>CM053582.1:398155408-398173461 GCA_028627135.1 Pseudochirops cupreus | reverse complement strand
CCCAGGAGTAAAGAACTATCTTTGAAAAAGCTGGAACATCTGTGTGGGGTCTGGGTTAACTTCTAAAGATGTGTGCAGGCATGTGGCTTTGGGGAGTCGATTATTTCCCCATCAAAAAGCCTTGCATGTGGTTTTTATGAAGAATGCATTTTCAAACACACAGCTCAGGAGAAGCACACAACATGCTGTAATTGTTTTAAAATAAACTTTTACATCGTTTATTTAGTTTTAATCTGTTTGTTGTAGATTGGCTATATACTTGTTAATCACTGCTGTATGTGTTCCAGGACAGAGTTGTAAATAACTCTTCCATCCAACAGGCTCCTACTAGAATGTGTTTGCCCATGTTTACATGTAAAGTATGTATAGTTAAGCCCATGTGCACATGCATATAAAATAATAATATATTAGCAATCCTCATCATAATAGTAATGAGCACTATAAAATTCTGGCACTGTGGTCAATTTAATTCAAGATACGATGTATTCTGTCTCATGGCATCTGCAAATAAAAAAACCTACAATATCTTGGTTGGCTAGTTTAGCCTTTATGCTTGGTTTGTGTTTCCAAATGGAAAAATCTGAAGAACTATATTTATAAGTATAAATTCTTAGAGCTTGGGTATTGAAATATATGTATATGTATGTTTAATTCTAAATGCATCTTATACACACACACACACACACACACACATATATACATGAATATTTTTT
Organism: Pseudochirops cupreus; assembly: GCA_028627135.1. Lineage (NCBI taxonomy): Eukaryota > Metazoa > Chordata > Mammalia > Diprotodontia > Pseudocheiridae > Pseudochirops > Pseudochirops cupreus. Next base: position 398,172,748 of record CM053582.1, on the reverse strand, counting down.
GCATGTAAACCAAATACTAGAATACTAAAGCCCTCTCCTGGTCCTTTATAATAGTGTGGAGATAACCCCAGGTTTTCAAATGTTTTACTGATAGAGTGAAAGGTCTGGTAATAATATTAGTTAATAATAGGTAATATTTATATAGTGCTTACTAAGTGCCAGGCAAAATACTAGGAACGATACAATTATTATCTTGATTGATCCTCAAAACAACCTGGGAGGTAGATAATATTATTCTCCCCATTTTACAGATGAGGAAATTGAGGCTTAAACAGAGGTTAAGTGACTTACTTGATCAGGTCACACAGCTAAGGGTCTGGGGCCACATTTGAACTCAGATCTTTTGACTCCAGACCCTGCACCCGATCCACTGAGTGGATATAACTGCCTAGGCAGGTTGTACCAGTCAGAAAGGTTTTGCTTATGTGACTGGTAATGAACTTGATGTTTCTTGTTCAAGGGCCAACTAAGTTCAGAGAGGCTCATTAGTTAAAGTTTGGCCACCAGGTAATACATTTTTATTTTAAACTACAATAACTCAAGACGTTCTACTACTAAGGCATAGATGGAGAGTTTGTGTGACCTGCATCAGCAAAGGGAGTACATACACGGATGAGACACATTGTGAAGCCTTGAAGCCTGTTGATCAGTGAGCCTGCAGAAACCTTGGTAGGAAATTATGTAGGAAGCAAAGCAAGGAGGAAAAAGTAAGGGGAGCAGATCTGCCTGTGTTTCTATAGTTTTATCACCTGGGACTGTGGAACCACCACAGTTTGACTCAACACCTGGACACCTGATTTGTTATTTGAAGAAGTAGAAAAAAGGATTTGAGAAGGTGACATTGGGGAGAGTGTCTGGTTGGATGAGGTATAGAAATCAGATAGAAATCCAAGGTGACACAATTTTGAAAATACTGAAGGATCCATTTTTCAATCTCTCAGAGAGAAGCTCATTACTAAAGCATTGGAAAAAATTCAGATAATTATTACACAAAAAAGGTGATCGAGAAGATATCAGTAACTACTGATTCATAAACCTAATTTCTCATCTCCACATAATCTTATGAGAATTGTCGAAGCCAGGGATGGGAAAACCTGCAGCCTGAAGGCCACAAGTGGCCTTCTATGTCCTCAAGTGAGGCCCTTCCAAACTTCACAGAACAAATCCCCTTAATAAAAGGATTTGTTCAGTAAAACTTGGACTCAGTAAAAAGGCCACACCAGAGAACCTAGAAGGCCACCAGTAGGCCCCACCCCTGGGCTAAACCAATCAAGACTTGTTTGTTTGTTTACTTTTGGCCTAAACCTGTGATTTCAGATTGGGAAACTGTTTTTAGAGAGTTTTCTTCCAAAATGAGAGGTTAAGTAACTTATTCATGCCCACTGAGGCAGGAGATCAACCCAGGTCTTAACTCCAAGACAAAGGGATAGGCAGGCCTTTGGTCAATTTCAATAGCAGACCATCACACAATGAACAGGAAGGTAAAGAAAAAACAAGACCTTGCTCTCTTTGTCTGTCAGCACTGGTTTGCTAGAGCGAACACTAAAAGAAGACATTCTATCAAGAAGATAACCACTGTAAGAAGTTAAGACAATATGAGACTCTCTGAAAGACCAAACCACAGATTAACAAGATCAAGCAAGTCATAAAACACAGCAAGATACGCTCACCAGAGGGATTTTACCACGGTTATAAGGGATGTCAGGATCCAAAATAAGAATTCCTAATAGATGGCAACATCTTCCAGATTCTCCTGATTGTATATGACGTTGAGTTCCCTGCATCAAGCACCCACATTTCACAGGGCCTATTCAATGAGATCAAAAGGAATGGCCCAACATAAGAAAATCCAAATGGATAAAGGATGTCTACGGCACAGACAATAAGGTGCATTTGTGTGGTGACTCCATTGAGCTAATCTATTGGTACAAATACTCTGGGAAGGCATCTAGATGGATAATGACTAGGAGGAAGAAGATGAAAAGAGTGGGCTTGATTATTTTGGAAACCGCACATTACTTTCAATAATCCTAGGCTCTTTGCTGACGTAAATGACACCTCCCTTTCTTCCTCTACCCTCTGCCCCATATAAATATTCTCCCGGTGTCTATATGTCTGTGACTCATGGCCAAAGAATCAAAACTGTGGATGACCCATAGGGCAACCAAGAGACAAAGAGTGGGTACAAGTTGGCTTCAACATATTACCATGGATGATTTGTGCACAGGGAGTAGTAATGTAGAAGTTATCACTTGAGAAATGTATGACTGGTAAAGAAAATGAACCAGGTAATGGATTCAGAGCAAAGGATAGCCAGTCCCAGAGTCATGTATTAATACCCCCTGAATGTCAAAAGGTTATGGTAGAAATGACCAGACTTGCAGTGCTATGGTTTACTCTTGGGGACACATTCACTATAGAGACAAACTCAATTTTCTTGTTTCTAAAAGATCAGATGTATTTTTCTTCCTTTCTAGTATTTTTACACATTATTCCCTTTCATGCCTTTCTTTGCATTCTCACAGCTTAGTACAGCAAATGCATTTTAGCCTGGCACATGGTAAGCCCTTAATAATACATGATAGGGCAGCTAGGTGGTGCAGTGAAAAAATACATGAAGACTATCTGAATGATATGTATGCTGTGATCCAGCCATACTCCTACTTGCCATTCCACATACACAACAGCCCATTTCCCACTTCTGTCTTTCCAATGAATGTCTACCATGCCTGGAATGCACTTCCTCTTCACTTCCACCTCTTGGGATCCTTAAATTCCTTCAAGATACAGCTTGAGCACATGAATTCATCTTGATTCCTCCTCTCTCCCACACTACCTGTGTCTTCTAGCATATTCTCTTCCCAAACTACTTTGTATTAATTTCATATATATTATGAATATACAAAGACACATACTTATATGTTTCATGTGCATGGGCACACACCACAGTTCCCCCCTCTCCCTTCATCATAACATAAACTCCCTGAGGGCAGGGATTGTTTCCCTCTTGGCACATCTCCAGCACATATCACAAATGCATGATGTTGATTGCTTCATGGCTTTTCCAAGATTTCCCACTACACTGCCTAAAAAACCAACACAGGTGAAAAGGTATTTTTGAAATGTAGTTGTAATTCCGTGGCTACCTTCTCCGAGGTTACCCAGAGTTCAATTAGGAGCTCTTTTCAAGGCATAAAGAGATTTATGGTTGTTGGACATATGCAAGTCGGGTGAAAATAAAAAATCATTGGAATTTTTATCTTTGGCAAAGTCAGATGACTAAAGGGATTATGGCTGATACATGTCTGGGCTATAAATCTATCACTAACCTAAGTGGGACATGGTGCCACAGGTATGTCAGCTCCCAACTTGCTCTAAATGGTGCAATAAATATTTCTCCTTTCTCAGAATAAACATTTCATTAGATGTAAAATCTCTTCAGTTAGCCAACCCAGCCCAGGAACAGAAGTCACTAATTCCAAAGATCCATGAAAGCAAATGCTGTATTGGGGTGTGGGGGAAGAGACTAGAGGCAGGAAAAGGGTTAGAAAGTCAGGAAGTAGGTGATAAAAATATCACTTTATGTTCACTTGACTTTTAAGAAAAAATGAAAATAATATACGGTTTTCCCACTTTGCCTTGCAACAACAGTCAAGATGTGGAAAATGTGGGTAAATATTCCTCTGGCTCAGTTTCGAATCGGAAAAGAAGAAATTCTCAGGGAACTGTTGGCAAGAGACCTAGCAATCAGCAAATGCAAGGTGATTCTAGAGGTGAGAAGGCACGCCTTTAAAAAAAAAAAAGGTTGCCAAGTTGAAACCTTTTGAAGATGGAGTCCTTGGAAGCTTTGCCAATGTGCTTTCCAGGATGTTACAGTATAAATTGAGTGTTAAAAGCTTGGTTACTTCTAGGAGCAGTCCTGGTGAAAGTGGCACCATAGATTGGCTGGCCTGGGTGTGTTTGAGACACAAGAACTTAGGGGCTAGTCACAAGGTACAGGCCACTCCAGCCTTCTTCGAGTACAATCATCATTTAGGTAAGCCTATGTTTACAGTAGTCTTTATCTAAGAGATAAGGTTGTAAAAACATCAATCAGAATGAGGTACTGTTATTGGCCACATCTCAGCAGGCTCATCTGTTTTATTTCTTCCTCCCCTTCCAAATACCTTAAGGTGTTTAAGATGACAGAAGAGATACTAAAGAGAACTATTTGTGTATGACACATTAACAAAACAACAACAAACAAATGCTCTTAGATCTGCCCTCCATGAACCACCAATACCATTTCTGTGCTGACTATTCTGTTCCATGATGGAGTACTGTTATCAGCTCTGAGCTATTTGACCTAAATTTATTTTTCAGGCATACAGAAAAATACAAGTGCAAATGAAATTGTCTCTAAGGCAGTTCACAGGCACGATTCTTTTTGGGAGCATCTGTATCATCTAGAATAATTAACATGGGGTCTTTAAATCCACATGGATATTAAATTCTGAGTTTTTAAAGACCTTATGCTAAGTGGCACATTAGAATTGGAAGAAGAGGCTTATGAAATCTAATACATAAGACAGTGAAAAGGCATTCTCAGGAACAGAGAATTAAGGAAAATGAGACTAAGTTGATTTCCCAAATTCTAAGAATTAAGGAAGAAGATATAGCACGGAGCTCAGTGATAGTCAACATTTATCTCCATTTACTTATTCAAAAACACTAATTTTAATACTGGCAAAGACTCATAATTTCCTCTTGAGTTAGATTTTGTTTTCGTTTGGGATCCAAAATGGCCTAAGGCTCATTCTTCAAGCTCCAGGAGTGATAACTCAGTTCTGGGCTCCTGAAATTGCTTACTTGATGCAGTAAAGTTATCCAAACACTCCACTCAAAGTGAGCCAGTGCATAATAAATGTAGCAATGCAGTGTTAAACAAATTCAGATATTGGCACATCAGAAACAGGTTAAACTTATTTTCAAGCACTTTCAAGTGTCTCAGCTGACTTAAATCCTAAAAATAAAACCAGTTCATTTCCTAGCACAATTAAGACCCTTTGAGATGCCCCTGAGGAAACTCTCTATTAGGTGACAAGTTGTTCAATTTTTCTCTTTAAGAATTATACGTTATAAGAATGACTTGCTTGGCTATAAGGACGCGAGGACTATTAAAATATTAGTACTGTCATGTCTTAAAAGACATTGTATATGCTTCTCTGTGCAAAGGTGTACTCTACTGTAAAATGTTAAGGTCTTTCAAGGCTATTTCTTTTAAATTTCTTTATCTCCCGATGTCTACACAGTACTTAATAAACAGTAGTTGCTTAATAAATGTTTGTTGAGTTAAAAACTCCTAAACACGTGATGGGTTCTTGCTACTCTAAAGTAGCCCAAGAATGACAATCCAAGTTAAAAAAAAAATCCAAAAAAAAATTGAGTCCTAAATCTGGTTATCAAAACACTAACTGACATGTCATTTTCCTCTCTGTGAGTCTCAGCTTCTTAAATTGTAAGGCAGGTACACATCTGATTGTTCTGTTGATGATGATGAGGGGATTAATAAAAAAAAATAAGTTAGGTATAAAGCACATCTCTTAACATTACTGGTCTCATTATCCAAATCTATAATTGCCATCAACCTCTGCTAGACTGTGGAATCTAATCTGAGAGGACAAGAGTTATTTTCTCTCCCTGTCTTTCCATGAATGTGTGGATTTGAAGCAGCAGGCTTGGAAACAGACCCAACAGGACAGAGTAAACATTGTCCTAGTGATGAAGAATTAAGTAAAGAAAGTCATTTACTAAGAAAATCCTGAAAAAACTAAGGAAAAGAGGTGAAGTGTCAGAGTTCCCAGGCAAACACTTTTTGAAGGCAAGAGGTGGGCACAGGGCATGTTGTATTTCCATTGCAGCCCTTTCAAGGAAGGTTGGTAGGCTTCATTTGTGAGCAGAGAAACATGCTTGCTCAGTTAAAGTCAAGGAAGAACCCTGGGGAGCGCCAGTGATTTTGTGCATAATCTTAATTTTGTTTAAACATAGGTTCCTGTACTTAATGACAAGTTAATATGGTGCATGTTTTTGCTTTTTAGGCCCTAGGTCATAAGCCTAAGAAAGGCTACATAGACATAATTCAGGGCAATGAAGTGAGGTTTCATTATACCATCTTAAAAGCATTTCCTGTTAGATCGAAAGCATTTTGAAGAGTCTTGCCAAGTGTAATAGTTCATCTTTCTAATAGATGGTTTCAGCATTCAAAAAGGGAGAGAGACCTGAAGGAAACAACCCTGAATATTTTAAACTAATATTTACACACTCTGGCAAGAAGAATCAAGGAAGGCTCTGACCCTGTGACAGCATTAACTGTTGCCATGTAGAGACCACCTGTCAAACGTGAAGACTGAAAACCTAGGGCCGTGGAGGGTTGGGAAACTGAAGCTGGTCTCTCTAAAAGTCAATGCACAGTAAGACTTTGGTAAATACTACCACCACCAAAGGCTGCCTTTATAGAAAGATGTCCAGATCTCTTGTTTTCCTGGGTATGATGAAGCAGGTGTTCACACTGGGAGCCAGAAGGGAGGGAGGTGAGGTGGTGAAATGGAAAGAATCCTTCATTTGGAATCAGAGGACTTGCTGGGTCTGTAGTTCTATATCCTAGTTGTGTGACCTTGGGAAAGTCTCTCTCAGTTTCCCTACTTGCAAAATGAAGGCATTAGAGTAAATGACCTCTGAGGTACCTTCCAACACTAAATCTGTGATTCTAATTGAAGAGGGTTTTAGGAAATTCAAGGCTGAGGGTTATTTTTTTTTTAATTTTTTTTTTTTTGGTAATAGTGACTTCTTTCTATGAAAAGCATCTGAAAAGATAAGGACCTGCACTCTCTGCACCTACTGAACAAGGACACCATGAGCACCAGCAGAACAGTGCCTCTGGAGATTCTAAGGTGCTCTGGTGCTGAAACAACAGGATCCACAAACACAGAGCAACATTCATCTCTACCCAACATGAAGATTCCTGTAGAAAGGTGACATTCCCTATAAGCCAGGGCTCAAATATTCTGGATCAAGACACTCTGCATTCAGAGAAATAAGTTATTTGAGCTATAAATCTTTGTGGAAGGGCAAAAAATCCACAGTAACATAGAGAAATAGATAATATATACCTATATACACACAAACCTATATATGTATATATAAACACATATGCATGTATATACATGTGTCTATATGTATGGATGGATATGTGCATGTATGTGGTATTGATCTACTACCAATACAGATATATTACCCCCGCCAAATGCACATATAGGTATTAGTCAGGATGGGTGATTTTATTGACATAGGAAACTCAGTATGGAAATTTTAACAAATTGTGGCTCATCAATTCACCTCTAATTTATGTTTTCAGACAACTGGTGGGTTAGAGGAGATAGACTGAGAGGTTCTCTGACTTGAACATGGTCACATAGCTAGTGTGTATCAAAAGAAGGTTCCAAACTCTCTGCAATTTCTAGGCTGAGGGAGTTGCCTGAGGCAATGAGACTTCCTATGTAGCCTTAGTCAGTGTGTATCAGAGGAAGGATCTGAACCCAGGTCCTTCTGATTCCAAGGCCTCCCCTCTTTTAATTACACTAAGCTCCCTTTAAAGGAATGGTTCTTAACCTTTTCTGTGTCATGGACCACTGCCTCCACTCCCCACGACTCTTTCTCTGAAGAATGTGTTTAAATACATAAAATAAAACACATTGGGTTATAAGGAAATGCATTATACTGAAATATAGCTATCAAAATATTTAAAAACTCAAATTCACAGATTCCCACTCACCCACTCCCTCCCTGAAATTTATTTACGGGCTTTGGACTCTACGGACCCCAGATGAAGAACCGTCCTTGCTTTAGAGAAAGATGAATGTTCAGTTATTTGGTATATACCCAAATGAAAGAGCAAAAAAAGTCAAATGTCAAATTTTTACAAACTTCCCAATGTCCCTCTAGAGGGATGTTTGCCATTCAAAAAGGAGTTTAAAAACTCTATTGGAGGCTCAACTTTCCGGAGAGACTTCAGGACCAAGTGTGGGTATATAAACATTCCCAACTCAGCCCCACAGGGGTCCTTCCATCTGCATTATTTGCAAAGCCTGTGGTCAGAAGGTGACCCACTCACTGTTTCCGTTACAGAGTTCCACAGCCACCTTATTTAACTTAGCAGGAGTCATTAGCAACATTTTATGAAGATAAGGACTTCCAGGAGTGCGTTCCCTTCTGATTGTTTTTCGATTAAAAGGAAGACAAGGGAAAGCAATTCTTGGAGGCCCTGCCTGGTCCTGTGGTTTTACTAACAGAGCTCTCTGGCTGGCCCTTGATGCTTGCGGCAGTTTGGTTCCTCTCCCTTTAAAGTCATATCTCAGTGTTGAGAGGAGGGACTGAGATTATTTTAAACATTTAGTTAAGCTTATGACTGTCTTCTTTTAAAGAAATTCCTGGCTGCAAACCGCTTCATTCTGGGTGACAGAAAACATGAGACAAGCTATTGAATGAGGTTAGACTGAGGTCCCCTCCCTGCAGTCAAGTCAACCAGTGTTGCCATTAGGTGATTAATAGGCGTTTATTTTTAGGTCTTGAACTAACAGGCCATCCTAAGGCCAGTGCAAGATGATATCTGAGAGTACCTTGTGCTCCATTCAAAATACCACCCCACCCTTTTTTGTGTAGCTGTCAGTGTTGCTGAAGTCCTTACTTGACAAATAAAATGTTACAAGGGGGGCAAACAGACAAAAAAACTGACCAACATAAGCCTATACCAAAACCTACTTAAAAAAATGTATGCAGCAGGCCCCCTACTGCCTTAAAGGAAACGGAGTGCTGAAGGCCGCTTAGGGTAGGAAATGGAGGGTCAGCCTCACGGTATCCAAAAGCCCTGAATTCAAGTTCTGCCCCTGACACGTACTGACTGTGTATACATAATACATAATTCCCTTACTTAACCTCGTAGGACCCCACCTGCTCTGGTAGTCTCTTCTCATGGAGAATTCCTCACACAGATCCAGTACGGACAAAAAAAAGTCAATTACTGAACAGTAGTAACTACAAAAACTACATCTATTCCACCATACAGATATATTGTATAGAAACAACAAGCATTTATTAAGAGTTTGCTATGTGCCAGGCCCTGTTTCAGGATCACAGATGTAGAGCAAGGAAGGGCAGGAGCTTAGAGGCCACCTTGCTCTACTCTTTCATTTTACAGATGAGGAAACTGAGGCACAGAGTGATTAAAGTGACACCACTGGAAGAAAGTAGCAGGGCCAGCATTCGAACCCAGGTCTTTTGACTCCATATCTAGCTCCCTTTTTGCTGTAATTTCCCATTTGCTGTTCGTTCTGCCTTTCTTCAAAAGATTATTAGAGAAGTTACATGTCCCTTTATCCCTTTCATCAGACTGATGAGGAATAACTAAATCACCCATGTTCGTATTATTTTATAGGTTAGCTGTGCTACAGCTTCTCTCTGGATGTCTTTTAACTGGTTGGGTTGGCTTAGGTCTAGTTCTGTCAAAAGGCAAGACAGGTTGATTAGATCATTGCTTCAGGTTCCTTCTAGCTCAAAGACTCCTTGGTAGAAACCCATAGGATAGGCGGCTTTTGGAGTCACACTTTTCCTTGCTCTACTTCCTCAAACTCCTCCATCTTGGAAGTGACCTTTCCCCACTTCCCATCTGTCCTCTGCACCTGAAACCCACTGGTGCAAGACTCTACGTCCACGCTGGCAGAACAAAGGCAGGCCTGACACTCTGCACTTGACAATTCTGTCTTTCAAGTAATTTGTTGGCAGGGTTTTCTACAAAAATTGGGCCAGCTCACCATCCCCCGTTTCAGTCCGAGTCGGTCACCTCAAGCCCGCTGATCTGTAACGGTCTAGAATGGGCTTGCTTCCCTTCTCTTTAGGCTAGCAACCAGCCCACTTTTAGCTTCCCTTCCCAGAGAAGACAATTTCACGAGCCAGCCCACAGGTCAGACGTGATTGCTGGCAATAGCTCAGCTCACTTGAGAATGTCTGCTTATTGAGGCCAGGGCAGAAGGTGATGTTTTATTCTGGCTTTAGAAAAACACACCAAAGACCTCAAGAGACCAACAGACCGGTCTGTAAAGTTGTTACATCCACCATCAGACCACCTGGGTGCATGACAGGGACACACAGCAATTTATCACCAGTTTTGACTGTGGTGCAAACCTTTAGTCTTTTTCTGTGATATACTCAGAGATCAATCACTTAATGCTGCCGACATGTTTATAATGTCCTTTAAACTTATTTATTAATTAAAGCAGGGGTGTTACAGGGGAGATTCAATAGTCCATGTCTTAAGCAAGAAATTCTTTTCTTGCCCAGGATTACAGATTGGGTCAAGAGTGTGGATCTAATTACTAGCATTCCTTTCACATAGTGAAGACCATTTATGTTTTGAATAATAAATAACAATAGTTAACACAACAGCTAGGTAGTACAGTGCATAGATTGCCAGTCCTGGAATCAGGAGGACCTGAGTGCAAAGGAGACCTCAGACACAAGTTGTGTGACCCTGGGCAAGTCACATAAATCTGTTTGTCTTAATTTCCTTATCTGTAAAATGACCCAGGGAAGGAAATTTCAAACCACTCCAGTAACTTGGCCAAGAAGACCCCAAATGGATTCATGGAAAGCTGGACACAAATGAAATAAACAACACTTGCGTGGTTCTTTAAGCTGTGCAGAGTGTTTTACGTATGTCGGCTCACTTGAGCCTCATAACAACTCTGGGATGGAGGGGCTATTATCATCTCCATTTTACAGATGAGGAAACTGAGGCTGAGAGGCTGAATGGCTTGCTCAATGTCACATAGCTAGTAAGCATCTGAAGCAAGATTTGAACTCAGCTCTGAATTTTTGAAGGTGGAGCATTTGCTAAGATGTCCAATAATAGATTTCAGAACAGGATATGAATCACACAAACTATAAAACATCTGGGGTGCTACAGGGAGCTAGGTAGCAAATGGCCTTTGAAAAAACTCATCCATTCAACTGGATGCTTCAGATATAGTTTAGTTTAAAGAAGGCTATCCATCTTGAGGGGGCCTATACTTTTATTTACTCCCCTATAATTTATTAGAATTTGGGTCATGAGGTAAATCCCAAAGCAGGAAACAGCCAGGTTGTTAATATTAACATTGCGAATACTTCCTGTCTTGTTTTTTAAGTTTTGTTTGCTTAAATTGACTACCTCTGGACTTTTGTTTCGAAATGTGTTTTGGGAAAATAAAAGTCCACTCTCCAAATAATCATATTCCTTTCACTCTCTCTCTCCAAGTCATACATCTCCCCATTCCCCCAGCTTTTAGTCAGCCACATTTGGTCATTCTTTTATGGACTATTCCTTCACTTCAAGGGTACTTCTATACTTACTTAGAAAAACAAAACTGTCCACACTTAGCTCAAGAAAATGTCTTACAATGGAATTTAGACGCCCTGAAATGACAGGGATAAATGACAGAAATTCTCCTATAAATTCAGGCATGTAAGACAGCTGGGCAGCTAGGTGGCACAGTGGATAGAGCACTGGGCCTGGATTCAGGAAGACTCACCTTTCTTAGTTCAAATCTGGCCTCAGACACTTTACTTGTTATATGACCCTGGGCAAGTCACTTAACCCTGTTTACCTCAGTTTCTTCATCTATAAAGTGACCTGGAGAAGAGAATGGCAAACCACTCCAATATCTTTGCCAAGAAAACCCCAAGTGGAGTCACTAAGAATCACTAAGAGACACAACTAAAATGACTGAACAACCGTTGGACAGCTAGTCCAGTGACTCCCTTAATTCATCCCTTTGGTGATCTGGAGAGGCCCTGTGGCCTAGTGAAGAGAGCTCTGGACATGGGCATCAGGAGGTGTGGGATTTAAATCCTTTCCCTCACATGTACTATTTACGTGACAACATGCCACTAACTTACCATCCCTATCTGAACCTCAGTTTCTACATATATGAAATGGGATTAAAATACACCTTTCTCATTGGGTTACAAGGATCAAAGGAGATAATATATGTAAAGGACTCTGTAAACATTAAGGCACTGTACAAAAGTCAGTTAAATAACAATGATCAAAGTAATCAGGTTTAAAACAATATATAATCTATCTAGATAAAGATGGTGAAGGAGAAGACAGGATAACTACTTATAAAGCTGATGCTTTCTTTTCTCTTAACAATTTGAAAGCCCAATTCAATAAACATCTACCTGTTATGTGTCAGGCCCTGAGTCTGGTGCAAAGACGAATCGATCCTTGCCATCAAGGAGCTTACATTCCTCATGTTGTGGTGACGCCCAACCATAAAATTAGTTTCGTTGCTACTTCATAACTGTAATTTTGCTACTCTTATGAATTGTAATGTAAATATCTGATATGCAGGATGTATTTAAATTGAACATAACCCACTGGGTGAGAACCGCTGAGTTAAGGCTAACTTGGGTCTAAGTTAGGGGTCTCTTGAGTAAATGATAAAAATCCGAGGTTATGGTTTACCCTTTAACCTTAGGTCCCTCTTGGCACCCCTGGGAGTCACCAAAATAAATCCTCACCTTCAAAGAGGTGCAGCAAAGTTAATTAGTTATTGTTCATGCCGTTGTTCCCCAGATACTTAAATGCTCTATATAATCACTAAGCAATTAGAAAATCAGAGGACCTGGGTGAAAATCCCAGCTCTGTTACTTCCTATCTTTGTAACCTTGGGCAAAATCACCAATTCTCAGGGCCTCCGTATGTAAAATGAGTGGATTGTGGGTGGTACTAGATGAAGTTTAAGGGCCCTTCAAATTCCAATTCTATGATCTTAATTAAGCATTACTAAAACAGAATTTCAAGTCTAGATGAGTTCAAATAAGAATTTCATTTGAAACTCGTTTATTTTCTATTCTGATACCATTACTTAATCACAACTCACTTTTCATTTTATATTCAAAGGGAACAAAATCCTCTAGTTCTATAAAATTGGATTTTTTTCAGGGACTTTAAAATATCATAAGGTAGCATTAATTTGAGTCTGTTAAACTATAATAATTATATTCTATCTGATTTTTTATAAGTATCTAAAAATGTCATCTCTGGAAGCAAGGTGAAAATGTATTTTTACAAACATGAATTTAAAACTGTATAGTACATAATATCTTTGAAAACCATGAAAACAATCTAGCTAGAAAGAAATATAGGTCATGTCCTAGGTAGCTAATTTTGATAGTAACTAGCATTTAGTGTTTTGCCATGATTGTTTTATTTTATTTTATTGTAAAGGAAATCAGAACCAACTTATTTGTGTCACCTTTTCTTGAAGGATATAAGCCTGAGTCTGAAAAGCTAGTGTAAAAATAAAGCGTCATTTACCAATATTTTGTTTTACCTTGATAGTAAAAATTAAATACTATCATATTTCTTGTTCCTTTGAAGGGTTTAACTGAAGGAGACTTGGGCCTACTCATAGAAGCCCAAAATGAATCAAAATGACTGTCTCTATATTTTTTTTACTCTTTAAAATATTAACACCAACAATAATAATGACTACTTTAATGTATTATTTATAGGTTTAAAAAAGAGCTTTAGTTACATTACCTCATTTGAGTTTCATATGCAGTACCTCGAGATAGGTCTTAGCAGAACTTGAACCCATATTACAGATGAGGAAACTGAGAGTGCTTAAGTGAATTGCTCATGTTCAAGGTATTGAAGGCTGGGTTTGAATCCTAGATCTTTTCTGATTTTTCCAGTACTTTTTTTTTTACTAGACTGAGTTGACTCAAGAATGTTAAGTTATGGATCCTGGTAAAGAAAGCTCAGTCATTGCCCAAAGAGTTTAGATGAGTAGAAAGTTCAAAACCTATCCTCTTTTTGTCCTTATTTTCATTTTGTCTTGGCTGCTTAATATCTGCAAAGGATTTGATCTCAATTTTCTTTTTTTTCTTTTTTTGAATGACTTGTTTATTTACTTTTACTTTACAAGATTCAGTTCCACAATCCCTTGAGTTTCAGATTTTCTCCCCTCCCTCCCCCCCCCCCCCGCCCATGGTGGCATGCAATCAGGTATAGGATCTGCGAATACTTTCACATTGTACAATAGTTTGGTTATATAGAAGGGTTGTAACCAATGAGTGATCACTGGGAAAAAAAAGCAAAACCAGACATGAAAGAGAACGATAGCGTGTTTTGCTTCAGTCTCCGTTTAAACTATAGTCTTTCTATATCTTTTTCTGTGTTTAGATTTGATCTCAATTTTCACCCATTCTTAACCCTACCAGGCTGTATCCCTAGTGAAATTTAATACTTTGATGGATTTGTGAACTTCTCATTGTTGGTACTCTCCCTCAATGCATCTCCTTGGCTTTTTTATTCTGTGTGGTCTTTGTCCATATTCTTGCTTAAATCCTTTATAAGTTGTAATTGCACGGATACCAGTGGAATACATGGGCTGTCTTATCACTTTTTCCTCAATCCTCCATCTTGCTAAATGACCAACTTACTCCCTTTTCTGATCATAGAGAAGAGAAAAGGAATAAGCTTTTACCAATGCCTACTAATTCACTAGACACTGTGCAAAAAGCGCTTTTACAAAATTATCTCATTCTATCATTACCACAATCCGGAAGAAACTGAGGCAAACAGAAGTTAAATGACTTGCCCAGGGTCACAAGGCTATTAAGTGTCTGAGGCTGGATTTGAACCTAGGTTTTCTTGACTGCAGGCCCAACACACTCAATCCATTGTGCTGCCAGCTACTCAATTAGAGTTAGAATGTAAATTATACTTTTTCTACTCAGAATTAAAGCACTTCTAGTCTATGAATATGTGGAGGTAATCAAAGTTCACTTCTGTAAGAATATGTAATTCTATTTTATAAAAGTCTACATAATTCATTTTGAAGAACGAACACACACATGTGCACCATAACCTAAAAACAGTTGCAGGTAGGATGAGAAAGAATATTCTAATGGCAAAAGGTAACAGTTCTATCTAATGCCATGTATAATTGCTACATATTTAAGAAACTGAAAGTTCCAGCATGAGTTGGAATGATGGAGAGGTAGATATTCCATTACCTAATATTAAAATATCCATGTTGATACTTAAAAAAAAAAAAGATTTTTATAATTTCCTCCAAAACTTTTTCACCTCTGAGGTTAAAGTCTCCCTATTGCTTCTAGAATCAAATACAACCTCCTTTGGAGATATTTAATGCCCTTCATATCCTGGTTCCAATCTACCCTTCCAGCCTTCTTCTGTACTACTGCCCATTCCACACTTGATGGTCCAGCCAAGCTAGCCTTTCAGGTATTCCTCTATTTCCTGTCACTGTGAATGCAACAGCTGGCCCTGGGCTGAGATGCACTCCTTCCTCACCTCTGACTTTCAGAACCCCTACTTTCCTCCAAAGCTTACTTGGTGCAAGCAGCACTTTCAAGAGAAGGCAATTCCAGCTTCTTGTAGCTGCTAGCAACCAACTTCCCAATTTTTGTTGTTCAGTTATTTTTCAGTCCTGTCTGACTCTGTGACCCCATTTGGGGTTTTCTTGGTAGAGACACTAGAGTGGTTTGCCATTTCTTTCTCCAGCTCATTTTGTAGATGAGGAAATGGAGGCAAGCAGGGTTAAGTGATTTACTCAGGGTCACACAGCCAGATAGTGTCTGAAGTCAAGTTTGAACTCAGGAAGATAAGTCTTCCTGATACCAGGCACGGGACTCTATCCATTGCACCACCTAGGGCACCCGCCCTCCCCGCTCCCGGTTACTTTGTATTCATTATAGATACCTCGTGTGTATGGTATTGGCTATCTCTCCCTTTAAAATGTAAGTGCTTTGAGGGTAGCAATTATTTCATTTTTTCCCTTGTATCTCTACTGTCTAATATAGTGCCAGGCACCAAATGAGCACTTACTAAATGCATCTGATTGACTACCTCATGTGGTTATTTTTTTCAGGGACCTCTCCTTGACCTCCATTCCCAAGCCATGGGCACTCCAGCAGCCATGTTGTTTAGGCTGGGAGGTCTGGAGTTCATCTCTCAAATCAAATGTACTGTTCCATCGTTAGCAAAGACAGGAGCTGTCTGATTTCTAGATCTAGGAGAAACTTCAAATATCACCTGGTTCAGTGGTTCTCAGAGTGTAGTATGCTGTTCCCCAGGGGGTCCCCCATTCCCTTTTGGGGGCCCTCCAGGTCAAAACTATTTTCATAATGAAGATATTATCTGATTATTAAAATGTTCCCCTTTCCAAATACGTATCTTGGTGAGGCCAGCTCTTCTTCACATACTTGGACCACAAACGATATTTTGCAACAGATTGAATGTAGGAGCAGATATGAAAATCTGGCTGTCTTCTATTAAGCTGGAAATTAAAGTAATATGCAAAAAATTATGTAAAACAGTTCCACTCCTCCCACTATTTTTTTTCCTCGGGGGTGAATATAGTTATTTTCATATTATAACCTATTATATTCAAGGCACTTTACAAATATCTCGTTTGATCCTCATAACCAATCCTAGGAGGTAAGTGTGATTTATTATTCCCGTTTTACAGTGGAGAAAACTGAAGCAGACAGAGTTAAATGACTTATCCAGGGTCACAAAGCTATAAATGAAGTCATATCTGAACTCAGGTCTTCCTGACCCAAGGCCCAGGGCTCTATCTACTGCTCCTGATAAGTAACACGTTTATATTAACATCCAATGCATTTATTACTGTTGTTTTTAAATGAATGAACAAATAAAGGTTTGAAAATTTTATCAGTTTTAATTTTGAATTTAGTAAATGTTGACAGCTATAACCCACAAAACCCAAAGCTCTTTAAGAATGTAAAGGCATCTTGAGATTAAAAGAACCACTGACCTAGTTCAACTCCCTTATTTGACAGGTGAGGAAAATGAGGTCAGAGAGATAAAGTGGTATACCCAATGTTGCTGAGATATTAAGTGGCAAAACATGGAAAAATGATAATTGTAACTTATGAAACTTTTCTCAGTGTGAGGACAGGTGAAGGGAATACAAATGTATATATACGTATACATACGCATGTCTATATAGGAGGGTTTATATATGCGTACGAATGGATATCTGAGTATGTGTATATATGTCTACATAGAGGGCACAGGATCAATTGAATAGGAAGGGATGATACTTTAAAAGGTGAAATTGTGAGGTGGGAGAGGAATAGAATGAGAGGAGACAGGGAGAGACAGAATGGGGTTAATCATCTCATATAGAAGAGGCATGGGATAACTGTTACAATGGAGGAGAAGAACAGGAAGACAAAAGGGAAAGGGTCAACCTTACTGTCATTGAA
>CM053582.1:398091560-398154908 GCA_028627135.1 Pseudochirops cupreus | reverse complement strand
ATACACTCTAAACTGGGTATCTTGCCACACAGGAGAGTAGGGGGGATGGGGATGAGAGGGGGAATGATGGAAGGGAGGGCAGGGTGGGGGAGAGGGTTTCTGGAAGCACACACTTCTGTAAAGGGACAGGGACAGGGTAAAGAATAGAACAAGGCGGGGCAGGATAGGAAGGAGGGACATATAATCAGTCTCTCACAATATGTCCATTGTGGAGATGTTCTGCATAACTACACATATATGGCCTGTATTGAATTGCTTGTCTTTCCAGTGGTGGTGGGTGATGAGGGAGGAAGGGAAAGAATCTAGAATTTAAAGTTCTATAATCAAATGTTAAAATATATATGTGTGTATATATATATATATGTATATATAAAATAATAATTATTATTAACTACATGCAGTTGGGAATTAAGATATACAGGCACTGGGCTAGGGAGATCCATCTTGCCCTACCGGAAAGTCAGAGGGGCAATGGGAGAGGACATAGGAGAGAGCAGTTTGGGGGAGGTGTTATACAGTGGGATGGCTGTTTTGGGGTACTGGGTGGGGGAAAGATAGGGAGAAAATTTGTAACTCAAAATCTTGTGGAAATGAATGATGTAAACAAGAAAATAAATAAATTTAATAAAAAAAAGAAGGAAAAAAGAAAGATATTAAGTGGCAAAGTCAAGATTTCAACACAGTCCTGATCCCTAGATCAAGTTGAGAGCTCTTTCTATTTTGAAATCTGTATGCTTTATACTTTTTCAGAAGTATTTTTTAAAAAAAGTTAAGTGTATAGTACAGTAGAAAGAATATTGAATGTGTAGTCCAAAGATCTGGGTTCTTCTAGTTTTGGCTCTGCTCCCTGCAAGGTTGGTTTCAGGGTGGGGTGAGGTGCTTTACTTCTCATCATTTCGGTTTCCTGATCCTTATGCTGAACGGGTTAGACAAGAAGATTTC
Source organism: Pseudochirops cupreus (assembly GCA_028627135.1). Lineage (NCBI taxonomy): Eukaryota > Metazoa > Chordata > Mammalia > Diprotodontia > Pseudocheiridae > Pseudochirops > Pseudochirops cupreus. Next base: position 398,153,966 of record CM053582.1, on the reverse strand, counting down.
TAAGGTAATGTCTGGCTCTAAATCCTAGGATTCTCTTAGAAGAAGCCTTCTTAAAAAGTTAGGCCATTACTTTAGTTCAATTAAGAGAGAGAAAAACTGTAACCCAGCTTGCCCTAATTCACTAAATTCACTATGGTAACAACAAGGATATTGTAAATTCAGGAGATTAAGAAATTAAATTTTATCTGAAGCAGCAAAAGAGGCTAAAATTTATTTATAAAGTATATATTTTGTTCCGTGTTGTTGCCTTGGAATCATTCTTCAATTAAAAACTAGAATATAACTTAAAATAAGGACATACATGCTTAATTAGGCACATTTCTTATTTGCTTCACTTTAATTTTCAATTTGATTAACACTGCCAGCACTCGACACTGAAAATTTATGGAAAGCCAGCATTAAATAGCTTTGCATTTTAAAGTTCGCTCCATGCATTTTCTCTCTCTCTCTTGAATACTTCTATTAAATGGGTTATCTAGCTCAGTGGAAAGTGTTGCTTTATTCCTCTTAGTTCAGTGAAATTCAGTGACAGCCTCCCAGACATTGCCCATTGTCTTGTTAGGCCTGTCAAAGGTCTTTGTGTCACTCTTGTGGATAAGCGAGCAGAGCAGACTTGAACTGTGGTTATGGTGCCCAAGAGTGTGGCAAACCCACGTAGGCAGTTTGGCCCAAGGGAAGACGAAAGTCAGATTGGGCAATAGGCTTCTCAGTTATATTTACTTTGGGGTTCTAGAATTGTCTGAGCTTCTAGTTCACTCTATGGAAAATCATTTGATCTCTTAGGAGAGGTGCTTCACTTCCAATTAATTTTCTGTACGTGATAATGAGCGCATTTTTAAATAGGTCATTGGAGAACAAGTTTTCAAGATGCAACATGTAGAAAAGTCACAACTACAGTTGATCAACTTCTTGATGGAAGTATCACCTTAATAGAGGGTATTCTTTTAATGAAGCAGTAAATGGGTGTGATTTGTAGTTGTGCATTTTTCTTTTCTTTTTGGGGGTGGGTGGGGTGGGTGGGAGGAAGTATAAACTTTATTGAACTCACTGGGTTTTCACCTAAAGTATACTATTTAGGGTACAGTAACTTTACCCTAGAGTTACTGAGTACAATAGCTAGTATGATTATAATAGCTAGCATTTATAAAGCACTTACTATTTATAAGGTACTGTGCTAAGGACCTTACAAACTATTACCTTGTTTTATCCTCACAACATCCTTGGGAGGTAGGTACGATTATCACCCTCTTTACAAATGACGAAACAGAGGTTAAGTGACTTGCCCAGTGTCACACTGCTAGTAAGTGTGTCTGAGGCTGGATTTGAATTCAGGTCTTCCTGATACTAGGTCCAAAGCCTGTCATTGTGTCTTGGTGACATTTATGTATCACTTAAAGGTTTGTAAACCAGCGAATATCATCTTATTTGATGCTCATGATAACCCTCATCAGTAAGTTCTTCTAGCATTATTATATCCATTTTACAGATGAGGATATTTCCTAAGCAGTGTAGTACTTTTCTATTGCATCCTGGGCCATCTCCAGTTGGGCCATGGACAGATAAACATGGTTATATGGGATCAGCTCTGAAATGGTGCTGTTTCAGAGCTTAGGATATCACTCCTCTAAAGGAAGACTGAGTTGTTTACCCGGAAGAAGAGAATTGAGCTTCTCACAACCCAAACAATACACCATTTAAGGTAACTGTGCTTGAAGTTCTTATTTGGGAAGGGAAAAAGTCACCCAGGTCCTCCCAGCTCTAAATCATCAGGGCATGTAGAAAGCGGCGTCTACAGCAACTTCAGTCTATTTCCAGTAAGAGTCCCTGTGGTGGGACAATTATGTTTATAGTAGCAAGGGGAGAAAACACAGAGTGGGAGGAAAGATAAACAAATGGAGAAATCAAGAGAAAAGGAGAGTTTACCTAAATTGACAGAGCCATGTGGAAAGACATGAGGTCTAATAACTCAACATTTGCACATATTTTTTGAGATAAGGTAGGGTCCACCCAAATTCCAAGAAACACAGCATCCCCTGCATTAGAGTTCCAATCCACAGAACAGGATGAGTTGCCTCATAGGTGGTAGGACCACCCAGAACAGACCTTGTTACAAGCAAACTAGGGAGCAAAGCCTCACGATTTATGCCCAGTCTCTGCCTCGACACTGTCAAAAATGCAGTTATGCATACTAACTGTATGGTGAAAGGTTGACATGTATGCAGTCCTCTTTCTACATCTGCTTCCTGGAAGTGCTGTTTGTCAGACCTGGGCTTTTTGCAGGACTCCAGCTGCCCAAACCCATTTTCATTTTGATCCACACTGAAGATGGTCTGTTTTAATAAGTTGCTTCAGTTTCATTAAGCAACTCAAAATGATGAAAACTACTTCTTAAAAAAAGTGTTAGACAGGATTACAAGCAACTAATTGGGAGGTGGGGGAAGTGAGAATGGAGAAAGAGTGGGATAAGATGGCCAGAGGGAATTCCTGGCCAGCAAGGGCTAATTATTCAATGGGCCAACAAGATATCCCATTTCCATCTTTTAAAAAATTACTTTAAAAAGCGTCCCCTGATACATCCAGTAGTGTCTCCTTCCCCCTTTTCACAGTGAAAAAGATGATGTGTAAATTACAAAGGAACTCAAAACTTTTAGTTACATTAACACACACACACAGAGCTTCTCCCCAATTTCAACATGTGTTTTTATATAAATCTGCATGCTCCAATTAATCTGCCTAAATGCTGGTATGCTGCTAGACTGCCCTAATTATCTTTGTGAGCACAATGCAGAATTTGTGGTCTCATTTCTAAGGAGAAAAGGGCGCCTAACTTTGGCTACACCCATAAGACTTAAAAAAAAATTGGAGCTTAACTATCACCTAACAATTATCTTCAGCAAAAATATCATAAGCAGCTGCTAACTCATCAGGGATGGTGCAATACTAGGGGTACCTGTGATCATATTTTACTGTATTATCCTAATGAAGGACACAGAGGAATGACGAGGATTTATAAAATCTCTTTCCACTTGCCAAACATCAGCAATGGAGGGGAAAACAGGAATTTTCTTGGGATGGTCTGATGTACCTTTGTGGGTCCACTATACCTGGCTGGTGGGAACTTTTTTTCCTCCAGTGAATGAAATAGCTGCCTATAACAATGCAGCATTTAGCGCAAGGCAAGTTTTATTTTCTTTTAAAGTCCTTGGCACTTGAGAACAGTCTTATGGGAAATGGCTATTGTGTTTACTGTTATTTGATGATGAAATGTCATCTGAGTAAAATCCTGCTGTAATAAATTATTCCATTCAATAAAAAAGCATCAATAGTTTGGCCGGTTTAAAAATACAATTTGCATTATAATGCATTGAGAAATCCCCAATGCCAAACTCCTCCTGCATACATTAGTCCATATTTAAACACACACAAATACGCAGCCAAATGCAATTCTATCTTGCATGAAAGTAACACAGAAATGTTGCCTGAATTCTCAGAGCACTGTGAAAATCTTCAGACTAAAAATCTAAAAAAGCATTGTTCACTATCAAATAGCTTAGTTTGGCAGTGTTTGAGTGGGAGAATTAGAATTCTGCTTTACAAGTTTAAGGGCACAACAAACAAGTGATACTTCATTGCTGACAATTAACGAGGAGAATTTTTTAAAAATATGATTTTCACCTAATTTCCTATTAAAATGCATCATTGTATTTTGACTGGCTCAATATAGCATATTCCTACCTTTCAGAAATTGTTATTGTTAGTCTGAGGAGGGTGTGGTCTTTAAGACCTTTGTGTGTTGGTATATGCACATACCTGTGACTTCATTATTACAGAAAACTCACCAAAGAAACTCCTACCAATTTATACTGTAAACTGCTCTACATCTTAGACCTTAAACCTGTTGCTAGGGGATACTGAGAGGCTTAGTGACTTGCCCAGAGTCAAGCAACCAGAAGGCTCATAGGATTAGTAACTTTAGAGAGCATTCAGTCTAACAGGTAAGGAAACTGAAGCCCATTATACATGATGGAGCTGTGATTTGAACTTTGGGGCCTATCACTCGGGAAATGACAAAGTCAGACTTGCTTTCAAATAATATAATTTTAAAATTGTATTATGTTATAGAAATTCTTATTTAGTTTATTCCATAAACTAAAAAAAAATTACCATTGTCAGCTGCATGGAAGATGGGCTTGGAAACATGAGAGGTTGGAAGCGGGAAGACCATTTGAGATTTCCTTACACCTAGTGGTAATGGTTACCATTCCTACATGTCTTCATGGCCACAAAAACAGGTAGTTTGAAATGAGAGATATATTCTTCATATAGAATACATATTACATGTACACATATAATACATTACATATATAATATGTATTACATGTAATACATTGCATGTATCACATATAATACATATTACATATAATATACATTATAGCGATATATGGTAAATTCTACAATGTGAATTCTTAACTGTATTAGGATCATAAGATTACTACTGTAATATGGGATCCCTAATCTTAATTTCTTTGTCTGTAAAATGAGGGGTATGAACTAGATTACTGATGTTAAATAAAACAAGGCCCACAAATCCATGCAAAAGTATCCCTGCAGACCTCATACCAACTTGGTTTTCCAATATTTTGTTGCCTTTTTATTTATTGTGTTAGGTACTTCCCAATTCCATTTTAATCATCCAGTTTGGGAGTGTGAGTAGGGGAATAGCAATAGCAAAGGGAAGAGAAGGTTAGTTGGGAAATGAAGAGACCACTTGGACAGGAATGGAAGGTTTGTGTAAGAGAGCAGTGGGATGGATATAAGAAAGGCAATTCTGGCATAGAATAACAGAAAGGAAACTGAACAGGGCTGGAAGATACTGGGTTAATTTTCCACTTCTGATAGTTACCATCTTCGGACAAGTCATATTATTACATAATATATTATTACCCCCCAGAAAGGGTTGGGTTGGGGAGGAGGCGCCACAAGAAGATCACTGAACTGCCACAGGGTCTGAGCTTCCTGTTACAGGCAATAAGTGCTTTAGGACTAAATACGGAGGTGTCAAACCACTGGGCCTAAGGGACTTGGAAAATTCCTTCAGTATGGGTTGAAAACAGATGAAAATGTAATTGGAAAATATTTAACAAAATAAATAAAAGTACAATAAAACAAAGATAATATTACACTTCAAAATTAAGTCAAGAAGCAGCCCAGAGAGATCAATTTCTATTTGATTTTGACGCCACTGGACTACAGGCTATGTAGAGATCATTATGGACCAAGGTAATCAGAAAAAAAGAAGAAACTTCAGGGAGGGGGTAGATTTTCAGCTGGGCCTCCAAAGAAAGAAGTGTTTGTGATGGGATAGGGGATTGTTGGTGCTATTAATGGAAGAAAGTAGGGAAGAGGAGAATGGAAAGAGAATAAGATTTTATATAGCACCTACTATCTGGGCAGTGCATAGAGTGCTGGGCCTGGAGTCAGGAAGACCTGAGTTCAAATTTGGCTTGAGACACTTACTAGCTGTGTGACCCTGGGCAAGTCACTAAACCCCATTTTCCTCAGTTTCCTCAGCTATAAAATGAACTAGAGAAGGAAATGACAAACCACTCCAGTATCTTTGCCAAGAAAACCTCAAAAGGAGTCACAAAGAGATAGACAGAACAGAAAAACAATGAAACATGTGCCAAGCACTGTTAAGTTTTTTACAAATATCTCATTGAGTCCTCACAGCAATCTTGTGCATTAGATTATTATTATCTGCATTTTATAGTTGAGGAGACTGAGGCAGACACTAGTTAAGTGGCTTACCCAGGCTCACACAGCTAGCTAGTGTCTGAGGCCAGATCTGGATTCAGGTCTTCCTATCTGTACCAATTAGATGACTCGAAAGTGACGGGCATTAGGGTCACAGCATGGAGCGATCGAAAAAGCATTAGATTCAAAATCAAAAGGCTTATGTTGTTCAAATCCTTGTTCTATCATTTGCAAGAATCAGTCAAGTTTTGCCTTCCGGAGTCATATGATTACTTTTCAGATACCTAAAGTTAGCTACCTTGCCACCTTATGCTCACCTCACCACTGACTGTGAACTGCTTGAGAACAGGAGCTATCTTTCATCTTCTTTGTAACCTCAGCACTTAACACAGTGTGTGGAACACATCAAAACTTAATATCTATTTACTGACTGATTGACTGACTCAACCATCTCTTTTTCAGAGTAAATATCCCCAGTTCTTTCCCTCAATCTTTGTATGGCCTGATTTAGAAATTGTACTTTGCACCTGAAACCTCTCTCCCTGGGTTCTGGTATACTAGCTTGGGCCTATCTTGCTCAGTTCTGGATTTTTCCAACATTTCCTGGTTAGTTCCAGGCATGCCACCATGTATTACCTTCCTCTTTGACCTTTAAAGTTCCCCTTTATGTGTTATGTTCTCCCATTAGAATGTAACCTTGAAGGCCAGGGCGACCTAGAATGCTTTGAATTATATCCTGAGCGCTTAGCATGGCGCACACTCATTAACTGTCTTTCTGTCTTGAAGCGCCTACCATCCTGATTATTCCTCCCTGACCAATCCAGCTTATCAATGTCTTTCCTACAATATGCTGGGCAGAAATGAATACAGTGCCTAATCCGCAGTACTAAAACATTTCTCACTGATTGGAAGATTCTGCCAGCACCACCTGTGATTGAATCAGCTTTTTTGGCTATGAAAGCACACTGCTGTCTCATATAGAGAGCTTTCAGTTCACTAAAAACCACCAGGCCTTTTTTTCTTCACAAACTGTTGTTGAGCGAAATCTCCTCCCATTCTGTAGAGATGATTTAAAGAAAAATACAAGTGTAGAAGTGAAGTTCTACATGTATTATAATTAAATTTCATTGGATTACTTTTGGTTCATCACTCCAGCTTGTCAAGATATTTTGGATCCTGATTCTGTCAGCTAATGCATTAGCTATGCCTCTCAGGTTTGCACCATTGGAAAATTTAATAATGTATTCATCTATATGTATACATGTGCTATCTGTGCCTTCATATGAGCTGCTGATTAAAGTGCTGAACAGAAAAGTCTGAACAGGATCCAAAACTCAGTCTTGCAGAGCAGAGATGTTCAAAATGTGACCTGCAGGCCACATGTGGCCCCTAACATTCCTGAGTCAAATTAAAATGCAATCGAGAAATATTTAACCAGATAATAAAAATACAATAAAAAACAGATATGCTTATATTTTAAAATAAAATCAGTATGCAGCTTGCATATTGGGCAGCTAGGTGGTTCAGTCAGGAAGACTCATCTTCCTGAGTTCAAATCTGGCTTTAGACACTAGCTGAGTGACCCTGGGCAAATCACTTGATACTGCTTACCTTAGTTTTCTAATCTATAAAATGAATGGGAGAAGGAAATGGCAAACTACTTCAGTATCTTTACTAAGCAAACCCCAAATGGGGTCATGAAGAGTTGGATATGGCTGAAAATAACTCAACCACAAAAATGCAGCCTTCAGTGCTCTTTGAATACAGTTCAGCGTTTCTACTACTTCGGTTCAACACTACTTCTATAGAGGGTTGAATCCTGGGGCACCTTGCCTCTAAGTTGATTCAGATCCATAGTACTCATCACTTTGTGTTGGGTCATTCACATAGTGGGTAGAATGAACTCTACCTAATTTTATTGCCATCGAGTTCACATCTCTTCAGTTTGTATGCAAAGATATCAGGAGAGACCTTGCCAAATGTTTCCCTGAAATCTAGATCACTTAGTCAATAAACATTTATTAAGCACTGTGTTAAATGCTGGGGATATGAAAAAAGGAAAAAAAAAATTCCTGTTCTCAAGAATCTCATGGTCTACTGGAGGAAACATCATGCAAACAACTACATTGTTTGAATATATAGGCTATACATCTAAAGCTATACAGGAGATGTATATATCTACATAAATATGTAGGATATATATTGAATATAGAAAATATTTAGGACAAATTAGAAATAATGAAAGCAAGGAAGGTACTAGAATCAAGGGGGATCAGGAAATACCTGTAAAAGGTGAGATTTTAGCTGGGACTTAAAAAAACAAAACTACTTAATACCGTCTGGCATGAATCATTCTTAATGGACCCAGGATGACTTATCTCCATATCCCTTTTAAAGTGCCTACAAATAGCCCTCTACTAATTCACCTTAGAATTATGCAAGAAATTCACGTCAAATCCACCTGCCTATATTTTAAAGAAATCATTTTATGGACTATCAGTGCAGGGATTGGCTATCTCCTGTCCTTTGTTACCTTTCCTATCCTTTCTGATTTTTTAACAGATTATAAAGAGTGGCTTTGCAAACATACCTGCAAGTTCTTTGAGTATCCTGGAACGGAGTTCATTTGACCCCGAGTATTACTGACTGATTCAAACGAACCTTGCATATACAATCACCATTTCATAGATTTTATGTAATCTATATCTAGAAGGAGCCGTAGAAAGATAAATGACTTGTCCTAAGACATGGAGGTTAAGTGACAAGAGATAGAATCTGAACACACATCCTCTGACGCTGAATTAAGTCCTCTTCCTACCTTCTTACCTTTTACACAGAAATAGTCTTCTCTTGCTAAGCTAAGATGATATCTGAGTCGCTCAGTCAATGCTTACCTTCTCCCGAACTCACACACTCTCTGAGGGCCTCCTTGCTGTTCTTGGCCCAAGACCCTCCAACTCCTCAGCCCAGGCGTTTTCTTAGGCTGTCCCCTGGGCCTAGAGTGCTCTCCCTCCTCATCTTTGCCTCCCTGGCTTCCTTCAAGTCACAGCTCAAATCCCACCTTCTACATGGAAATGTATCAAATTCAAACTGGATCTTCCCAAGTGTTGCCTGAACTGGATTAAAATACAACTGGGCAATATAAACAATCAGATGAAACGCAATAAAACATACATAATGTTCATGTTTTTCTAAGTCACTTTGTGGGTCCCAGATGTATGTAGATCTCTACACACCATTTAGTGACCCCTGTTTCTAGCTGAGTTTGACACCACTGTTCTACGGTAAGTCTTCTCCAATGCTTCTTAATTCTAGTGCCTGGCTCTGGTGATTATTTCCTATTTATCCTGCATGTAGCTTGTTTATACATAACTATTTGCTGTCTCCCCATTATAATGTGAGTTCTTCCAGGGCAGGAGCTGTCCGCTGCTTTCTTTGTATCCTCAGTGCTTAGCACAGGGCCTAGCAGATAGTAGGTGCTTAACTAGAGTATAGTGACTGCTTATCTCGTGTCAAGCACTGTACTAAGCTCTGGGGAGATGCTAAGAAAGAGGGGAGAAAATGGATTACAGACAGCACCGAAAAAAATGGAAACGACCCACTTGAATCACGCGAGGCTAGGAAGAAAGCTTGACAGAAGGTAAGGAGAAACCTTTATGCTCGTGACTCTGTGGGATATTTGTTAGTGGAGATTCAGAAAGCTTTAGTCCTAAGTCAATTTTTCAGTTTTCTTGAACTGCCAGGATTCAGCCGTAGGCTTTCGTTTAGCTTTCCTGACTTCTCTCTATTTCCCATCGGCCACACTCTTTGGATTTCATTCCACTGTCATCATAATTCTCTTGTTCCCTCTGGGAAAAACTCATCAACCAGGAAACTCATAATCATAAAGCTTTGGTACTCAACACTTCATCAGAATCCTCAGAAACCACTGCCATTTTGACTAGAGGACAGGGAAGAAAAAAAAAAAGGTCCTCCAAAACCTCCACAGAAAGACAGTCTAGAAGCCCAGCAAACTAATTTGACATCAACTGCATTCTTTGGATTCTACTCTTCTACCATCGGGCAGCTAGATGGTACAGTGGAGAGTGTGCCAGGCCTGTAGTGAGGAAGACTTGAGTTCAAATCTGTCTTTAGATACTTATTAGCTGGATGACCCTGAGCAAGTAAGTCACTTAACCCTGTTTGCCTCAGTTTCCTCATCTGTTAAATGAGCTGGAGAAAGAAATGGCAAACCATTCCAGCAACTCTAAGAAAACCTCAAATAGGGTCACAAAGAGTCAGACATGACTGAGCAACAACAACAACAACTCCATCATCGCTGTGTCCTTGCAAGAGATACCTTCTCGCTTCCACTCCCCCTGCTTTTTAGCTTCTTTTTGTGTGCTGTTTTCCTTTATCGGTTTGTAAGGTTTGTAAGGTTCTTGAGGGAAGGGGCTACCTTTCCTTTTCCCCTTTATCCCCAACACTTAACAGGTATTTGTCTGTATTGTATTCTATTGTACATTTGTTTAAAATTTATCAAATGGATGAGCAAGGAAGGGCACAAATGGGACTGTACCTGATAGATCAAAGGGGATTTGGCTTGGGGCCAAAGTAAAATCTGGGAAAATTTGAGCTGAAAGTGAAGAGTGTTTAGGTAAATGGTTTGGAGAGTATAAGATGGTTTTCTTCTAGGGAGTAAATTTATTGTCAAGAAACTCGGTCAGGATTACATAAGCCAAAAAAAGCAAAGGACCGAGAAGCTATAGTGGAGCTTTGTAACTCAAATCAATTCAGTTAGCTCTTATGAAGGACCTAGTAGGTGCCAAGCACTGTGCTAGGTTCTGGGGATTCAAAGACTAAAACAAACCAATAAACAAAAAATACAGATCTCTCTAAAAAAAAATCTAGCTATGAATGAGGTTTCTAGGTATTCATAGCTGGGCCCTTGAAAGGCTCTTACTGCTAGGGAGCCTCAGGGCAGTGCCATGACCCAAATATCCTATAAATCCAAAGAACGCTTTTGCAAGGGGCTCCCTAGTTCTCCAAGGTATGACTTCCTTTGCATCTTTGGGGCCTTTCAAAAGCAGAGAATCCAGGTCCTAATAGTTTTCTCTAATGTTAGAAATCTGTGTTGAGCGATAGTTTCAGAATTTCCTTAGCAGTCAGGAGGCAGGAGAGATAGGGTTCATGGGGAGCCATTGCCCATCACCATTTATATAGTGGCAGTATAGTGTAGTACCAGTATGTTGGATTTAGAGACAGAGGGTCCTGGGTTCAAATCTTAGTTCTGCCATGTACTGGCTGTGTGACCTTGGGCAAGTCACTAAACCCTACTAGGTCTTAGTTTCCTCATCTGAAGAGGGGACTGGACTGGATCAACTCTAAGGTACCATTCACTCTAAATGTATGATACTATCAAAGTACATGTTGTATTCCCCTGATGAGAGTGAAAGCTCTTTGAGGGTAGTTATTGTTCATTTGTCTTTCAAATGCCCATACCGGACACAAAATTAGGATAGGGATGGGGATTGGTCCTGTGATTTCAGGGGTATAGGCCACTACCTGTACCAATGCAAGTTGAAACCTTTTCTGCAATAAGACTTGCCTAGAGAATTGAGACATAAGAGATTTTCTTAGGGTTATACAACAGCTATAGGTTAGAAGCAAAGCTTGAACCCCAGTCTATCTGGTTTCAAATCCATCTTTATCTACTAAACCAGAGGTGTCAAACTCAACTCTTGAGTGTGGCCAGAACCACATTAAAATGTAATTGGGAAATGTTTAATGAAATAAAATAAAAATACAATAAATACAAAATAGATAATGCTAAATTGTGGTTTTCTAAGTCAATATGCAGCCACCAGGTATATTTCCATTTCAGCTTGACACTACCTTTCTGTCTCTCATAGTAGCACTTAATAAATTCTTTTTTTGGATTGGAAAAATTAAGGCAAAAGAAACCAAAGAAAAATGAGATGACAGTAAGAACTTGAAATTGATGAGGAAAAGTATAGCTAGTGTAGTTGTCCAAAGTGAGTGAAGCTATCCCAAGTAAAGAGATGTTACTTATGGTGATTTCTTCAGGCCATTTAGGCTGTGGCTAAGCATGCAAAAGGAAATGGGGAAGTGAGGCAAGTATAAAGATAATTCAGGCAATCTTCCTCCCCATCTCTCATATGCTTTGGCCTCAATTATGAAGACATTTTGGTACAGTGAACACTTGGTCAATAACATTTCCCGGGCACCAACTGACCAAATACAGAGGCGATGCTCAGAGTACCTTAAAAGAAAATGTTGCATACATTCAATATTTCATTCCTATATTGACTCTAAATAAAACGACGATCCATTACTATATATTTTGACTATTTCCCAAATCCAAAAAGTGCTTTAGGATAGTGTGGGAATAATGAACAGAAGATGAAAAATTGAGGGTTCTGAATAACAAGCTTCATGGTTCTAAGTCTGAAAATTGGGAATTTGGTTAATGAATTCTTTTTTTCCAGTGAATATGAATCATGAAAATAATCTCAGGCTGGTGAAAGAGTTCAGAGTGCCCCAAAGTCTCAGGTTTAATTTGAAAGGGAAGAAGACGGGGCAGGGGAGAGAGAGATCACTTTTCCAGTGTGATTGCTGACCTCCCAAGACAAAATTAAAATTGTCAGGGTGACTGTTTTATCTTTCTTTTACTTAGAGAAATAAATGCAACCCATAAAAAACTTCTTCCTGTTTTCCCATTCTTCTGAAGTCATACTCTGAGAAAGGCAGTTGTAGCCTTATTGGAAAAGGAGTACTCAGCTTCCTTCAAACCATTTTGTTTCCAGAAAAGTAAGCCTTTTAACATGAACGTGAGAATTTTATCTTCAGGTCTACAATTTCTGCACGACATATAGAAAGTTTGGCCAGAGCTGATTCTTAATATGCATATGTGACTTCAGAGACCTGTCTGACTTTGATATAGCATTGACTCACCTGGTTTGTGTGAGTGTTAAGATGAATTCCTAGAGAAACAACTGCATCTCTCTTTAGAAGAGAGACTATTAGGGACATAGATTTAGGGCTGCAAGGAACCTTGGAGGTCATCTGGTCCAACACCTTCCCTTTTATAGATAAGAAACTTAGGCTCTGAGAGGTTAGGGCATTTGCTTAGGGTAACATGGGCCATAAATGATAGAGCTGGGTTTTGAATCTAGGTCTTCTTATGCCAAACCCAGCAAAATTTCTACAGCCCCATGCTGTCTCTGTCACATGCAATGTACTGGAGGCAAATAGAAGTTGAATTTCCAAAGGAACTTTAGCTATTCCTTCCAAGTGAAATTCTATCTAACAGTTATATTGACTTATTTAGGGATAAGAAGGAAAATATAAATAAATATATGTATATATATATATATATACATATATTCATATGGCTATGTATAAGATATGTTCAAACTTGACAGAAAAAGCAAAGCTAAAGGAGTAATAAAACTGCTCTGTAAAAATGAAAATCACACACACAAAAATGAAATGTTTTCTATAAATGTCAAAACATCATAATGAGCTGTAATGTTGGTAAAGAAAAACAGATATAGAGTGTGCAGGAGTGTATTTTACATACTAGAGCTGCGTAAACCTAGTAGACAAAATTGGAAAAAGCTGGATGTTACACCTCATTGATACTGGACCAATACTAGAACAAGAAAAAGAACCCCAACAACAACACATCCACCTTCCCTTTTTGAAATAAAGAAACATCAAAACTCTTGAATTAAAAGGTTGAGTATTAGTCTATGTGTAGTTGATAAATGTAGGCCTAATCTAATCAGTGGCTGTAAGAGGCACCATCAGCTGGTTGCCCTGACCTAGGCTTCTAGTTTTCACAAGAGTAAGATTTAACAAAGATGTCGACTCTAGGCCTTTGACCTGCTTGAGACCCTGTTCATGCTAGCCTGACGTTCTGGTGAACAGACGGAGACTTTCAGTTCAAATCAGTACCATGTGCATTCTGCTAATACAACACATGGCTTTGAAATTAAAATGCAATGTGATCAAGTGCTTCAGGATATTTTAACAGCTAAGAGAAAGATTATAGCCAGATAAAGCCGGGCTTTTAGGGCATTTCTGCTCATTTGTGTGCCTCCCCTCTTCTTTGGACTAGACAAATTCAATTTTAGTGTATTTCTTAAGAATTTGCTAGAAAAACAGAAAGTTCGGTGAGTTATTTCATGGTTGATTGATCTTGGGGAAATGGGGATGTTGTAAGGTTTCTTTGTGACATGTGTCACCTATTAGATGGGTAGCTTTTTCTACTTCCAACAGAGCCAAACCAAATTAATTAGAAAAGGGCTTAAATTACAAGCTAAACACAATGAAAAGTAATAAAAACAGAAAATGACATTTGGGTCATCCATAATATTCCTGAGGTAATTCGACATTGATTTTTCTTGCTCACTATGATAAAGAGCTTTACAAGCTGCCAAAGTGACAACCTGACCCACAGTACAGTAGTGACCACTATACGTGTGAAGAGCACAAATTTAATAACGGGACAGATTTATTTTCTTTTTGCTTCTCACTTTGCTTCTCTAAAGGGAGGGAGGAGGAAGCACCGGGCATTTAGAAGGTTGGTGCTATTATTCACGGGGCTAAGGAGAATTCTGTTCTTCTCTAATTTCCTAAAAAAAAAAAATAAAATGGCAATTTTGCTTAAAAAAAAAAGGACTCGGCGGATAAGATGATATGATATGGCTGAGGAGAAACAAAGATGAAAACAAGAGAAATAAAATTTTTAAAAACCGCTCCAAAATAAAGCATGAAACTCACGTTAACTTCTTGTCCTTTCTAAAAAAAAGGAAAAGAAAAAAATAATTGTCCCAACTTTTTCTAATTGCCCCTTGGCTCACTCAATTTTATGTATCTCAGCACTTCTGAAATAAAGAAGTGTGGGAAGAAATGTAAGATTTTAGGATGGGAAAAACTAGTCCTAAAATAGGAGAAGCCACACTTTACAAATAGGAGTAGGTATGTGATTTTTTTTTTAATTTTAAAGTGTGCATTACTCGATTTATCATGCCATGGAAAGTATTTGAAGGGTTTTAGGACTGGTAACTCTTTATTTAGATAAATGTTATATCTCCAGTAGAGTGTGATTTTCACCCCTCTGCAACCAGACACTTATTTCTTCTTATTTCATTTTGTATGCTAAACTATAGCCAAAATGGCTAGAAAACACCACACTTAACATTTCTTATATTGGGTAATTTCACTTTGCATTACCACATGAGGTCCACTTTTTCAGGTCAAGTTTTCTTTCACAGAACCTTTGTTGCTACTGTTGTTCAGGCCCATCTGGAATTGTCTTGGCAGAGACACTAGAGTGATTTGCCATTTCCTTGTCCAACTTGTTTTACAGATGAGGAAACTAAGGCAAACAGAGTTAAGTGACTTGCCAGGGTCACACAGCTAGTTAAAGTCTGAAGCTGAATTTGAATTCAGGTCTTCCTAATTCTAGGTCTGATGTTCTCAGATGAGCCACATAGCTAGCTGTCCCAGATAATTTGTTACTTTTGCCTTACTCTTTTAGAAATATGCATTATATACCACAAGGGCCACCAAATTGAATCTAGCAGTCCTTACCTTGGATTCCTTGCTGTTGTATGTAGTGGTTATATCTCCGCCTATTCTGACAAGGGTCAATTATATATATATATATAATTATATATAGTGAGTGGTAGGGATGTCTGCCAGACAGAAGGAAAACAGATTGCATGCTAAAGAATGGTTCTTGGGGTATCTAAGAAACCCTGCCTTCAGATGGCGAGGCTCAGATGGTGCTAGGGACTAGGGTAAGTATCTCAAGCCTCCTTCTCGGACATACAGTTCTATGTCTCGTGCCACGAAACAGCAGCATGAATACTGAGATAGCTTCTAGGACAACATCTGGAATTGCAGATGTATCTTAAGCATCATTCTCTACGTGCAAGCAGGGGAGGGGGAATTCTTCAAAACGTCTTTCTGGGCACAAGAAAAAAAATTTTTATGGTAGAGCCTAGAATATGGTAGCATTTATAGGACCAACTTTTTCCCCTGGCATATATCTCTCAAATGCTAATGTAAGGTGATAGGAAAGTGCCCTTTTCTTTATACAAATTCATTTTACAAACAACTTTTTGGGTTGATGATATGATATTTTAGATTATTTTTGAGTCTTTCACAACTGTTCTGTTTCTATTCTTTTACCCACCTATATACACGTGTGTTATTTCCCTCTGCTAAAAAGTAAGCTGTTTGAGCACAGGGACATTTTCACTTTTGTTCCATATCCCAGGCTCTGAGCACAGACATAGTAGTGACAGATAGACAGCAGTCATTTAATACATTCTCCTTAATGGACTGAAGTCTAGGTTACAATGTGAATTCTTTCATAGTTAATCACTAATCAACTGGGGGCCATCTCCATTCTTACTGATCTTGCCTCTGGACCCAGATGGCTTCAGAGGAAAAAGTGACATTGGTGACTTTACCCAGCCCTCCCTCACTTAAATCCAATTTTTTTTGCATGTCATGGCATCATCTTCCTGATGGCAAGATGAGAACAAAGGACAGACAACCACCACAGCAACTAATCAACTAATTCAGCAAGCATTTGTTAAACGCCTACTATGTGCAAGGTATCATTTTAGGCATTGGGGATACAGAGGGGGAGAAAAACAACATTCTCAAATAGTTCCTGTCCTCAAGGAGCTTATGTTCTATTGGAAAGTAAGTTCAGGAAGTAAATGCCTAAGGATAGCCATATGCCATGACACTTGTACTGGGTCTTGAAGAAAGTCAGGAATTCTAGAGGAAGAAGCAAGGGGGAGGTATATTCAAGGCAGTAGGTAAAAATTCTTTCACAAACACTAAGGAAGAGCAGAGAATGGTCTGAGTGTTGGAATAGTTAAATACCTGAGGGATGTGGTTCTGGAAAACTTGACTGAAGGCACCTCATACATGGAAAGAATGAAGGAATTAAAAAGTTCTAACATGTGGCTGGCACTATACTAAGCCCTGGGGTATTGTCTGGCCCTCTGTAACCCCATTTGGGGTTTTCCTAGCAAATATACTGGAGTAGTTTGCTCTTTGCTCTTCTAGCTCATTTTACAGATGAGGGACCTGAAGCAAATGGGGTTAAGTGATTTGTCCAGAGTCACACAACCAGGAAGTGTCTGAGGCCAGATTTGAACTTAGGAAGATGAGTCTTCCTGATTCCAGTTCCTGATTTTTATACACTGTGCCACCTAGCTGTGCTAAAGCCTTGGGTACCTAAGCATAAAAAGCAGGAGAATCCATATCCTCAAAGAAATTTCATTAAATAGGGGAAGACAATACATATAGGTTAGTGATGATTAGCACAGCGTTTTGGTCAGAGAAGTCACAGTGGAGTCTTAGGGCAATTAATTGAAATATCCTTTTTAGGAATGGTGGCACTGATTTGACTATTACTCCAAGAACTAGAAATGGAATGTAGGGCCAAGGGGAAAGGGCACATGCACAGCAACATGGCATAAAGATGGCTAGGAAGGGGTGGTACAGTGGTTAGGTATGGTGGGCTCTGTCCAATCTGAAGCCCAGGGCCTCAGGGCTGGAACTGGAGTGTCAGGTCAGAAGTGGGGGGGAAGCAAGCTCTAATCACAATTTGGGCAACCCTAGAGCTGTAACATATTCTGTCATCATATGGTTAGTAAATCAAGGACTTAGTAATTCTCTCCACTGACAGAATTCCCCATTGGTTTGAAGTTTTAGAGAGTTGTCTGAGAGTTAGAGAAATTAAGGGGCATGCCCACACTCACATAGCTGCTGTCTGAGGGGTAATCTGGACTCACCTTTTCCTGACTCCAAGAACAGTACTCTATTTACTAGGGCACACTGTCCTAAGCCACTTGGTACAATAGATGCAATCACTTGTTTTCAGTTGTGTCCAGCTCTTTGTGACTGCATTTGGATTTTACTTAGCAAAGATACAGGAGAAGATTGCCATTTTCTTCTCCAGCTCATTTTTACAGATGAAGAAACTGAGGCAAGCAGAGGTTAAGTGATTTGCCCAGGATCACACAACTAGAAGTGTCTGAGGCTAGATCTGAACTCAGAAAGACAAGTCTTCCTGACTTCAGGCCCAGAACTCGATCCAATGCACCACCTAGCTGTCAAATAGGACTCTGGGAAATGTCAGGGGAATATTTCATCTTAGGTCCTAAAAGAAACCATCCAATCCACTGTGAAATAAATTTAGGATGTTGGTAAACATAGATCTAATTGACAGATATAATTGTGCTTCATGTTTGGGAAATAGGTAAATTCTCAAAGTGACCAATGAAGCGAAGCTGAACTAGGTGGATAAAAAGCATAAATTATATGGATGCTAAAGGGTTCTAGAAGTGGTCATCAAATTATTTTCTTGCAGCTTGGAAATTCTTCCAACTCAAAAAAGTTATCATAATAACAGGGACAGGTAGGTGACACAGTGGATAGAGCTCTGGACCTGGGCTCAGGAAAACCTGAGTTGAAATCCAGCCTCAGAAACTTACTAGCTATGTGATCCTGGGTAGTCACAACCCTGTTTGCCTCAGTTTCCTTATCTGTAAAATTGAGATAATAACAACCCCTATACCTCCCTGGATATTTGGGAGATAATCTGTAAAGCACTTTAGCACAATCCTGGTACATAGCAGGAGCTATTAAAAGGCTAACTGTCATTATTATCATCATCATCACTCAGGAACTGTCACACAGGAAAAAAGAATCTACTCTTAGAGCTTACACAAGAAGCTACACAAGTAAAGATGGACTTTTTTTGTAGAACTGTCAATGAGCTAACAATAAGATAAGGCTTTTCATCAGAAATATAAGCTTATCAATAAAATAAAAAAAGGAGTTTAATGCAATTGAAACATTAAAAAAAATCAACACATAAACCACCCCCAAATAAGCACAAAAGAGGAAATTTTGAAAATTAGAGGAAACAGATGAATCTGAATCAGAAAACAGAGAACTATTGAAAAGTTCAACAACAAATTAAGCATTTATTAAGTATTTAGATTTACTATGTGCAAGCACTATGCTAAGGTTAAAAAAAAGCTCAAAGCTGTTTTTTTAAAAATGATTAATGAAATTAATAAATCATTATTCATCTTAATTAAAAAGGAAGATACAATTAACAAAAATGAACAAGATGAAATCGCAAGTAGAAAGAATTATTGAAACCTACTACATGCAGCTGAATTTAAAAAAACCCTCCTGAGAATTAAAAAGAAATAGATTATCTACAAAAATATAAAATACACATACAAATGAACAGAACACTTAATAATCCAAATTCAGAAAAGGAAATTGAACTAATTTTAAAGGAATCATAAAAGAAAACAATCCTGTTCATTACATTTATAGGAGCATTCTCTCAAACTTTTAAAAGAACAACTGATAACCTTTCCTACACAAATTATTCTCAAAAAAATGAGAAGGAAAACGACAAATGTCTTCAAATATAGTCCTAAAACCTAAAGTGGGTGAGGGCAAAACAAAGAAAAAGTACTGACGGCTAATAGCAGTAATGGAAATCAATTTAGAAATTATAAGTAAAAGTCCAGCCAAAAAAAGAACAATGGTGATTTATCTAAAAATCACTCACTATAATCAAGTTTGATTTATATTATGGATGCAAGGATGACTCAACATTAGAAAAACAATTAACATAATGAGTCATATTAAAAACAAAACACCCAAAGCCTCACGATTATATCAGTAGATACTGACAAAATCTGACATAGTACAACTTTCATTTATGCTAAAAAATAAAAATCCTATAAAGCACAGGAAAGATAAAAAGTATCTAAAATGAAAACCCAGTATTTTATCCAATGGGAAAACACTAGATTTTTTCCCCAAGAAATAAAGGAAAGAAGTCTTCTTTCTTTGCTATTAAACGTAGTTCTAAAAATGCTAGCAATTGCTGTAAGAGAAAGAGATTAAAGGCATAAAGACAGATGAAGAGGAAAGAAACTGATCCCTATTTTAAGATTACATGATGGTTTATTTAGAAAATCCTTGGGAATAAGGAAAGAAACTGATTCAGAAAATTAATAAATTCAGTAAAGTAGCAGATTTTAAAATAAGACACAAAAATCAATAGTATTTCTAGATAGTAATAAGAAAACCCAAGAGAATACAACAAAAGAAAAAATAAAGTCCCATTCAAAATAACTTCAAAATTTATAAAATATCTAGAAGTTAATCTACAAAAGTAGGCTCAATACTTGAATAGATGTAATTATAAGATACTCCTTAAGAAATAAATTAAATAACTTAAATTCAGTGCTCCTGGCTGGGCTGTGCCAAAATAATAAAAACAACAGTAGTGCCAAAATTAATTTATGGATTTATTGCTACACCAATTAGACTACTAAAGGACATATTTGCAAAACTAAACAAAACAAATCATTTGGAGAAATAAAAAGCACAGAATATCAAGGTAAGTCATGGGGGAAAAAAGTAAGAAATAAAGAGGAATTACATTCTAATTAAGGAGGAATTATATTACAAAGCAATAAGCCATTACATTTACTGATAAAAGGGAACGCGGACTGAATGTAGAAACGACTGATTATTTGGCAATGCACTTTTAAACCAAATAAGACAGGGATCATAATTCACTATCCAAACCAATCCAACAAGCACTTAAATCTGAAAACTACAGTAAGACTTTTGGGAGATCATACACACATACACACACACACACACATATGTTTGGAACATCTTATATTAAGCACCAACTACATGGAAAACATTGTGCAAGGCACTATGGTTACAAATATTGAGGGGGAAAAAAGCAACAACAACAATCTCTGTCTTCCAGGAACTTTTTTTTCTGGACTCAAATGAAATCAACAAGAATTCATTAAGTACTTACTATATGTCAGGCACTGTGAATAAAAATAAAGCCAAAAAAAAAAATCTCTCCACTCATAATCTAACGGGGACAACATTAAAAAAAAAACTACGTACAAGCAAAATATATACAGGATAAATTGGAAATAATTACAGAGGGGTACTATCCTTAATGGGTGATAGGGAAAATTTTCTTGGGGGATGGGTGGGAAGAATTTAAGTTGAAGTTTGGGATTATCTTTGAAAATGAAAATCCTATGTGTATGGGTAGAAAAATTGCTTATTTTAGGAAAAGGAAAAAATTAAAATGGGTAGCACAAGCTTACTGCTCTTGCTTACTTGTGTCATAAATGATCCACACCTGCAGTCACCACTCACACTCAAGTGATCAAGTGATGTGGTAACCCTTGCAGTGGTTGTATAACAAATACACTTGAAATCTACACCTTCAAAAATGAATGGAAGGAGAAACTGATGAATTTGCGGACCTAATGAAGGCAAGGTATGGGAATCCCCATACTCCTGAATTGTTTTTCTACCAAAATTTGTAATGCTGTCTGAAATTCCACCATTTGGAGATTCATTTGGGTTAACCAACATACCCTTTGAAACATGCAAATCTCTCTAGAAAAGTTGCAAATGAACTATATTATTATTAATGGTCAACAGGAAACTGAAATCTAAGGTGAATGAAAAAGTTGTTGAAACTCATTTTGACATTGTAGATTTTTTTTAAGGGTTTCAATTAGTATAGTTTGATAGTCTCAAGTAATTAGTATCACCTTATGATGTTATAAAGTAACTAATAAAATCCCATTTTATTGAACAAATTTGTCAATGGGTAATAATAATTATTATTTGAATATAGCTTAACCTAGAATTATATTTTAAAAAAATATTTAGGATCCCAGGATTATAGATTTTGAGCTAGATCTTAGGTCATCTACTCCAACCTCCTCATTTTACAGATGGAGAAACTGAGGCCCAGAGGGTTAGGTGACTTACCAAAGGTCACAGCAGTAATAAGCAGTGGAGCCATGATGTCAGCCTATCTCACAGTGTTGTTTTGAGGATCAGATGAGATAATACATGTAGAGCACTTTGCAAACCTTAAAAATCTATATTATTATAATCATTATTACTATTATTATTTTCAGAGATAGCATTTTAACCCAAGTCTTTTTTAACTCTGACAAGGCTCTATATCACTTATCCCATACTATGTCTTAATTAAGATTTTTTCAACTGAGGCAAAATTATTGGGACTAAGAGAGGGGGAAAATAGCAATCTTCTAAGTTGTGGCTTCTTTTTTTTTAAAAGAAGAAAGAGATTAGGTGATTTCCAAAAGTCACAGGGGTAACAAGTACCAGAGCCAAAATCTGAACTCATGTCCTTGTAAAGATCTAATTTGTAAATAAGTAAAAACAAAACAAAACAAAAACAAAACACTATTATATTTCCTAGAATCTGCCTGTCCTGTCCTATTCTATTTTTTTTCTTACAAAAATAGGGAAAAACCAATAAACTTTTTATATCCTTATTTGTTAATATAACAGCTAAATTCTAAATAAAATTATAAATCTTCCAAATGGAATCAACATATATATTGATACTCAACGACCTTAGTGTGATAGTGAGCACAGTGAAAGAGAATTTTTTTAAAAAAAGTTGTAAAATATGGTTCAGGAGTAATGATTGTGAACCAAACCCAATAATTTGGAGATGATACAGAAGCTTCAGGTCTATACATTGTGAACGTTGTCTTTGAGAAAAGAATAGAGAGCCACTGGACAAGGCAGGCACCAAATAACACTGTTCACCACAAACAAAACTGCAAACATACAAAATTTAAGACAATTTTAGTCTGAACATGATTGCTTATCAAAGTGGGAAAAGAAGAAGACTAAAACATCAGTGACCATTCAATATAAGTAGGTTTTTGAAAGCTCATGATAATTCTTTCCTACTTACAAATTCCTTGAGAATCATGGGATACAATCATATCATAATTAAACACACACCCAGGTAGGTGGCCCCTAATATTCCACATATGGAAATGTTTATAGCAAATGAATATTTTCATATTATCATATAAAATTTTAATTTTGGAATTTTAATTAGGAATTAATTTAGTTTTCTAAGCATCTTTAAAAAATTTGAAATATGTATATAAATGTGAATATATGTGCATGTATATATATGTATGTGTGTATATATATGTAAACACACACACACACACAATTTCACACCTTAGTCTGAATCACTTCAGTTAGATTCCTTTCCTCCTAACACTTAACTAAGACCACCACGGGAGTGGTTGTTTTGATCTCTGTCTCTGTCTCTCTAGAAAGTGAAGTGGTACAGAGGGTTCTGGGTACCAATGAATTTGAAGAGAGGGACAATGAGGTAAAACATTCTAGAAGAAGAGGGAGAAAGATACGAAAAACTATTTCAAACAGCTCCCTCTGGTCAGTCTTCAAAACAAGAAAAAGGGAGGCCATTCCTTCTTCTTATATCTACCATATGGTGCCCCCAGGACCCATAATTCATACTGATACTATTAGTACTATTGTTTAGTAACATTATGGGTCAAAAAGGCTGTTTGCGACTGGACTAGGAATCTGACCCCCATTTATAATATCTTTTCTAGACAATGCATTTTGAGGATTCATTTATAATTTTGGGAAATGTCTACCTTACATCCTTCTAAGCCTCCAAAGAAAAATAACAAGCTTCTTTATGACAATTTAACTGTAGTTCATGGACCCAATACCCAGAAGAAATAGAAAATCAGATTTAAAATTCTTTAGTCTTATTCCCATTACTTTAACTCTGGTTGCAAAAGGAAAAGAACCACAGGTAAGGAAGTAGGATGTATCTGAAACTGAAGTTAAATAAAGGAATGATTAAAAATTTCTATTGGGTTCGGTGCCCTTGCTTTGCCCTCACTAGCCAGTTTAAAACCTATCTATGATTCAAGGTCCACCAAAAATGCTTCCTCTACTTTGGAGTCTTTTTGATCCCTCCAAATCAGTATGCTCTGTCCCTCCTTTGAACCCCCATAGCATTTTCTTCTCACTCAGGGACAGGGAGAGAGGGCCCAGACCTGTGATTTCATTGGGATGGGGCAGCAGTTCTCAATTTTTTTGTTTCTTTACATGAAAGAATTCTTATTTTTTAAATAGTATTTGATTTTTTCCAATTACATGTAAGTGCAATTTTTAATATTCATTTTTTATAAAATTTGAATTTCAAATTTTCTCCCTCTCTCTTTTTCCCCCAAGACAGTAAGCAATTTGGTATAAATTATATATGTGCAATCATGTAAAACATATTTCCGTATTTACACTATAGAATTACTGAAGATGCTAAAAGAGTTTTAGTATATGTTTACTGAATGAGAAATAGAAACTGATAACTTTTTAAAATACTTATTAACTACCTTAAATAATAACAGGCCCATTTTATGTTAAAATACACAACACAGCCTTATGGAAAATATACTTTCCAAAATAACAAATACTTCTTGAGAAGAATGCCTTTGTTTTACGTATTTTTGCCTGTTTCTTGGATGTCTAGCTTAATAGAAGAAAGCTGGATTCTCATATCTGCTTTGGTGTTCAATTTGGTGATGTTATTTTGGTTGAAACACATTAAAAAAAGCTCACACAGATATGTAGTTGGAAAAAGGGTATTTTAACAGGCAAATAACATCCCAGAATTACTAGAAAAAATTTTGATGTCAAGGACCCACTGAAAAGATCGTAGAGACTCCTGACCATACTTTGGAAACTATTGATATAGGGAATTCTATGTTTAGTATCAATGCAGACCAGTCAGTGCCTTCTCTGTATCTTGATAACAATAGCAAATTAAGAAATAACGAAACGGTAATAATCT
Organism: Pseudochirops cupreus; assembly: GCA_028627135.1. Classification (NCBI taxonomy): domain Eukaryota; kingdom Metazoa; phylum Chordata; class Mammalia; order Diprotodontia; family Pseudocheiridae; genus Pseudochirops; species Pseudochirops cupreus. Next base: position 398,129,425 of record CM053582.1, on the reverse strand, counting down.
GATGAATAAGTTTTGCAACGTGGTTTACGTATATTAACTCATTCGGTCCTTACAACAACCTTGTACTGTGCCCATTTCACTGATGAGGAAAGCGAGTTTGAGAATGGTGAAGGATTTGCCTAGGGTCACACAGCCACTATGTGTTTCAAGGCAGGGCTTGAGCCCAGGCGTTCTAGACTCTCAGGTGAGGTCTCTATCTGCTCCGCAACACTGCCTTTCTTGGCCCCACTTATGACCCTTAAATTCTTTCCTATGCAGAGACATATATTTACATATACAGGTTCATAAATAAACAATATATATAACTTCATTCATATAAGTAATTTGACCTGCATGTGCAAAAAATCTTCTTAAAATCTTATGCAGTGATCAGAGGCCCCAAAGGCTTGTTAAGTTCTTTACCATTGCACCTAATTTTCCCAAGGTACATCTGATTTAATGAAGTTATTGCTGAATGTTACTAATAAGCCTGCCCAAAGCTTTACCACATGAATTACTATCTTTATCTATTTCTTGATGGTAAACTCCTTAAACAAAGGGACTACATGTTGCTCTTCTTTTGATCCTCTTCAAGTGCTGAGCCCGGTGCCTGGCTTATTGCATAAATAGTTGTTAAACTAAATTAGAAGCCAAATGTTGTCCATAAGCTTATCTTTCAATGTCAAGAATAGCTATAACTTAGTGAAACTTGCATCAGTGACCATGCCTGAGCTTCCTTGAAGTTGGGTAATGAACATGGGCTTCACTTTTCTGGACTGTGGTAGCAAAGAAGAAAGACCATCTCATCTACTGGCTGATGAAGACCTGAATTGTAGAACACTGTCACCAGATCATTTGCAGGAAAATGCTAAATGCCCTAAAGAAAGCCCTGGGATGCTATATGGAAATCTGAGGTAAGAAGAGCCAATAAGGTCTCTGACAACATTAAGTCAGGCCCTAGCAATGAAGCAATTAGGGGCATGAATGAAACAATCTCCATTGACAGCTGGAACAAAGGCACTTGAGAAGAGCTCAGGAGACCACTTGGGATCACTAGATATAGAGCGTCCTGATAGGGAAGAGACTTGACCAGCTCCCAAGTTCTAGGGAGTCCAGAAGAACTTGCCTTTAACACTAAAAGTAGAGAGCCTACATAACATTCGTTTCTGGTTATATTTGCCCGAGCTTGGATGAAGGCATTTCCTATTTAATAACTGATGTCAGAAGGGAGCCATCCAAGATGTCAGCACAGTGCACAGAGAAGTTGGGATGGAAGGTAGCTTTGGTTTTTTCCTTCAAATGTTGGGAGATTTTTCACACAAACATGGTGTCAGAGCTGGAAACTAGTCTAAAGCAGGGTCTAAAGTGATTTATAGTGCCCATATATAGACTTAATAAAGTTACTGACAAAAAGAATTAATAGAAATAAATTCTTTATTCTTCACATCTACATCCATATTTGTAGGTCATGTGCAAAGAAACAAAGGCAGCGTGGGATATGAGATAGACAGTATGAATCCTGACTGTGACATTTACTAGCCAAGCCATACTGGACAAGTCATTTCATTTTATATACCTCAGGCACCTATCCTGGGACTGATATTCGAAGTCCTAGGGAGTTGCCCAGCCTGAAGAAATTGCAGATGCTCTATGATTTTTGTATCAATTGGTTAACATACGTTCATTAAGGACCTACTATGTGCCAAGGCTCTGAGCTAGGTAATAGGGATAAAACACACCCTGCTCTCAAGGGGCTTACATTCTTTTTTGTGAAGAAAAAAATGTGCAACACACACAGATACAAAATAAACACCACAAATAATTTCTGAGGGCGGTCACAAGTAGCTGGCTGGATCAAACAAGAAAGCTTTTGTTTAAGAGCTATTGTTTAAGGTGAATGAGTTTAACAGAAACTTGGTAGTCTAAGAGGCAGAGTGGAGGAGAGGGTACATTCCAGGGATGGGGAAGACTATATACAAAGGCATGGAGACTGGAGATGTCCCATCCCACATTCTCAACTCAGTGTCTATGTCACATTGCATTCTGGAACAGATTTGCTATCCATGAGATTATAATTGACTCCTGCACTTCTCCTTACACTATATCTCACCACCACTCCCTCAACCCCCAAATCCCTAAAGGGCTTCCCTCTGTAGGTTTACAACAGCCCACCCTCTGATCTATGAGTTGAAGAACTGGGCAGACTAATTAGGTTAGGTTTAATAGTATCTTCCTTAGACCAAATGTTGCTCAGAAGATTTATGAGCTATAGCAAAGAATTAATAGCTATATCATTGCATAAAATTTAACAAGGAATATTTTCACATAAAAATCAAAATATTCATAAGGTAGAAATAATAAAGTAGAAACAACATCACTGAAAGAAAGCTATCTTTTTTTCCTCCATTACTTTAAAAAGCTTTGAAAAAGACAGATGTAGTCTGGCTGACTATTTTGAACCCTTTGGAAGAAAAGCTTTATGTAATAATAAAGGTACATTCCTCATATAAAGGATATTGTGGTCTTTGTAAGGATTTAAGAAGAAAAACTAAATTAAGGGAACATAAAATATGGCATTGGATGAATACGTTTGTTATTCCATTATGCATCTTAATATAGGTTTGTGTAAGAATTCACAAGTAAAAGCCAGTCACACAACTTCCATAGCACTGAGCGGACACTGAAGCATGCCTCCTTCCTTTTGGTAGAGAATGCAGAATGAGGCATACATCATGAAACATGGCCCCTGTTTTACAGGATCACAGATTTAAAGATGGGAGGGAGGGGACCTGAGGGGCGTGTTCTCCAGGTCAATTTCATTTTATATGTAAGCCTAGAATGGTGAAATGACTAACTTTTGCAAGGTTACCCAGAGAACAGCTGGCAAAATAAGGTTCAAACCCAAATCATTTTGCTACAAATTCAGTATAATTTCCATTCTTTCAAAATGGTCTCCTTGTGATTCCTCACACGTGGCCTTCCATATTTCTTTGTTACAAGAATGTGGGGTGTGGGGTGTGTGTGTGTGTGTGTGTGTGTGTGTGTGTGTGTGTGTGTGTGTGTGTGTGTGTGTGTGTATGGAAGGTCAATGGGAAGTAACTGTCATTTAAAGGGAAAAAAGGGTATTAATGAAAGATTTATTTTTAAAAGCTTACTTTTCTAAAAGCTCATAAATTTCTCCTAAAGCCAAAACTAATAAAGGGAAAAGAAGCAGGTAAGAATGATACAACTTTATGAATTGAGATCAGTATCACTTCTTAACATATTAGTTGCTCACTGTAAGGTAGGGTCAATACACAGAACTTTAAATTGTGTTTTGTTTGGTTTTGTTTTGAAATGGTAGATCACATTTTTGGCAGGTTATCTGTGCAACCAGTTTTCTAGTGGTTTCATCAAATGCAATACCCCATGAAATGCCCTAGCTGTGAGATTAGTATGATATTGCTTGAGCCATTCAGAGACAAAAAAAAAGTGCCTAGAGAAATTTTAGGTATACTGTGTGAAATGGGGGGATAATAGAGGGTAATAGACTTGAGCCTTGGATTTTGTGAAATTTGTCATAGTTGACCAATGGCAAAAGAGAAAGCACTTCTGGTGTTGCTCTGAGCCAAATGGATGGAGCTCCCCACCTCAAAGAGTTAACATCCCTTGTGTACAGTGATAGTAATCACCCGATTACGTAGCTAGATTTTTGTTTATTTTTCAACAGACCACTGTCTAAAAAAAAAAATCATGCTGTCTTACATTTTTGGTCCTCTGTCACCTTAACCATTTTTCCCACTGTGTAAAGCAGGGCACAAATTTAAGGTGACAAAGTACCGGTTGGTAACTGTTAAAGAGTGCCACGAAAGCAGAAACCTCTGAGTACCGCACAGCCATTATGAAATAACTGACCTATATGAAACTGCTACCATGGTTCACAAATTTATTGTCAGGTTCCAGCCTCTAGCTGTTCTCTGATTGTTCTAAATACTTGACAAACTGAAGCCTTTTCACTTTCCGTTCAAATTGCCTCATCTCCCTGTCAGAGCGCCATGGGGGACTCCATTACTTTTCTGACTTCTTTCCCCTCCTGACAAGTCATTTAGCTGGCTTCTTGTTGTGAAGGCTGTCCATGTCAAATTAGCCAAGGCCCCTATTGTCCTTATTACCACTCGAAAAGCTATCATGAGTAATGCTACGGGGTCCCTCAGTTGTCATCATGTGTCAGAAAGAAAGGGAGTGTGGTTACATATAGCTGACAGGTAATTTCAGTGTCTACAATTACCCCAATTAGTCTTGTCATAAACAATTCGATAACTGCACACCAATACAAACAGATAAACACACCAAGGTCTCTCACTATTAATGTTGGGTAATGGGTAAATCAGTGATATAATGCTGCATTTTATTTATTTTTTTAAACTATTCTCAGCTGGGAGCTTGGCAGTTGCTACCTGGTCAGCACAAATTGTACTATCTACTTTCATTAGTTCATCACCACAAGAGAATTTGAAAGGCTGTGACAAAATTCATTTAGACCGAGAGAGAAAGAGCAGATTGCCTAAAGCAGGTGTTATAACAAAGATAAAACAAAGGTTTTCTTTTGTCAGTTCAGCCTCACGATGGGCTTTAAAGTAGACTATTTTGTGTTTAAAATCCAAACAAATGAAATATGATAGAAATGGGGAGTAGGGGGGGAAAAATATGTTTGTGCTGAAATTAGAAACATGATTTGAAAGGGAGGAAAAAAAGAATCTATCCACTGGGTGTTTTATTCAGCAAGTATGTATTGAGCAAAATTGGAACTGGGTACTTTTCACATACATCATCTCAATTCTTTCAACCCACTGATCTAAAAATGTGAAAAACTATACCTTATAACTACATGAAGTACTTCAAATGCTTTACATTAACCAGGCCCCGGCAATGCCAGGGATTCAGAAGGGTTTGTTTAAGAGGCTTCCCAATCTTCACTTGCCAAATTCCCAGTAATGAGGTGACAAAGTATTGCCAAGTACAAAATATGGGGGTCCTCTAGGACTTTTTTTTTTGAAACAATATACCGTGAGCCTATTTTAATATGACACCCTTCAAGAAGGTTCTTCCTTTACATGTAGCATTCCCCTCTGAGCAAGGGACCCTTGAGCACATGTCCCCCAGCCAAATAAACAAATGCTTGAGACTCGCCATTTCTCGAGTCCACTGCACCCTATTTGCTGACCACAGCCTTAAGTGATGGCTGAAAAACTCAACACAAGGATGATGTTGTAGGAAATAGCTCTTGGCAACTATTTGTTCAAGCTCAAGATTCTTCCTCCCCCTTCTGCCCCCCCCCCATCCCTTTTTAAACCAACACTAAGAACCCACCAGAAAATAGGACAGGTCTCCCTAATGAGTAATCTATTTTAGCACAGTCTTGTCTAGGCATGACAGTTTACTGAGAGGCTTGAAAAACTCGTAATTACCAGTGTTACAGGGCAATTAATGTATATTACACTGCACTACTCATGGCAGCAACTGTCATTTTCTCAATAAAAATGAGTACTCTTCAGCGAAAGGTGACATTAATTGGGACTTTAATGACTATGCAGAGGAGCTGAAGCCAAATATGAACAAAACAGCGATTCAATGAGAGACTTCAGAAACGAGAAAATTGTACTAAAATGAGATTAATTGCTGTTTAGAAAAAGGAAAGAACCTAAAAAGCTATTAAATTGCAGGGTTTGGGTGCCCGGGTGATGGTTGTGATGTTAATCTTGCATTCTCACAGCAGGCAAACATTCACTAAATTCAGAGCCTTTTGACAGCAGGAAAAAATCATGTATGCTTAACTTCAATCCATCAAAAATATATTTCAGTTTTTATCAGTGTTCTAAATACTTCTGCAATTTCAAAAATTACTTCTCCATTCCTTGGCTGTCATCATGCAAATGTGAACACTGTCAATATTGCTATGAAAAATTTCCCGGCTTCAAAAGGCCTACTTCGGTGATAAAGAAAGAAAAACGGGAAGATTAGAATTGCAAAACACACACTACTAATATAACAGAAATCAAACAATAGGAATTTAATGTTTAAGTTGTGGAAACTGCTAAAATAGAAAATGATGGGGTGGGGTTTTTTTTTTGGTTGAAAAATCAAAGAAAAAATATTTCTGAAATTCTTTCAAGGCTTCTAACTTTATGCTTAATTAGTCATCACAAATAATTAGGACATAATTTTGCAGCTTGACTTCAGGTGATCTAATTGTTAAAACTGCTCTGTAGTTTCTAAAAGCCTTTATCCTTGCTACATAATTCTTTAAAACAATTCTGTAATTGCTTTTTTTCCCCTTTCTATAGTCTTTTCAACTGTCACAATGACTGTATACATAAAACATAGCACTTAAACTCTGACATATAAGAGGGATAAACAGAGATCTGATTTGCTTTGAAGTTATATATTCTGTAACTTGGAATTAAAATACACACGCACACAACACACACACACACCACACACACACCCAAAACTGGCTCAATCATTCAGTGTCCCTACAGATACAGCATGTTTAACTGAGTTAGTTTCAACAAACACATGCTATCCACACCAGTTGCACCCACAAAGAAAGACCAGGCATTAGGACTCTGTAATTTCCTATTCCAAAAGCAATTTTGTTTGCTTTGCATTTTAATATTTAAACAGCTTTCTAATCTACAGTGTAGGTCAGGACCTCAAGAAACATTAACATACCATATAATTCTGGCCATACTCAAGAACCACATCCACTGAATGACTTGGTGAAATAATATCAGGCTCTTTCCAGCTTCAAATCAATGAGAGATCCTGTCTATTCTGAAAATTCTGAAATGCAAATCATCTGCCCTCCAATACGAAGACTTCAGTTATTAGCCACTTGACTGCCTCACAATGTACGATATAGGGTCCACGCATACCTATGCCTAAGCTCGTCTCCCTAGAGACTGGAGTTTAATCTTCTGGCTCTTTTTTCTTTTCCACTATAAACACTCTTGAGTTTTGAATCTTGGCTCAAGTGAAGCCACATCCATGCAAACAGTTTTCAACACATTACAATCTTTTGTAATACCTGTTCCTTCTCTTTCTCATTACTGGACTTTTATCTCAATAGCAAAATTCCTCCTCAAAAGTCTGACAAATGTCTGTCTTTTCCTTTTTCCCCCCAGTAAAAAGGAACCTCTGTTACTCATTGTACTGTTAAAAAGAAAAAACAACTAAGCTTGTTTCATACCTCAAAAACAGCTTTGTTTTAAACCCTGTCCTCACCCCCACCCCCAACACACCAAACTTCCCCACAAAAGTCTTCTGAAGGCAGAGTCCTTGGGGGAGATAGGTGTCTTTGGCTGAATTATCACTAATGACAATCCATTCACATAAATTTTCCTTTTAAAAACTGCATGGCAATAGTTTGATTCCATTTTGCCTATGCAAATACCATTGATAAAGATTTCAATGGAAGTTTTCAGCAAGTGGAGGTGTTCCAAACCATGCATTGAAAAGGGCCTAGGGAATAGGATACTAATTCACTAACCTTGCCAAGAATGACCTAAGCTAGTTGTCTTACAAAAGCAACGGTGATGGAATTCTATGATCCCAGACAATCCCTTAAGCTGTATCTCTGGGTTCTTGCCTTGATTCCTCAGTTCACCATGTGCAACCCCATCTGGGCCCTCTGAGCCACGGTTTTCCCAATGACAAAATGGGCACAACTTAGCCAAATGCATTTTATACCACAGGATGTTTAGCATGACAAAGACCGCCAGCCATAGGAATGAATGCTACATAGCATAAGGAACAAACCTTTAATGACTTTCTCTAAAATGAATATATTTGATACTGTTAATTGCTGGAGTTCTCTCTCCCATTTATGAATACATTTTCCTCTCCTCCAACAGGGTCGACAGTAAAAGGGATAATAGGAAGAATTGTGTTAAAAATCTTATCTTCCCTCCCCTTCACCCTCTAACCCCCTCAGAAAAAGACAGGAGGCTCTGAGTTTCTGCTAAGGCTAAAATTCCATTCTTTATTAAGCAGATATCAAAGATGTCTTTCAGCAGTGGGGAAATCCAAAACACCACTCACTGGTTTGAATTTCTTATCTATTTCCTGAGATTGAGTTGTGCTTCAGTCCCCATCCATCTCTCCACTGAAAGACTGCTGAAGCTGGACATGGTGGCAGATTACAGGGAAATTCATATCAAGTCTAGTAGGTGGTAAGATATGCTGAAGATACATAAATAAACTCAGTGAGGAGCCAAACTGGAGTATCTCAACTTTGGAAGATGAACAATATTTGGATGTGTCAAGGCTAATGTGTCATGTCTGGAGTCAGTATTAATACCTGGAGCTGCTGCTTGAAGAGGCTGGTTAGAGTTAAGGCAGATAAGAAATGTTTGTTAAATCAGTCAGCTATAACAGAAAATACTGGTAATTTTTATTGGCCTAGGAAAACGTAACAGGCTGCCTTTGAGGAGTCATCACTAATAAGCAACCCATAAAAGAGAAGGTTTTTATTTCTTTCCCTTTGGCTATTTCCAGCATATTTACCAATGCAATATAAAATGTAAATTTATTTTCCATGTGACATTGGTAATATATTAATATGAAGTAAGCTGAAAATTACTCTAAAGAAAAAGAAATTGTTCCTGATCAGCTTACTCAAATTGTAGAGAATAAGGTAAACTTTTAGTGGGTGGTGTGAAATGTAGGCTAATCATATTACATTCAACCAAATCTTTTATACCTACAATATTGGAGAGCTAAATTTCAAAATGATGAGGCACTGTAAGGTCCCAAAGTGCCTCAAAAGTAGTAGTTCTAAACTTGAGTTCTGTGGAGACATACACACACGTATACATACGTAAGTATATATATATATATATATATATATATATATATATATATATACACACACACACACACACACACACACACACGTATACGAATATATATATATATCTATATATATATACATATATACATACATATACATATATGTATATAAATAGATAACTCTGAACCAGGGGGAAAATGGATAAATCGGAATCAGAAATTAGAGGCAGACATCAAGTTTAGAACTACTGCTTTAGAGGCAAAGCTAATATGTACATATTTTTGATAGTTTTATTTCACTTGATTTCCTTTGTAATCCTATGCATCTAAAACGCCATTCCGAGAAAAGGTATATAGGTTTCACCAGACTACTTTTAAAAATATAATTACTTAATTAATTTTTAGTTTTTGACATTCATTTCCACAAGATTTTGAGTTTTAAATTTTCTCCCCCTTGCTGCCCTTCCCCCTCCCCAAGATGGAGTGTAATCTGATATAGATTCTACATATACATTCATATTACACATATTTTCACATTAATCAAGATGTCAAGAAGAATGAGAACTAATGGGAAGAACCACGAGAAAAGAAGAAACAAACCAACAAAAGGAGAGCAAATAGTGTGCTTCCATTTTCATTCAGACTCCAAAGTTCTTTCTCTGGATGTGTGGGCCAGGATGTGAAACGAGGCCTCTGGACTTCAAACCTAATGATTATTCTCTTTTGCCCCACTGCCTAAGTACCTATGTTTCTGTCAAATAAAATGAGGCTCCTCAAATCCTTGGTGAAAATTCATGCAGAAACCACTTGGCTGAGTACTCAAAAATGTTTCCTTTGTAGATATTGATCCACGCTTTCAAAATAGCTAAATTGATTACACTGGGTTTCCCTTATCAAACTCCACTTCACGAATCTTAGAGGTCTCCTGATGCAAAGAACTCTAAATAATGGAAACTGACATGGAATGTTAAAAAGTCCAGAAACAGGTAAATGTTCTTTCTTTCTTCCAAATGTAATTTAACGTTTTTGCCTTCAGACTATGCATACAATGGACCTCATCGGGTCAGACTCTTGGTTTCCTCTACTTTAGTCAGTTGCATTGCTTAGACTGGTCCTATAGCTCCAGGTCTTAGCTGTCATCAAAAGACAATGAGAACAGAGAAACTCCTCCATCAGTGGAGGTATTAAACTGCGAAAGACAGCATCAGGGCAACCAACTCTGCCACCCACTGGACTAATTTGGCTAGCAGAGTGTGATCGCTAAGAGGTGAGTGACCATTAAGTGGTGATTGAGTGGCAGAGGTTACTTTAAGCCATCAATCAACCAAGTACTTGTCAAGTACCTTCTACTTGCCGGACACTGTGTAAGGCATTGGGTCTATAAAGACAAAAAATGAAAAATGTAACTGCATGGAAGCATAAGTATAGATATGGTGCCTACTATGTGGTGGGCACTGTGCTAGTGCATTTCTACAAATATTATCTCACTTGGTGCTCACAACAACCCTGCAAGATGCTATTATCTTTATTTTACAGTTGAGGCAATTAAGGCAAACAGATGTTAAATGACTTCCCCAGGGTCACACAGTAAGTATTTGAGGCTGGATTTCCCGATTCCAGGGCCAATACTCTATCTATTGTATCACCAGCTGCCTCTGTAATAGTGCACGTCCTGGTCCTGGTCGTTTTTCAAAACCACACACACACACACACACACACACACACACACACACACAGCAAAACACAACAAAACAACACATCCCCTGGTGAGGATATATCTGAATCTATTGTGGAAGATGAGTATTATACATATATACACATTTGTACGTGTATGCACACATGTACACATAGACGAATGCATGTAAAAACACGGCTATATGTACATACCTGAACATGTACTATATGGGTGTGTATATGTACATATGCTAAACAGGGGTGGGGAATCTTCAGCCTCAAGGCCACATGTGTCCCTCTAGGTCCTCAAGTGCAGCCTGTTGACTGAATCCAGATCTGGGATTTGTACCGTGAAGAGGCCACATGTGGCCTCAAGGCTGTAGGTTCCCCATCCCTAAATAAGCGCTTAGACAATGTTTATGATGACAATAAGACAAGCCTCAAGAAACATTCTCAGAAGAAACCATTGATTTGCCCAATATTCACAAAGTCAAATGGCCATCAGAATTTTTCAGAATAGGGGTGGTAGTGATTTAGGGGAGCAATCTGTAAAGAATATTAAATCAAATCAGACTGAGGGCAAAAAGAGCTACAGTGTAATCCAAGCACACTAACAAATTATGTGTTTATTTGGGCAAATCATATAACTTTGCCATGCTAATAAAATTTCAGGTAATTAATTTTATATTTCCAAGTGTTTTCCTTTGCTTTTGAAAGGCCAGGCAGATAGTGGGTTCCTTACAAATACATGGTATTAGATACTATTACTAATCAGTAAGGAGAATGACGATAGTCACAAGATCCTAATTACAGCTCTGTAAGAGGCCTCAGAGGACGGCTTGTCCAATCCTGCCACCCCTACTCCTTTACTTCATTCTCCAGATAAGGAAACTGAAGTCTAAGAGGTCAAAAGACTTCAAATGTCACAGAGGTCAGAGGTGGCATTTGAATCCAGGTCCTTTGACCCCAAAGTTATTGCTATTTCCACTCTCTGCTATCTCCAATAAATGTCTCATTATGGTATGGATGTGACCAGGGATTCCCAAAGGTCAAGCTCTAACTGGTACTAACCAAAGCTGGAAAGGCTTTGAATTAGGGCTCAGGGGATGGGCTACATGCCCGTTATTTGAGGACCTGCCTAGTTAACTTTGGAGAAGTTCATTAGCAAATGAGATGAGGAGTCCTGCATTTTTTAGCCAAAGTAACTCTCTAAGACAATCTACTATGTCTGGTTGTGTTCTGTGTTGGAGCAAGGTGTGCCCACATTAAGAAAATCACAAAATTTTTGAAGGATTAAAGGGAAGGTTAGAGTAAAGAGTTGAAATTATGACAGCCATATAAATAATGCTTATTCTCTCATTTGACATTGTACAACATAATTATAGTAAAGTAAAAGCAACAAGAGATCTTTCTAATTGCTTTCATGTATTGTATATTCAAGCAATATGTATACTGTATTTCCTTTTAGCAACTGGAGGGTAGCAGTTCATTTTTTTTTAAAGGAATGAGAGGGAGTAAGAAGAGAAGTAGGTAGCAGGAAGGTATAATGGAAGAGTCACAAGTTGTTGCCAAAGGATTTGGGTTCAAATTCCTCCTCTGATACTACCTGTATGATGTTAGGCAAACCATTCCTAATCTGTAAAACGAGTATTAAATTAAATGACTTCTGAAGGTCCCTTCTAGCTGTAAATCTATGATTCTAGGCACCCAAGTAGTTTCTGCTCATCTTGCTAAGGCTCTCGAAAAGTATCTATTAATGTTCACTTTAAGCAAGACATGAAAATCTTTTTTTTTTTTTAACAAGAACTACAGTTTAACAGGCTCCAGGTTCAGATATGGTGCTGTATACTGGCTTCAGGACTGAACGGTGCCAGGGTCTTCACCAGATAGCATCGATCTAGTGTAGAAGGAAGAATTCTCCAGCCAACATAATGGCCTGAGGATTCATCTACTTGACTGAAACTTCAGAAGCCTTGGCTGTCCTAACTGTGCTAGGAGACAGTAAATACAAGGTTTACTTCTTTAGAAGTCAGGCAATTCACACAGGTGAATAAAGTTCAGGAGATTAGTTTAAAGCCAGGACAGCAACACAAACACATTGTTTTTCGGCATCTGTTTTGTCTTAATCACAAGCTAAAAAATTCACTTGTAATCCTGTATACAAAAGCCATGTTTATATCAATATCATATGCAACTCACTCGAAATCGTATACACTAAAACAAAGACCAGAAATCCAAGTTAATGGTCAAAGACAACCAATAACAAAATCACTAAATTCCAGTTGTCAAACATAATTTATTATGTATATTTCTGCTCAACCCCCCTCTTTTGGGGGCCAAAACAGTAATTATTAAAACTAAAGTGATATGGGTGAGTGTTTATGACTTCCTATTGAAAAGCCTGACTTAAAGCCGTATTCATTTAAGGCTGAAGAAAATCACGTGGAGATCTCTGTGAGATGGCCTACTGCCTTTATATCCTCTTGTCAAACCTCAGCAGTTTTATTTGTGGTGATACATGCCGGAGAAGGTTGGAGGTTAAAGTTGATAGGTGGGCCAACAGGAAAACCAACCAACTCCTTTCAAAAGATTACAACCTTTAACATATTAGGATCTGTCTGCAGTTTCTGATAATTTTACAAGTCTGTGGTTAGTGTAGTTTTGTTTTGTTTTTTAACAAACTGATTCTCAAATTAGAGATCAGATACATCTACTTTTATGTTGATTTAGTCCAAAGTTATAATATCCCTCAGTTTATCGCAGTTTAAACTATTTCTTTAGTTTTAAATTTCCATTCTCTCACCCCTTCCCCCAATACCTGACTTGGTGAAAGCTTAATTACCTGTCTTAATTCCCTAAGAAAAGAAGCTTTCCATTAAGACAATATGAATATGTTGCAAAGGCAAACCTGGTTTATTGCGGGACAAGGCGATGTTTTATTAACCTTTTATCTGGAATATGGTTCTTCCCTTGATCCTCTTCTAGCAAATGCCTCATAACTGGAAATGCCTCCAGCTAGACTAGGTTGATTCAGGACCAAGGCAATTTTAAAAAAAAGTCATAGTTAAAATTCTGTAGCAATAGTCAAGTCTCAAAGTAAAACAGAACAAAACACAGTTATAGTTGCCAAAGGCAACAGTTCTACTGAGAAGACGGGAAAATAAACATGGACCCAGCATGGGAAGGCAAATGGACACTCATTTCTCATTTAGTGAGCCCATGGCCCAGGACAACACAGTCCCACCAAATGATGTTAAGAAGTTCTAAGAAGAAGACAGCTTTAACTGAATTACTTGTTCTGCAAGAAACTAGGCCAAAGGGCGGCTAGGTGCGCAGTGAATAGAGCCCTGGAGTCAGGAGGACCTGAGTTCAAATCCAGCCTCAGACCCTTAACACAAAACTAGCTGTATGACCTTGGGCAAGTGACTTAACCCCAATTGCTCTACCTTCCCCTTCCAAAAAAAAGCAAAAAAAAAAAAAAAGAAACTAGGGCAATAGTGCCTACTCTGCTTCTAATTCTTTTGTGAAGAATAATGGTTCAGGATTTATAGAAACCTGTAGTTATGAGAAGTATTTTTGAAATATGAAATATTTTTACCATGTATCTTAATACCAAAAGCTTAATAATTTTTTTTGCCCACCCAAATAATTCACAGAAAAAAGGTTTTGTATATGTAAAAGAGAGAATTGCTAAGGTCTCTTTTAGCTCTAAAATGTAATTATATGAAAAATGTATTTTATGTATTCGAAAATTTTATTCTATGAAAAAGCAGCACAATATAGTGAATAGAAGGACAGGTCTTATATTCTGGACGGCTTGAGGTCAAGTCTGGCTTCTGACACATTACAGTTGGGGAGCAAACTCTCAGCATCCCAGGTAATTTTCTATGTCTTGGGTAAAGACATGATATTAATCTATATCAGTGGAGGGCATTTCCACACTGGGAGTTTTCTTCATGCTAGAAAAAACAGGTCTGTACCCAGGGGATTGGGGGATATGAGAGAGAAAAAAGTTCAAACATCTTTGATAGATACAGATAGAAAACATCATACAATTCATTCAAGATAAAAGGCATTTTTAAAAATCCTGTTATATAACTCAAAAATGTCTGAACTAGCTTTTATTAAACTTAAAAAAAAACACAACATAAAACCATATCTGATTTTAGGTAAGTTCCAAATTCCATACGGAATAAGGATGACATCTGAAAAGAATTTCAAAATGACAAAAATCTATTTTTTTTTCATGCTAGCATAAAGCAGTGGCAGCTCCTCTCTATCTAGATATGGCACATAACCTGGAACACTATAAAAGTAGCGTCTTGAAATCCTTTCAAGAAAAGCTGTATTGCTTTTCCATAGGATGACAACATTTTGAGCTAAAAGAGACCTAAGCAATCCTTTCTTTTACAGATAAAAGAACTTAAAAGTCAAATGATGTCTGTGAATTGAGTGAGCAAAAAATGATGGAGCTTTGATGTTAACATTTGTGGTCAAAGTTATTATATTCCATATTTCAAAAATTAGTATAAAAAGTATAGTTTTAAAAAAAGCATTTGAAAATACTTCTCAGCATATAACTATTTTCTTGTCACAAATTTTCTGCATGAGTGTTTTCTGATATGGAACTGAAGCTCACCCAATATTAGGGGAACCATTAACTTTTACGTAAGATTGTTAAGACAGCAAACTTTTCCAAAACACTACCAACCATTACATCTCATGAGAAAGGCACCTTTAGGTCAAAGTATCTGTGAAAATTATTTACTTGCTAAAATCTCAACAAACACTTGAAAACACTTTTGTGGTTCAGCTGTGCTTTCTGTTAAGGAACTTCTGGTTTTAAATGCTTATTCCTCCTAATAAAGGGCCACCGATGATCCTATGGATGAGTCTCAAAGGCGCCGAGTCAGGAACCATCAATCAGAAGATCTAGGTTCAAGTCCCAAGACTGTGAGGAGACAAATCAGCTACTTAAGGCAGAAAATTCAGGGCAGATATTTTCATTTGTTTTGTGTCCTCATCTCCGAGCTGGTCTTCAGGGCACTCTGTCCTGTAAAATGGCTAATTAATGGTCATTATGAACAGGATATGGTCCTTCTTTAAAAGGGTGATGCATTGTTTCATAGACGTGCCATCTTTTTTCTCATGTGTAAAAATTAAGACGGTGCTTTTTCGTTGGCCTTTCCTCTCAGCTGGAAGTTGTGGAGGATGAAGTGATTTTAGTCTGTCTGGAGATTCCATATTTAGAGCTGGTGCTATTGTTGTCGTTAAGTCGTTTTTTGTTTTTTTTTTTAGTTGTGTCTGACTCTCTGTGACCCCATCTGGGGTTTTCTAGGCAAATATACTAGACTAGTTTTTTGTCTTTTTCTTCTCCAGCTCATTTTACAGATGAGGAAACTGAGGCAGACAAGGTTAAGTGACTTGCCCTGGGTCACATAGCTAGTTAAGAGTCTGAGGCCAGATTTGAACTTACAAAGCTGAGTCTTCCTGACTTTAGGCCCAGGTGCTCTATCCACTACACTGCATTATAATTACTATAAAAGGTTTAGAGTAAATCAGGACTGGTCTCAGAGTTAGTAATACCTAGATTTAAAAACTGCCTCAGCCACCTGACTAGTTGGCTTATTTTACAGATGAAAAACTGAAATCTGTTAAGTGACTCATTGAGGATCCCCTGGTTAGTTAAGTGGATTCAGAATTGGAATACAGGGTTCTCTGATTCCAAAACTAGTCCTTTTTTTCATTTTTACTCACTGCCTCCCACATGTCACGTAATCTCTCAGTACCTTAGTCCACACTTTAAAATTTTAAGCAACAAACAAATTCATGTTCTTCTTTAAAGGAAGGAATTTCCACATTTGTAGGTCCCTCTACTGGTAATTACAGGCCACGTCTAACAACAACAAAAAATCAGGTCATGTCTAACCAAAATCATGAAAAAAAAATAATTATAATCTTTCAATTTTGGAAATTAGTTTCCAACTTCAACTTGCTTCAATTTGTTATAAAAAGCTGCCTTTCATTTATGAAGCTATTTAAATGTATAAACAAGTGAGTATGACATTTAATAGAACTCATTATTAGGTGTTAGGTGGCACAGTGGATAGAGCACTGGGCTTGGAATCAGTAAGTCAGGCCAGGAAGACCTGATCTCAAATCCATCCTCAGACATTTACTAGCTGTGGGATGGATCCTGGGCAAGTCACTTAACCTCTGTTTGACTCAGTTTCCTCATCTGTAAAATGGGGATAATACTAGCACCTACTTCCCAGGTTTGTTGTGAGGATGACATAAGATAATGAATAATAAGATAAGAATAAGATAATTTAGCACAGTGCCAGGAACATAGTAGGTGTTAGCTACTGTCATTATTATTATATTGGGTCAAATTCAAAGCCCTGAAATTTTTATAAATAAACTTCAGTGGGTCTCAGTTTCCTCATCTGTAAAATGAGATGTCTGCATTAGATGAACTCCTGTGCACCTTCCAGCCTGAACATTAACCTTATCATGCCAAATTTCTAAGGAGAAATGCTGGGGTAGATACAGTTATATCCAGTGGCATCGGGAAAGGCGAGTACTAGAAACAAAATACCAAACACCTACTACCTGACTCTGTGCCCTGGTGACTTAGCAATTTTTCAATATATAATATTTTAAAATAAATAACTTTCCAGGCATCAAGGGCAGCCTTATGTTTAGTACGTATATTGACTTTGAAGATATGTGATAATGATGCATTCATAAAAATTATTGATAGACACATATAATCTTTGTCAATAAAAGAACAATAATATGGGTTAGAAAGTGAAGTGAATAATAGTCATAATGAAAGTTATACAGATTTGCTGGGGTTTAGATTTCTCTCCAATTGACCGTGATTATTTTTAGAAAGTAATGGTTGCTTCATATAACAATAATCCTGGAATTAAGTTATTTAGATTCTAATGCACGTCAAAGTTGAACAAATTGCTAAGCAAATTTAAAAGAAGATACAATAAACTCATCCAAGCAAGCGCTGTGTCTTTAGAAGTTCAGTCCTTGGCATATAAGTGGGTGTTTAATGTGAAATAATGACAATAATTTACTTATCCTTTACAGAACCCTAGCCTTGTGCTAACAACGAATAAAGTTTACCTTAAATATAGAAAATGTTTAGTGGAAGGGGACAAATTTACTGCTTTTAGAAACTGTTTTAGTTTTAGCTTTAGTTTTTGAAAGTGTTAGATAAATGATCTCTCCAGTATCTTCTTGCAACCTACCTGACATATGTGATGCTTAATTTGCAGGTGTGTACTCAGCCTGTTTTAAAAATTCATAAATTAGTTATATAATACTCCATTTGAAGGAATGTAAGAAAAAAAATAGAGAATAACCTAAATATGTTTTCTAGGTATTATGATTATTTGGATACTTTGTGAGTCCCAGAACCTCCCAACATAGAGGATTATAACTAAGCAATGGTTTAGTTCTAGACCAGAAGGCCAAAACACCAGGTCCCTAATTCTTAGACTGGCTATGAGACAATTTGAGTATCACAGGCTAGAAGGGACCTTAGAGACCTTTCATTTTATAAGGAAAGAGAATGAAGCCCAGAGAAATTTAATGATTGGCCCAGAATCAAAGCAGAGATTTGAACCCAGTTCCTTTCACTCAAGAGTCATGGTTCTTTCCATTGCATCATCACTGATATTTCGAGAGTAGAGGAGTTCCCTTTGGTTTTCATTGGCTGGTAGAGGGCAGATGTATATTTATACATGGGGTCATCTAGACTTTCCTAGGGTACTCCAAGAGTTGCCTGGAATCTTAAAGCCATGCTCTTATGGTTTCCTAAATAGACATATAATGGATAGTGGTGGGTCTGGATGGAAACTGTTCCTCTGATGCTCTCTTGGGGTAGGCCCTGGGCTGTCAAGAAGTCTATGCATATGGTCTAAGAGGGAAATACAGGTGCTGCAGGAAATATATAATAGCCACTTGGTGACTCACCAAATAAAGCACTTCACATACATGATCTCATTTGGGCTAGAACAGAGATGGGTAAACTGAAATTTAGAAATTATCACACCACTAGCAAATGTCAAAGGCAGGATCTGAACTTGGTCCTGAATCAAAGTTTAGTACTCTGTTCGACTATGTCCATTATACCACCCTGCCCCTGTAGAAAAGGCATGTACTCACCCCTTTCTATGTTAGCTCCCCTGTTTTCACAATTTCTTCTTTCAAATAGACCACATATCCCAGAATCATGTTTTTTGTCAGCAAAGAAAAAGAAAAACTTTTCCAGTGTTCCCAGCGTAAATCATTCTGACAACGCTACAGTTTCAATTGGAACGTCATCTTTTTAACGGATGTGAAAGATCAGGGGTAAAACAAAACAAAATCAAACAAAAAACCCTGAACACATTCAGGGCAAAAAAAAAAGTTTCCTGTTCTTTTTCTGAACACTAATTTTCTTTTCTTTTTTTTTCTAATCTAATAGTATTTTCCCCCAATTACATGTAAAAATCATTTTCAATGTTCATTTTTGTAAAATTTTGAGTTCCAAAATTTTCTCCCTCCCTGTTCTCTCCCCTCCCCAAGACAGCAAGTGATCTGATATAGGTTATATATGTACCATATTAAATATATTTCCACATTAGTCATGTGAAAAAAGAATCAGAACAAAGGGGAAAACCACAAGAAAAAACAAAACAAAAAAAGTGAAAATATTATGCTTTGATCTGTATTCAGACTCCATAGTTCTTTCTTTGGATAAGGTTAACATTTTTCATTATGAGTCTTTTGGAATTATTGTAGACTAATTTTCAAAAAGAAAATTAAATGGAAATATTTTGGGTTATGAGTTTTTTAAAAAGATGAATTAAATGTTTAAGAAAAAGTCTATATATACCCTAACTTACTTATTTGACAGATGTGGAAAAGGGAACTCAGAGAGGGTAAGTGATTAGCCTGACATCAAAGTTTTAAAATGGAAGTGAGATTCAAACTTAGGTCTTTTAACTTCACGGCCAATGCTTTTTCTCCTGTTAGACCATGAGAAAAGAATACTGTACCTACTCTAAATGCTTGGGAAGTGTGCTGAAAAGACCCTAAATGCTCTTTCCATTGATACTCTTATTTTTTTTTTCCCATTTTAATGTGGGTCTTTGTGGTCTACTCTGATGTCTCATTAGGGTCATGGATACGGCTCTGAGCCTTTAAAAGAGTAAAAGCTCTGATCAGTCATACCAAGCTAGAAAGTCTCCAAATATGAACTAAAAGACAGACTGTGACCTAAGGTCTAGTCTGGTTAAGTTTTGAGGCTCATCACCAGGTGAAAATGGCATACCACGAAGTGGAGGGGTTGTTTTCCTCTTTTTTGAAGAAAATATCCATCCAATACCCATTTCAAGTACTGAAGAAGTTTTGAAGTTCTGACAGTGACAGCTGAGACTTAGCTGGAGTACAGGTAGAGATATAAAGCTGAAAACTAGATATGGGGTTGAGAGGGAAAGGCTAGGCCTGAATCATTTGCACAGAGGCAGTAAGTAGCTCAAAGACATCACTGGGAAGAAAGAAAAGATCCTTGAATACCTCTGTCTAGGAGGCAGGAGAAGGAAGAGAAGCCGGCCAAGTAAAACAAGAATAGCTATTGGTGAGGTGGGAAGAAGAAATAAGACAGTATCATAATCCAGGAATGTGCCATTATTAGAACGATCTTACTGAGCACAACCTGGAAAAGGGACGATAGTGACTGGAGGAACTAACATGTTCAGTTAGTCATTTAAGATGATGAAATAGGGAAACAAAAACAAAAATGACAAATATGGGAAATATAATGAAATAGTTGGGTATGTAGATGGCACATGGGAAGAAAGGCAATGGAACCCACTGCAAACTGAGGGAAAGCTTTTTTCAATAATGAGATCGCATAAATTGTCTTGCAGAAGAACAAGTCCCTTTTGGTTCACATAAGGAAGTATAAATTTAGAGCTGCTAGAAAATGATGAAAAAGTAAGGCCCAGCTTTGTAGGCTTGATAACTTTATATTAAAGCCCAAAGAAGTCCTACAACCTTTGTCTGACATCATTTTTATAAGCCTTTACAAAATCTTTAATAATAAAGAATCAGGGTTAGATATATCTATCATCTTTGAGCGATTTCTTCTTCTCCAACCAAACATAATAGATCGTAGGACCTTACAAATGATCAGAACAGCCAGAAAGGACAGATTTAAGAGAAAAATTTATAGATCTGAAATTACATCCCATTATAATAAAAAAAAACCTGATAATCCCAATGGAAGCTACAATGATAAATATACTGTGAGAAAATCTTATTACTTAACGTTTCCTGAATTTTTGAGGGTTACTAGTTTCTCTATCTGAATCTCTTTATCAAACAAATATATATGACCCTTTCAATTTTAACATTCTGATTTCTTGATAAAGAAATGAAACAAAACACAAAGTAAGAGAGAGTTTCAAGGAAAAGAGGAAGAGTGTGGTCAACAGTGTCTGCAGAGATAAAGGCCAAGGAGGATTGTTACTGAAAAAAAAAAGGCAATGGATTTGTTGATTTGAAGATACAGAGATCATGGGTGATAACTGAAAGGGTAAGTTTCAGTAGAATGGTTGTTGGAAGTCAGATTGCAAAGGTTAAAAAAACTGGGATGATGATAAAAAAAAAGTAGAGATGGCTGAATGTAGATTGGTATTTCAAGAAGCTTGGTGGTGAAAGGTAAAAGAGATAAGTGGTTAAGGGAAGGATTTCTTAAGATTGGGGAAGCCTAGATAACCAGAAGGAAAGAAGCCAGAAGTGAGAAGAGAATACCCCCCCATCAATTATTCATTTTCTTTGACATTGTCAATACCTTAGCTGGGATGGGATAGAATAGAGTAAAAGTGGAAGTATTAGTCTTAGAAGGGGGAAGAATGTTTCTTCTTTAGAGACAAGGAGGAAAAAATGGGTGAGAACATGAAGAAATTCTGAGTTGGAAAGGAAGGCTACCAAGGAACTTGTAACAAATGGACTTGACCTTCTCAGTAAAGTACGGAGTAAGGCTATTTAATGGCTGATCAGGATCCTGGAATGTAGTCTATAGGATAAGAAATAGAATTTTTCCCTATGCAAAGCTAACTGGATTGTATTAAGACAGAGGACACAGCTTAGTAACAGATGACATTTACATAGTAATTTCAAATTTATAAAGCATTTTAAAAAAACTAACATTATCTCATTAGGTTGTTACTGTAACTTTACATCTCCATAAAGCAATTCTTGTTATTACCATCATTATTATTTTTCCCATTTCTCACGCAGGAAACAGACTCAGAAGTGAAATGACTTCCTCGTGGTAACAGAGCTAGTTAAACTGACATTTAACCAAAGACACAAGCCAAGTCCTTTCTCCATAAATCTAGCATTTGATAAAGCTTCATTTTATGCTTTTGATTTTAAAATCAGCAAGTTCTAAATAAATGAGATACCACACTCAAATATGACCATGTTCTTCACTGGTTTCCCCACCCTGTGAATAGTATTTTTGGTTTTGTTGGTCAGCTGATACTTTGGATGGTTTGACGTTTGATCATTTATAAGCAATGGAGATCTTTTAAAAAAAATCTGAAAACAGGGTCAGCTACTATGGAGTTAAGTTTAAGATCAGTAAAACAACTAAACATAACTTTTGAAAAAAGTGTTGAGAAAAATGTAAGGATTCCTCATTGTAGAATCATAGCAAGGAAATCACTGATTTTAAAAATGCATTAAAATATGCTTTTCAGAAGTAACTTGAGATGTTTTATATATAAATCCCTTTCTATGACTCAGATTTTTATTGTAAAATACTTATATTTAGTAATTATGGTGACTGATATGTTTAAGACTAAATATAAAAAATATAAAATATATTATTTATAAAAATATATAGAAACAATAAGCAACATACATCACTCTGCACAGAATATCATGATAAATATATAAGTAGATAGTAAACTATATGACTACTCACATTAATCAGAAGCATCATTTACCTCAAAACTGAGCTTCTGTGGAAATGCTGCTAAGTTACTTCAGTCAGAAGTGAAGTAGTTATTGGGCCTAGCATAAACTGAAGACTAACCTCAAAAGGATGTCAGTTCTCAATTTCCTAAGGAAAGCTTGAGTTTCTTTATATTATTATCATCATCAATATTTATGAGTAAGGAAGATTGCAAATCATCTCCCCATATTATAAACATATCGTTCCCTAGCTCTACCTTAAATAGTATTCCAGTTATTGGGAGATTTAATAAGGTCCTAAGTGGTATTCAATTGAAGAGAAAAAAAAAAGTTGAAACAGTGAATGGACTGCTCTGGAACTAGGGCTTACTAGGAATAAGAACATGCATACTAAAACAATTTTTGAACAGAATAAGAGTATTGAATTGAAAGTTCGGATTTCTGGGATTGACTCAATTCTGAATGAAGTTCCCTTTAAAACTAAAGATAACTTGCACATCCAGTCCCTTAGTATTGGGATGTGACTAAACAACTGGCCAGTCTAATTGATGGATCTGTTTTAGGAAGAAAGCAAACCAAGCTTACAAAAACCTTCACAGAAGATAAGGTGGAGGCAGGAATCCAAGAGCTCAAAGAAGAACAAGTCAGGGTTATTTATAAACAACTACTTATCACATAGTCAGGTTAACCTGTCTCTAGTTTGCCAAAAGCAATCTAGCTCAATGCTGCTCTGAGACACAGTGTTAATTAGGGTTTTTTTTTTTTTTACTAAACTCAAAAGGGAAATAAATGAGCTTTCACTTTTTTTGACAGAAAAGTGAAAATAACTAGGGGAAAAAAACAAAGTGCTCCATTCGAGGGAGAAAAATTAATCAACATATCGAAACATACCCTGGAATTTTCCTGGTATACTATTTTGTGCTAGTGTCTCTCTAACATGAGAACAGAGTGTGTATAAACATGTTAATTATGATGAACAATGCATAAATGGATTTCACTGATCATTCTGGTCTTCAATTTTTGGTAATGGGGCTTGGGATGGAATAATGTGGCTAACAAAGGTCACAGTTCATTTTGAGGCTGAAATAGAAAGTAAGAATCCAAAGCAGAAACTCTTTTGGGGAAGTGGGGGAAGGGGGTGTAAGTACCACTTTAATTCATTATGATTCTAACTCTTAAATCAAACCTTAAAGAAAAAAAATATTTATAAGACTCACTGTTCTGTGATTCAAGCATAATAGCTTCACGGATGACTTTTCCTTTATCCACAGTAACATGCAGCATCCTTACTAATGTATTAACATTATGAAATTTTATAACATTTTAGATTTCTTTGAAATGAAAAGTCTATTTTACTTTTTAATTAAATCTATTTCCCAGAAAGGTCTTTAACGGCTCCACAAAGTACCTTGCATTTTATTATTGCTGACAGTTATCTAAACCACGCTTGAATGCTCTCTTTATCCTTTAGTGAACAATTGAAAGATCATATGCTAAAAGACTTGTGCTCTCTCTTCTTCTTGCCCTGTAATTAAGGCATTTTAATACATTTCCTCATAGTTGTTAAAAGAGCACACTGTTAAGATTCATGGAATGAGACAATTTTGACTCTGGCATCCACATAAACATATACAATGTGAATGTGTCCTAATCATGGGTGTATAAAAAAAAAATCAACCCTCAAATCAGCCTCATATGATGACTCTATGGAAAAAGTAGGGTGGAGCTGGGGCCTCTCTGTTTGCCTTAATACATATCATCTATGAAACTTCAAAAATATAACATTCTGTTGGAATAACGTATAATTGTATATTAAGAATATATCCCCCCCCCAAAAAAAACCTACAGACGTTTAAAGAGGTTTGAGGGGTTGAATATTCTTCTGCTTTAAGCACAGGGAATTGTGTGCAGTGATTTAAACAGGCAAATAAATAAGACTGTACTTTAAAATCTACAAGGATTGAAGTCTTAATTAAGATCTATAAATAACTTCCCTGATTATAGATGCAGCTATACAAAAGTCTATTTGTCTTAATTTAACTTAAACTTTGGAGCTATTTTCATTTGCCTGAAGTAGAGGGACTCCAGTTCCAACTTGGCAAAGTATGTTTATAAAAATAATGAAAACAAACTTTAAGGGTGTAAGATTTATTCAACTTTTAGAACTGGTTTGTTCTCCATAGAAGGGCTATAAGATATTGCTAAGGACTCACATATTTGAATTCTTAATAGCCTTTCACTATACCATTTATTGTTATGCACTTTTTAAAAAGCATAAATATGATGTTAATGTTTTTCTTGAGTGATAAATGAAAGTCTGAATTTTCCTGCTTAGAAAATATTTGTGAAATACGAAATTAATATTCACTACCCTATTAGAATAAAGCCAGGTGGTTCTGAATTTAGCCAGTGAGATAATTTTAAAATATGCATATCTTTGGATAGACTTAGGGAGTTAATTGAAATCTACTTAGATTTTTTTAAAATTAAGGTCAGTTACAAAAGCATCACTGTAAACAATCTTTGAAGGCTAAATCTAATTTTATATTGTAAATAATAACCTGTTTGGTCTTTCACATTGACATAGTTAGTTCTGGAGAAGCTCAAGAAGACATGACAAATGTTTCTGACTTCTTTTTCAACTGGACCTGGAAGGTCACTGCCGAACAAACAGAATACTGTACAACTGGGGTTATAAATTGTAAAACCTGCCAAAAAAAATTTTTAAGTCTATTTTTTTCTATAGAAAAGAAAGGACTAATGTAGTCAATATGGAACATCTGGTGACATGATAGATTTTTTTTTTTCTTGAAGCCATTAAAAGAATCTACCTTCAGATTAAAGAAGAGTTTTAAACCATGATGATTCACAAAACGTGCTGCTTTCAGTTTTCTTCCTTCTCTCCCTACACATGCATGCACCCAGGCAAACACACTCATTTAAAATAATTCCTATTTGGAAATCATGTGATAAGGCAGAATGACCTAGTCTGTTTTAATGTTAATGTGTTGCCATATTATTGTTAAAATGAGTACTTAAATACTCATAGCTCCAGTTTGGGGGGGGGGAGGAGAGACTTAAGATACTTAATTTTTTTTTAAAGGACAGCTATGGTTTTTGAATCAATCTACTCAAGAACTACAGATGTCCACTTCTCTTAACTTTTTTCCTTTCCTTTTTATTCCCCCCTTAGGATCATTTAACAAGAAGGGCAGGTTTTCATTAAGCTTAATTTGTGTGGAACTAAATATTACGTTGAGTTACTAAAATTGCATAGTCATAAATTGGTTAACTTTTAAAAATATCATGTTGCACTTTTAACTGTAGAAATATACCCCCAGAATGTAGAAGGTAATAAAATGCTGATGAAAAATAGAAGTGTTAGAAAAAAAAGGAAGTGGTACTTTAACTGATTCTCATGGTATTTGTGTTAAATAAAAATGTAAATTAACAAATAAAGACTTATATTAGTTTCCTCCCTTCCCCAGCTTTAGCTAATAAAACTTCAAAACAGATCAGTGATGTACAGTTTGAAAATCTGAAAAATGAATGATCTTAAATGGAACCATATGAAATTTGCAACAGTAAAGCTATCGGAGGTAAAAATTACCAAAATTCAAATGAAGAAAATTCAAAATGAAATGGATGAAGGGCAATTAAGTACCTATTTTGACAATTCTAAGTGGTCAAGTTTTTAAAGTATGACACAGGAACCTTAACCTATCTATATATGAGTGATAAATGAGGCATTTTGTGTCATTACATTCCCATAAATCACTTTCTTTAACTGCTGACGGCTTTTATCAGATCTAACCTTTTCAAGCTTCTATTAGAGTGCTAACATTTTCAACTTTGACACATGTGCAGTTTACAAATTCTGCAGCTGATTAACTCTGGACAGAAGCTCACTGGCATCATTGTCTTTAAGTTGGGTGAGAGCCTCAGGGTCTCAAAAACTCACACTTACACGACAGTACAAAAATTTCCAGTAATATATTTGGGCATGGGTGGGATTTCAAGTTGCTAAACAACTGTTTTCTATCTTGATGACTCAGGAAATGATTCCTTTAAAAAAAACAACAACCCTGCTGGTGCTTAAATTCTCTAAACACCCAAAAGAGTGAAATTTTTGTCAAAATATTATTAATGGATAATCAGTTTCCAAAGGCATAGATAATAAAGAAAACCAAAGAGAAGGCAGTCACGTACATGGCATAATTTAGAAGGGTTATAATAAGAATCGGGAGATTTAAGTAACTATTGGGTGATACCTACTCATTCAAACCCATCATCTTTTTTTTTGGAATACTCTAGCCTTCTAAACTAAAAGTCCCTTTTGTTTTGTCTGGGTACTTTGTGGACTATTTTGATCAGTGCAGTTGGTCAATTCAGTGATGTGGGAAAAAAAAAAGTTGATCTGACATCACTTCATTAAAATATTCTTTCTTCTAGTTTTCATCAGTTGTATTGGCATAAAGAAGACCCCCTGTATGTGAGGATGGCTGATTTCAAGCTCCTGAAGAGCTGCCATGTTGGAGAGGATCTGTTCCTGGCTCCTGGAGTGATGGGTAAAAGTTGTAGAAGCATATTTCACCTTGATGAAATGAAAAAACTTCCTAAAAGTTCGAGTTCTCCTGAGAGGAAAAGTTAAGGTGAGGCGTTCACTTTTGGAGATGTCTTAGAGGGAATTCTCAACAAGGTTATGTCAGGGATTTCCTCCAAACTGGAGACCATGGGATATTGTGATTCTGTGACTTCCTATGGAGTTCTTGCCAAATACAAAAATGACCCACACTATTCCATTCATACAGAGGTTACAAGTTCCATGTATAACATAGGAATGAAATACCTGGAACAATCACTGGACGAAGGACCTCAGAGATCATTTAGTTTAACTTGAACCTGACCAAAAATTTCTTCTGTAACACTTTCAAAAGTCCTCTGCCTAAAAATCACTGTCAAGGAACTTACTAACTCTTGTAGTATCCCATTTCACTTTTGACAAATTCTGCCTTGCCAATGTCCTTTCTAAAGCTGCTTGGTACAGAACTTGTGGTTCAGTCATTTTTTTCCAGTAGTGTATGACTCTTCTTGATTCATACAGGGTTTTCTTGGCAAGGATATTGGAGCAGTTTGCCATTTCCTTCTCCACCTCATTTTACAGATGAAGAACTAAAGCAAACATGGTTAAGTGACTTGCCCAGGGTCACACAGCTAGTAAGCGTCTGAGGCTGGATTTGAACTCAGGTCCTCCTAACTCCAGGGCCAGCATTCTATCTACTATAACACCTAGCTGCCCCTCAGTATGGAGCACAATGACCCAAATGTGGTCTAGCCAGCAGGAATGTATTCTATGGACATCATGTTTCTCTTAACACAGACCAATACAGCATTTCTGTTTCTGAATGTTGGATCACACTGCTGACAGGGATATCACATTGCTGACTCATACAGCTCTTATCCCTTCCCAGCCACATCATTTTGCATAACCTGTTGTCTAGCTCTATCTCCGTCACTGTACATTTGATCCTTTAATCTAAGTGCCAGACTTCATATCTATCATGATCAAATACCATTTTACTTGTTTTGGCCCACTAGTATGACTTGTCAATATATTTTGAGATCCCTATTTTAATACCTGATGTATTAATGTAAAATTATATATATGTATATATAAAAACACATTATAAATGTATGTATACATATGTGTGTATGTATATATATATGTATATGTATATAAAATGTAAAAGCAAAAGAGGATTACTGTAAATTTGACAAGCATGCCATCTAAGTAATCTAATTCATTGATAAAAACATTGAACAGAAAAGGGTCAGAGACAGTGAACCTATGGCACTTTGCTAATGACCTCTCTTTAAGTTGACACCGATCTCATAATTACTGCTCTTTGGATCTGGTCATTGAAGCAGTTACTATTTACCCAATTGTACTATCAGCCAGTCCATAAGGATATCCCGAGAAGAAGTAAGCAGAGATTATGGTGAGCCAGGCCCATCCCTGTAAGCTCCCGTAACACCACTTTATTTATCTCATAAAAGTGAAACATATATAAAAATAAATAGTTTAACCATCATCTTCGGTTTCAATTCCCTGTTAATTATCCTTTCTTTTATTGTTCCTCATCCGAGTACCTCTTTCCTTGGTCGAGAAATGCTCTACTGAAATATAGCTATACTATGCCCACAGTATTCTCTTGTACTACCAGTCTACTCTTCTTGTGAAAAAAGATGAAAACAGTCTCTTATGAACCTCAAATAGCTCATAGTGATCTCTGCTTCCTTCTCCAAATGCCGACAAACCATTTCCTTACATAAGTATTAGAATTTTCATAAGAACTATGTTAAGCTCATTGTCCCAAAAATTGAAGAAGCTCTTTTCTTTCCCTTTAAAAAAATGGCTTAACATTTGCCAATCTCCTGTTCTCCACAAATGATCAAATGCCATCAATAGCCCTGGTATGTAGCTAATCTGGGCCAGGCTGACTTGAATTTCCTGAGAATAGCTGGAATCTCTCTTATTACATCCTTACTCATCTCATAAAAACTGTAATACACATATTAACAAATATCATCCTCATCTTGTTTTCAATTCCCTATTAGCTATTCATTCTTCTGTATTTTCCAATATGCATATCACTTTCTTTGGTAGAGAATGGAGAAGTAAAACATGACTTCAATAGTTCTTCCCTCTGGACTAATATCATTGCTTTATCCAGCAAATGTTTCTATCTGTTCTTTGATTTCCTTCTTGTCTCCAAGTAGTTAAAAAACCCTCTGTCATCTGTGACATTCACTGCTATTTTTGTATCATTAAGGAACACTTCTCACAAGTTTAAATCAAAATTAACTGAAGTATTTATATTTGTGTAACACGTAAAAATACTTCAAAATGTTACATTTAGTCAAAAGTTCACCAATGTACTAAAATCAGCTTTTCTTTTTGTGGGTAGGAAAGAGGAGCAAGGCTGCCATACTGTTTCATATCTTTAACTGATCGTGTATAATTATCTGCGAGCAAAAATCAAAGAGAAAAGTAACACTTGCTAGGCAGAAGTTTCCTATGATTATTTATGCACTTAGAGTATAGTAATATATCTTGCACTTTATACTTACCTATTTAAATGCCATGTGTGTAGCTATGTGTGTACAAAATGTTTTTGTATACATGTGCTTGTGTGTGAATGTCACAAACGAGTGAGAACAAAACCTCCAAGAACACATTCATTTAGATATAATTGACAGACACTGAAAGACCAGCTCAAGTTTAAAGAAGCACCGTATTTAATAATATTAGTCAGACTGAAGAAAATCCAGATGTTGGTACTCTGACTAGTAGAGAAGGCTGGTACTTCAGATAGCAATAGTTTTGGTAAGAACTAACTAGACATCAGACCTAAATAGTGAAACCTGAAGAGACAAGTAGAAGGCAGGAAAACCGAAATGTTTGCAAAGACCCTTCTGCAGCAGATTGCCTCTCGTTGATAAATGACAAATCTTGAAAAAATAGTTAATGAAGGACAACTTTTTCCAGTGCCACAACCAACAGTCTTGCAATGTCACCATCTAAGCATTATCCATGACAAATTAAAAACTTCTTTATTTCACTAATAATGTCACTCATCACCGAAGCTGTGCAGTTATACTTTGACAATTCAGATGTAAATCCTGGGTTGCCTATGTGTATTCATGACAAAGGCATATTTATCATTTAAAACAAAAGGACATGACTTCTGGGTGTTCATATCAAAGACCAGTGATGGATGAGGCCATGCTAATCAAAAGAGAGAGCAGAAAGAACACAGATGTTTGCTACTTTGATTAAGAAAAGACCATCCCCCCTCAAAAAAACAAATTCCCAATACGGTCATCTTATTTTTGAAAAACATTTGATTTTAGCAGATATTTTAGCAACGGATATATTCTTAGGTATAGATAATACTGACATTTCAGTTCAAATTATATAATGCTAAAGGCATCAGATCTCAAGGAGGAGCTCATTTCTCAGCTATAACTCAGTGAAAATCCGACAACTGGTAAGGTCCTCCCAGTGCTTATTTTTTATACAGAATCAGAGAAAAACAAAACAAAATAAAGATTAAGACAATGTAAAAGTAAATAAAAGCTAAAATTCACTGAATTAATTGATTTTTAACACTCTGCTACTGGGCCCTTTTTTTGTACTTGTAGGCAGAACAAGACCTTTAGGAACTATAAAGCCACCGGGCCCTAAGAAATGCCTATTTTTATTACATCTTGAGCTAGTATATCTGTACAATTTGCATTTTACTCCCTGCTCTTGCACTGAAAAGCAAAAACAGTTGCTGCACTTATTTTAGGGTTTTTTTTTTCAAAAGAAAGCAATTAATTCTAGTGATCTCAGCATGCATGCACAGCTTTCTGATGAGAGACTTACAATAAATGTGGTATGGGGGGGAGGGCGGGAAAGGTATTTAGAGTGCTAGGGCTATTGATAGCAACTTCTTCCCATCCCACTGATGAAGAGCTATCATCAGGACTTGCTAATAGAAATCCAATTTACAAGGTAGGACCTAAACTGCTAATTTGAGTGCCTTTCAAGATGCTCAGGGTTGGTAACACTTCAAACTGAAAACAAAATACACAGTATTATTGGGATAGGGCTATTTTCTTGTTTGTTACAACTGGGAAGCCGTGACAGCAAAGTCACCTTGAAGGGAGGAAGGCAGGGGAGTCAAGGCGGGGGAGGATTGAGGAGGGGAACAACTTTTGTTTTGATCTGTTTTCCTTGCTACCTTTCCATTTGGGGTGACAGCAAGTTTGGTGTCAAGGAGATGTTAAAAACTCAGTCATGGTAGAGTATCACCAAACAAACACACAAACTGCTAGAAAGAAATTAAGGCTTAAGCTTTCTCCAACTTAAAAGAAAATCAGGAAACATTATTTCACTAGGTGAATTGCCATAAGCAATTTTTTTTAATCCCAATACCTTCTGTCTCAAAACAGGAAAACCAAGAGCTTACCAATAACGACAATGGATAGTCCACAATGACACTATTAGTGCCCATTACAAGATTTCTGAGTTCATTAGATCCACTAATGCAATCCATTTTACACTATTGGACTGTACTTAAATTCTGCACTTAACCATTCAGAGTCATGGCTTCAATAACTTTATCATAAGGTCATTTTTTGGTTATCTTTTGTTTTGTTGGTTTGATTTATAAACTGGTTTCTTTCAGAGTGAATTAACAGTTGAATATTCTGGAGAGTTTCCCACTCAATATATTAAAAAGTGTTTATGGAATAACAAAAATGCTTCACCTTTTGGCCCTTTTATGAAAAATTTACTGGATGCCTAATATATTTAATATTCAGTAGCATGTGAGAATAATTTTTATGCAATTCTGATAGTTAGAAAGATAGATAACTCAATTATTAGATCATCTATCAAAATATTCAGATGTATAAGAGGCTACTAAAAAGATTGATGACTGAGAAAGTCCACTGATTCTCTAGCCATCATATTCACGCATTTGGCTAGACAACATTTTTCGCTGCCTTCACAAGCAAGCTTCATTACCCATCACTCCACTGAAAAGAGTTTATTATGAGGCTGCCATCTTGGCAAGACTATTATTTAGATGATAAATGCTGGGGGAAAAAAGTATGTCTAGATTTTTTTTTAAAGAAAAAAAGATGAGCTTTTTGACACATAAAACAAACAGCATCTAAATTTCTAATTAACTTAAATTTGGCAGATACAAATATAGGTCAGTTAATGCTATGATATTATTTTCCATCTGATTTTTGCCCTTAATTTATAAAATGTAAATTAACTAATTAGAAGGAAAACTGCATTATTGGTGACAAAATGCTTCAGCTGGGTCCTTGCTTCCTGACACTTATGATCAACTCTAACAAATTATTGCTAACTGATAGAAAATTACTCCCCCTTCCTCCCATAAAGTAAGAAGGTTTACTGAAAATTAAGAAGAGGTCTTGGAATCTAGTGAAACAACAGGACCTTACACATGGTTCACCCTGGACACAAAATGGTGAATATCTGTAACACTAGCACCACCATGGACTTACTATGTCTGGCAGTGGCTGAGGAAAGAAAACCGTGGATGCTGAATACAGTAGAATTTAAAATCTCAAATTTTCTATGTTGTAAAAAAAAAAAAAGAAATACATTTAACTCCATAACAATTTATGTACTATATATGTGTGAACTTCAGGATTTTTTCTTTCTTTCAATTATCCTATGTTGTCATTTAAATGGATCTGTTATGGATTTGAAGAATTAGTAAGAGGGCAGTAGTAGCAAGTGGAGAATGGTGAAAAAAAACGGTTTGGTTGCCTGAGTTTTGGCACTAAAACCTGTCATTGTTAAGTAAGATTATATGAACTAATACTTAAGTGGAAAGAGGTTTTTAACTATTCCTATGTAAAGACTCTACAATGCAAAGTACATTCAAACTGTCAGATGTAAATGTCAATTAAAAATTACAAGAAATGTTGAAAGGTAGGGTCTATAGGGGTTGCTCTGTTTTGACACAGTGGAGAATCCGTGACCAGGCCTTTGGCAAGGCATAGCAAGATCTGTGCTGTCAGTTTCTATAGTACACAAACTTAGACGTCTAATCTGAATGAGAAACACCAGGAAAATGGGAGCTGAAGCCTTGCGGGAATGTAGATTGGAGATGAAAGCCCTCTGTCTGGAATATAAGATAGTCTTTGGTGACGTGATGATGTTTGAAAGAACAGAGAAAAAGAAAAGAGAAATAATTCAAAGATGCAAAAAATATCCTGGGTGCCACTGGAAAGTTGATAAAACATTCCAACATAGATGTTAAGGGCCTTTGTAAATTAAGCTCTAAGTTCAGACACATCTCTAAAGTATATAGATAACTTAAATTACAAGACTTTTGTCCAAGATAAGTTACCGTGCTGAAATAACAAAATTTGAATTTTATTAGTGTTTTTCACTCCTTGGGTAATATAGTACAGTCAATTATGATACCCCAACCCTCCTTAATTTTCACACTAACAAAAGTATAATCTAAATAATGCTCAAAGAAAATTATTATGATTATTTTTATTTCCCTAGCTGGAATAGCAGTGGAGAAAAAATGCTTTCCTATAAGCTTCTCCAGAAGAACATCACTTAGGGTATTCAGAATTTAATTTTTTTTTACATATTTTGAAATACAAATGATAAAAATTGTGGAAGTTTACCTATATACATACACACATAGTGACATGAGGTTATTTAGGTAATCTGAAATTTCAATTCAAAATAATGTTTGCTTTGTATATCAAACACTTCAAGTGAAAGTGGCACATCTTATTTTTAATATGGCACTCCATATTATAACAGGGAAAAGCAATGGTGGGTGAATGGGGGTATTTTGCATATGGAACAAAATTCTCCGTGTGTTTGGCTCCTGCCTTAGCTATGTGACCCTAGAGAAAGTCACTTCTCTGTCCTCAGTTTCCTCATCTGTAAATTGAGGGGGTTGGATCTGAAGGTCGATCTCTTCTAGTTCTGAATTTGTGATCTAATGATTCCCCCTGCCTCAGCAGCTAACAGCTCAACCTCTCCAAACGCCAATGATCCAGTTACCTACAGGCAGTGACTTTAAGAGCTATGTAGAACATGGATTCTGTCTCTGTCTTTCAGAGACCCCAGTCATCTTAAATCCATGAGAAATTTCTTTTCCTCATGAAAATAAAGACAGGCAGTTAAACACTGGGCATTTAATAAGATTCCCAGG
Source organism: Pseudochirops cupreus (assembly GCA_028627135.1). NCBI lineage: Eukaryota > Metazoa > Chordata > Mammalia > Diprotodontia > Pseudocheiridae > Pseudochirops > Pseudochirops cupreus. The sequence goes on along the minus strand of CM053582.1, from coordinate 398,095,181 downwards.
TCCTTTGGTTTTTCTCTCCCAAACATTACTTTCTGAAGTGAAATGGATGAGATATGAATGAAGAGTGCTGAATTTGTTGTTAATGCCCACATGAGATTTTGGCTTGGCTGAAGCAAAAATAAAAGGGAGAAAAAAGGCGTATTAAAGATCGATTTCAAAAGCCACTCATTTGCCCTGTCTGGAAGGGTGACACTTTTGTGTTTGAGGTGTGTAGATTTCTATAAGGAAGGAAGAGAAGGAAAGAGGAATTCAATGAGTGTCAGATAGCTTTACTAGCCCCAAGTCCCTCTGTGTTGCAGTAAGGTCAAAAGCTTTCAGCACTGTACTTGTGTGTCAAAATATGTCAACAAACCATCATACTGTAGGAAGAAGAATGACCTTTCAGTTCTTCATATTTGGGCTGCCAATGAAGCCTTGGAAGCAGGGTATGCATGAACAGTTCCCCTAGCTGCTTGACAAATGCAACTCCCAAGGTTTCCTCTACATCTTCTTGTTAAAGTGCTGGGTTCCTACATGTTGGTACAACTTTCTAAACTCTTATAACTCATGAAGAAAACCAGTATTGCTATATGTTATAAAATAAAGGTCACCTGTAGGCTCACAAAAATAATTCAGTCTAACTGAATTAAACATGACGGGAAGCACATTGGTGGAAGAACACCATTTTTCTAAAACTAATGTTTATAGAGGTTGGTCAAATGAGAGTTATGAGATTGTAATTATGAGATTAGAAATCATTTTTATTCACTGGTGCTCAGTTTAACCATATCACTTATTTTCACTGTTGTCTTTTGTCCACACATAGGACAATATGGACCCCGTCAGTATCACTGGTACTCTGAGTTACCTTCCTAGCAATGTGACAGATATATACTGATCCAACCTTTGACGCGTCCAGTGCATTTTCTAGATGTGGCTGACATTAAGGCATAGTTACTAACAGTGGAATAGCCTCAAAAGAACTATTTTAAAGGGATGTAACCATCCTTCGATTCATTTGCAGGTTTTGCTAATAGTGGATCTACATATCAAGAATGAACCAGACAAGGGTCCAAAATTTGTGGTCAGTTTAGTTATTGATTTGTGTTAAAATTTTTATTTATTTATATTCTGAACCTAACAAACTTAAATGAGATCAAAATTTCCATATATAAAGTAGAACTAAAAAAAAAGAGCATTATACCATTATATCATGAATCTCCATGGTATACAGTTTGCTTTTCTTTTTAAATATATAACAAATTTGATATGTGACTTTCAAACCATCTTACTTCTCTGTGATTGTTTCTAGCTGGTAAAGTTATTGGATACAGATACATGGGGTATATTGCCACCATGTTTTTTGTTTTTTGTTGTTTTTGCTTTGGGGGGCAATCAGGGTTAAATGACTTGCCCATGGTCACACTGCTAGTGTCTGAGGCCAGATATGAACTCACGTCCTCAGGAGTAAAGGGCTGATTGCTCTATCCACTGCATCACCTAGCTGCACTCACACTACGTTTTATTAAGTTCTGCTGACAAATAAATTTACTACATCAATACAGATCCAAAAATTGGAATATAAAATTTGAATAGGGAGCACCAGGATTAGGGATGGAAGGAATGGAATAGGGCCCTAGTTGACAAAACTGTAGGGTAAAGCACAGGATTCTAGAGTTTGGATTTCTAAAGGCTTATGATTCATCTTATGAGAATGGGGGAAGAGGAGAAGTGGTACAGGGCTCGGAAGAAGATTCGGGAAGCTAGTATGACTTCCATTCCCAGGGAGTTAAGGGAGGTCACCATTTTGAACATTTCACTTCTTGTAAGATTGAATCACTTTTTCCCAAACCAAGCAGTAAGGATGAATAAGACAGAAGCTAGAGAAAGCAGCCTAGATTCTCAGGGGACAAGAAGACAGTTTCATAAGCTCATTAGGATTTAGCTTAACATGAGAACCACAAACCAGCAGAATTAAGCTGTAACTTCGTAGTGGCAGGGAGTGATTTAGCAATAGCAAGTCAAAAGAAGGGAAGGTGGGAGTAACCAGAAGCTACAGAGTCTGCTCGTGACTTAAGCCATGAACTTGAAGCTTACACTCTCAAAGATCTGGCTATACATCATGCTCATGTTAACCAACGGCCAGTGCTTCAATGTCTCTCTTTTCTTTCTCTGATCCACTCCTTCCCACCCCTCTCTTTTCAGCTACCTTATCCATATTTCCCCCTCCATTATTGAGGGAAAAATTGTGTGCGTGTGCGTGTGTGTGTGTGTATGTGTGTGAAACAAATTCATCTCTTGGTCATGTGTCAGCTCAGTTTGCCATTGCTGGTTTGCCCAATAAATCTACAGGTACAAAAATACTGAATTCACCACTGGTAATTCTAAGACAGGCCAGGTCTTTTTGATCATGGTGGACAATACACAAGACTACATCTGCTTAGTCAGTCCATGTTGCTGTGGATTTGGTCTCCCTGTATCCACGGGTGACCTGAACTGGGCAACAGCCACCGATCTCATTTCTATGATATTAATAACTAACACAGACTGCCTCATAACAGTTCAGAGAAAGCCACTTTTATTGAATTCTAAAAAGACAGACCAAAAAAAAAATCCAGCTTTCTATCTACAGTAAAATTGCTTCAAACTCTGACTTTGTGATAATCTGGAAAGAGACAAGTAACAATGATGCAAAATAATACATAAGTACATTAGAAACATAAAAAAAAGGTGTTGGGGAGAGAGGGGTCTTTGCTCCCCTGCCTAGGTGGGCCTAGTTCTGATCGGCTTTGCTCTAATACTTCCTGGCTGTGCAACCCTGGGCAGGTCACTTAACCTATCTGTCTCAGTCTCCTCAGCCTTAAGTAATTGCATCTAACTCTCCGGATTGTTGTGAGGAACAAATGAGACAATAATTGTAAAGCACTTGGCACATTAACTGATACAGAGTAAGTGCTACATAAATGCTAATTATTATTATTATTTTGTCTAATATGTTTTCATGGTACTTGCCAATGATACTGGCCAGGGTATACATGAACATTAAGAACTGTGCTTCTGTGAGAGTTAAAATGAACTTGACCTCTGCACTAATTAAAGGATTATTGGTTTCTATTTCTTGGACAGAATAATAATAACAGATAACATTTTACAAAGTTTTACAATGTAGCAGGCATTCTGCTAACTGCTTTATAAACATCTGCTTTGATCCTCACAACAATCCTGGAAGGTATGTCCTATCATCATCCCTACTTTACAGATGAGGAACTTCAGGCAAAGAGAGGTTAACTGACTTGCCCAGAGTCATATAGCTAGCAAGTGTCTAAGGCTAGATTTGAACTCAGGTCTTCTTGACTCCCAGTCCAGTGCTCTATTTACTGCCCCACCTAGCTGCCTAGGAGTGGGTACTTAATTAATTGTTGTTTTTTTTTTTAATTTTTTTTAATTTATTCATTTACTTTTAATTTACAAGACTCAGTTCCACAATCACTTGAGTTTCAGATTTTCTCCCCTCCCTTCCCCCCCTCCATGGTGGCGTGCAATCATGTATAGGATGTGCAAATACTTTCACATTGTACAATAGTTTGGTCATATAGAAGGGTTGTAACCAATGAGTGATCACTGGAAAAAGAAAAAAAAAAA
>CM053582.1:398065659-398091060 GCA_028627135.1 Pseudochirops cupreus | reverse complement strand
TTATCAATTGGGGAATGACTTGTATTCTTGTAAATTTGACTTAATTCCCTGTAAATTTTGGAAATGAGGCCTTTATCAGAGACATTGGTTGTAAATATTCTTTCCCAATTTCCCACTTCCCTCTTAATCTCGGTTACATAATTGTTGTTGTTGATGGAGAATCAGCTAAGCAAGCAACATAAAAGACCTCAAGTTTAAATTTTTTTAGTCTACTTATAAAGTGCTTAGAATTTTACTAATTATGAATATTTTCTTTTTAATAAAATCGTTAAAAGAAACTGCATAGTATAACGGATGAAGAGCTAGTCTTGGAGCCAGGAAGAGCTGAGTTCAAGTCAAACCTCAGACACATAGTAGCTGTGTGATCCTGGGTATGACACAACCTCTCAGTGCTCTAGGTAGCTCACTAAGATTATTAGGGTCCAGGGAAGACACTGACTTGTTTTGGCAGATGATCCCTCAATTGGGAGATCCCTATATTGATGGAATCACAGGCCCTTTCCCTGGCCCCTCCATTTAAGGAAACGCATTCATACTTGGCATTCTTTTTTTTTTTTAAATCCAAATTCAGGATACTGTAGTTGAAAATAAGAGTTAACATTTAAAATACTTGTAAAGGAATATGGTTTTATTTCAAGAATCCAGGCTTCCCATATTCAAAATTTAGTTTCAATTCATGACTTTTTATTGCAAAAATCAGCTGACTGATATAATTCTGCAATAACATCATCAAACATATTATCACCAAACCCTGCCAAGCAGCTATGCTCCTGGCCCAAGAGGCTCCAGCTCAATTCAATTCTACTCAATAAACATTTATTAAATTCCTATTCTTTGAAAAACATAAATCTGGGCATCAAGGGATATGGAAAGTTTAAATAACATACAGTCCCTGCCCTCATTTTCCTGATAGCCTATTAGGGGAATAAGGCACATACACAGATAAGTAGGAGATGAAAAAACATAAAAGTACATTAGAGAAATACAAAACTAAGTGCTTTTGTAAGGTCCAATGGGAGGGTCATTACTGACTGGGGATCTTACTAGTCCTTGCCTGAATGGGTTTGGTTCTGCTCAACTAAGCTGTGCTTCAATGAAATTATGTGTCTTTCAATATCACTTTGTTTCAAGTCATGTCTTCAAGGAACCAATTAATGATATTAGGTAGAGTATATCCCTAAATTAAGGATAACTATGATTCTATGTATTTTTGAGTCTTATAGTTAACATGTTTGTGATTTCTGGCATGCACAGTACCCATCTTCCTGGAAAATCCCACAGGTGAGTTATTATCACCATTAACATCTCCATATATGTGCATATAAGCACATATCAAATACTTTATGGTTCTATTATACTTTATGTCTATTGTCTCACTTGATCCTCACAAAACTCTGACTGCTGGATATTCCAAATATTATTATACCTATTTTACAAATGAAGAAACTAAGGCTGAGAGGTTAAGTCACTTGCCCAGTACATTATAGCTAGGACGTGGCAGCAAATCAAGACATCAGCCTCATAATGTCATTGGTCCTCTTTAAGAATGAAGGATGAGGGGCAGTGAGCTGGCTCAGTGAATAGAGCACTGGTCCTGGAGTCACGAGGACCTGAGTTCAAATCCAGCTTCAGACACTTGACACACTTACTAGCTGTGTGATCTTGGGCAAGTCACTTAACCCCAGTTGCCCTGCCTTCCCTCCTCCAAAAAGATCAAAAAAAACCCAAACCCAAGAATGGAAGATGAACAACGGTGGCAGATCTGGAATTAAAACCAGAGCTTCTAAGTCCTAGTCTAACTTATCTGGGGCTGAGTCTTTCATATAACATGAAATCTAGTCCCCCCTATGCTCCCCCACACTTCAGGTGGTGACTGGCTAAGCCATACAGGTCAGGTAGATTTCTAGTGTATTTTCAAAGAACTCCAGGGCTAGGGAATACATGACATTCTTCAGTAGCTTGTTTTAAGATAATCCGATCTTGCTCATGTTCAAATCTCTTAATATAAGCTAATTTTTTTAAATCTCAGGATTCTGTGGGGAAAGTAGATTGAACACATAAGGGTTAACCTGTAAGCCAGAGTCATTTGAAAGAGGAGACATCACTAATTCAGCATCCTCAACTCATTTCATCATCTTTATTGTTCCATGATCTCTTTATATTTCCACCACATTCATGTCTCTGGTGGAAAGATCACTCCGAAAAATGTGGAAAGACATTTCTGTCCATTGCTTTGTATCTAAACACAGGAGATTTAAAAACAATTAACAATGGTAGAAAATATAAGTCCAGTGCCTAGGAAAATACTTGCTATTCATATTCAAAATACAGAAGAAATAGTACTTACTTATTATGTGGAATCATTACTATAATAAGATTTTAGTCACAAAAACACTTTTCTTGTCCTCATCAAATATTATAAGGTTACTAGGGCTAATCACGGTGTCAAGTATTCTTTGGGACAATGGAGCCTCAATATCCCATAACTACCTTCATTGCAAGTGATGGAAAAGCAAATTGTTGTATTTTACCATTGCAGAAGCCCTCTCTAGTGCCTTTGCTAATTATTAGTCAATCTGTCTTCTGTTGATGCTGATGACTACTTGTTAGTATACAGCAGCAGTGCCTACGAAGGCTGCCGTAATTGAAGGTTTGCAAGAGCTTCCATTGCTCAGTCTTCACAATCCAACTTGAGGCACATGTGATCAGTGTGGGAATGGTGGCCCCAATTTTAACAAGACTGAAATAACTGGCAATCTGTGATTGGGCTTAATTGCGGGCTTCCTGGGCGTATCAGGACTCAGAAGAAACTTTGGACATTATCTGAAAATGCATCCTTTAAGAGGCTGTGGGAGAGTTGCCTTCTAAGTATTTCTGCCAGGTCACCACAGACATGTAAAAGCAGTCTCTAGCCTGGCTGGGTAAATAACAGATCTCTAAAAATACTTAGAGGTAAGAAATGAATTCGAATCAATTCTTGTGGCAGAAGGTATTAGCTTTACATTGCCTCTAGGAGAGCAGACTCGCTGGAGCCAACGGTTCAAAAACCTGGCTAAATTAGCTCAGTCCTTCATCTTTCCAGGGGTACATAAATTTGCTATGGGCTATATTTCCTGGGTACATCTCCTCCCAAATCCTAACCCCAGTGAAGGGAGCTCCTTTTGAAGTCCCATCTGCTTGTTTCCTGTGCCCACTAATGATACTATAGTATACTCTATGTTTAGGATTTTCTTGGCATGTAGGACCAAATTTCAAAGATCTTGCTGAAATCTCTGGGATAGTTAGTGATAATAAAAGACAATAAAATATTAATCACCCAGAAACAAAACCATTTTTTCTTTAATGCATTTTGTCAACGATTATTAATCATATTCTTTTTTTAGTTCCTTACATAAATACAGTTGAATCCCATTTCATAAAAGATCTATGTAACTGAAAAGTTGCTCATAAAATATCTTGATGAAAAAAAAAACACATCATAATTCCCTGGGCTTTAGAGCTTTAATTTTAGAGAAAACAATTTGGCCTCAACAACAACAAAAATCTCACTTGCTGACATGGAATCTTCTTGTGAGGCAGAGCATTGCAAAGTGTTAATGCTAATACTGCTCAAGGTTCCCCACTTGGTTCAATGGGTCACTCAGTCATCTGAGGGTCTAAACAAATAGTCCTTTTACTAACAACACATTCCAATATTCCCAGTTAGTAGATCCCATGGTGGTTAAAAGCAATTCAAGAAGATAAAATCTACTGGCAAGGAGGTTAAAAGCAGTTGGCAAAGAGGTTCCCTGGGGTCTTTAGAGTTCCCAGTAGGAGTATCAGAGATAACTTTATATCCTCCTTATCCAAAAGGGCCCAAAGCTGGGTCCCAGATCACCTCAGGGCAAAGTTTACCCAAATCATCCTATCTGTATCACAACTTTCTGGTTCACAACCATAATGGCTGGTGTGGTATGAATGTGGGCATAAACCTCATGCCTCCTCAGTTTTACCAGTATCTTGGCTCCCAACAAGTGCCTCCATTTTCCAGATGGTGAAACTAGGGAACAGAGATTAAGTAACTTCTCTAGAGTCACAGAACCTATGAATATAGGGGCTAGGATTCAAATACCAACCTTATGACTCAGATTAGAGGTTGGTTTTCTTTTCCCCCTTATGTTATCCCCCTTAATAAGGACCCTGCTCTTTCCTATAAGAACCCTATGGGTTCTTGAGAGTCTACTGGATTATTTTAAGAAAAAAAAAAGATTCTCTTCTTAGGAATACTGGAAGATGGGGGTGGGGGGAACAGGAGCTGAAATCCTTAGTGATTTCATGGTCCCTTGAGATGGTTTTAATCTTTCTTGGACAGATAAGCAGGAGAATATTCTATATTTAAATGTTTAAATGGATCTTTCCCCACAATAATACAGATCAGAATCAATCCATGCTCATTCTTTGCAATTCTTAACCATGTCCTCCTAAAAGTTCACCACAGAAGGTATATCTAATATTCAGTAGCCGTCTTTACTTTCTCATAATACCATTCCCTCCCACTCCCAAAAAATAATGACAACAGTGGCACCAGCAGTCCATCTGTGATCTCTTCACTTTTGCCATATGTCCGGCCCATTTTCTCTTCCTGTCATACAATTCCTTATTCCTGTTCTTTAGAGCTCTTCTAGTTATGTTGCAGCCTTTTCACATCATCATGCAATTCTCCAATGCCCTCTGTGTGATGTTCATCTTTAATTTTGGGAAGTAGTGGTATTCTGTGTTTTGCTGCCATATAGCAACACCAGAAAAACAGTAATCCTAAAGAGAGTAGTCTTTGCTTCCATGGGAAACTTGGGGACAGGATAAGTGCTTTATAATTTCCTGAATGCAATCCAGCCTGTTCTCATCCTATTCAACTCCAGGACCTGCTCATTATTCATCTGTTACAAGTCTATCCCAAATTTACATACTATTAATTATAGGGTGTTAGTCCAAATGCATGTTGAAATCTGTGCAAAAATCTGTCAAAAAGCATTTATTGAGCACTTGTTGTGTGCCAGGCACTTGATCATCTTGTGTGCATAGAAAATCCAAATTCCTAAGTGATGACAGATCTTTTCTAAGAAAGTCATTCCTTTATGTGGTTAAAGATCTCTTCCAAGAAATTCTATAATGTCTTAAGACTTGATGCAATCAACACAATGTCATCCATAAGCAAGAGAATATGGAAGATGTCACCATTCATAGAGACTTCCTCAATCAGGACTCTACATTAGATCTCATCTATCGCAGCGGTGAACACCTTCTCAATTGTCTTCTTGTTTTATGCTTTTTGATGTTTACCATCAGAGGGTCATTGAACAAAATTGTTTCTGTTGTTACTTCTTGCAAGGAATTGTGAATGATCTTGAGGTATGGACCACTTGCTGTCAAAGATCCTGTAAGCAGTGTTTTCTTTTCCTGAGTCAAATGTTTGTTCAACAAACAAAATTAGAAAGTCTCTTCTTTACAACATTCACTTAATTGTGAAGTGACAAAGATGTGGTCCAATGTTGAGTATTGCTTGTGGAAGCCTGCTTGTCCCCTTCTAATGTCCTCATCAAGGACATCATATAGAAGACACACACACACACACACACACACACACACACACACACATCTGATTTTCACGGAGTTTTATATAGATGCTAAGAGTAGTCATAGGTCTCTAGCTATTGATGTTCTCTTGGATATTTATTTTCCTGGTATTAACAACTTTTGAGATTTTTTTTTTACATGCCTTTGTTATCTTCCGTTCCTTCGATATTTTATCTTAGTCCCTCAATGGATCTCCTCTATTTATTCTTGGTTCAACACAGCGGATTTTCATGTCTTTGTTGTCATTAATGTAATTCCATCTCCTCAATAAGCTCCTCAGGGACTGTGACGTAAAGGTCCAAGTGCACTGGCTCCCATTCTCCTTCATGGAAGAAAGTTAGTTTTAAGTGGTTTTTTTGCAAATCTTTTCCATTTTTCTTAGGTTTGTAGCCCTCTATTTTCAGGCTTGAATACACTTGAGATGCCTTTGTCTAACTGGCTATTTTGGCAAGATTTCTTTAAATTGCTTTTACTTTCCTCTGCTTCCTTCTGTTTCTGTTGTTGTTCAGTTGTTTCAGTTGTGCCTGACTCTTTGTGACTCTTCTTGAAAAAGAGACTGGAGTGGTTTGCCATGTCCTTCTCCAGCTCATTTTACAGATGAGGAAACCTGAGGTGAACAGAAGTTAAGTGACTTGCCCAGGTTCACACAGCTAGTGTCTGAGGCCACATTTGACCTCACATCTTCCTGAGTTCTCTATCTATTGCCCCACCCAGCATGCCTCCTTCTGCTTTACAAGATGGTATTGATCATATCTATCTTTCACCATAAGACTTTTAAAGCTGGTTTGTGTTTCTAAATCATGGTTGCTTATGGCACTCAACTTGCTCCATTTGGCAAGTAAGATGTTTGCTGACCAGGATGCTCTTTTGGTCTCCTTGTTGTGGCAATCAACTTAAACTGGCTAACTGGATGAAGTCATTATAGTAGTTTTACATGTCATTTCTTTTGTCTGTCCAATCTACTCCATTCCTTGTTCCCATTCCCCTGTTTCTATCTTCTCTAGGAGCTTTCCAGAGTGTGGCACATATTGGGAACTTGATTAATTTTTGCTGATGAATCAACTGCGTTAACCTTCACTGACCCAAAAGAATGTAAGCTGCTTGAAGGTAGAGATTGTCTTGCTTTTTAATTTGTATACCCAGCATTGAACACAGTGCCTGGCACATGGTAAACACTTAATAAATGTTTGTTAATTGATTTATTGGGGCCATGTTTTTTTGAGAAGTAGTATCTTAAGGAAGAAATAGAAAAGAATTATTTTTGCCATGAAGGATAGAATGGAAATGGAGAAAATTTCACTCCCACTTGAGGGAAAAGAGAAAAAGAGGTAGAAAGGATAAACTTGAATCTCTAAGTGAAAAGCCTGATATAAGTTCCTGAATATCTATGTGGAACAGATAAAGGTTCTAGTCTAGTGTGCTCCTCTGTATGTTAGATTATAGCATGACAAAAACTCTGTACTATAAGGGAAGAATTGATTCCATGTAGTTTGCCTGGGATGGTGGAACTGGGGCTGGTTTATGGAGGTGGAGAGAATTCAGAAGAAACCCTCCTTTCTCCCTTCTGTTTTCCTTAATTCTAGACAGACAGACACATCAGAAAAAAAAATGAGAAAGTACCCTCGTGGGCAATAGTAACTCTTGGAAAGACAGAATCTGGGATCTTCTCACATTATATAACAAATGATGTGTATTCAGGAGGATAAAAAGTTGAGAACTCTAAGACGGTCCAAGATTCTCAGCCTGTTTTTACCTCACCCCACCCTCCAACTGCTCTTATATTTGACACTTGCCTATCTTTGGGAAATCATGGTGACTACGATACAAGTGCAGCACAAAGCAAGACATGAAGAACAGTCAATTCCAATGGTTATAAAATGTGCCTAATCTTTCATTTCTTTCAAAGTATCATGCCACTTACAATTTTAAATCAAATTACAATAAACATTTCCTATCAAGGTAACCAACTGTTCAATGTTTATATTCAACTCAGACTCTCTTCTAGAATTACTGGAGTGCTTTTAGTCACCAAATATTCACGTGGAGGTTAACCCGTTTGTGAATTCTCTGTAGCTGGGTTTTCATCTTAGACTGGCTTTCCATACACTCTGTTTTTAGGACAGCTCTCTTCCTCATGAACCATTGTGTGTGAAAGAAACAGAGACCCAAGTGAATCAGTCAACAAAAACTTATTATGGACTTAGTATGTGACCGGTCCTGTGCTAAGTGCTAGGGACACAAAGAAAGGCAGAGAAACTGAGAACCACACAAAACTCTCTCCTCAAGGACCTCACATTGTAATACAGCATATGTGTATACACACACACACACACACACACACACACACACACATATAAATGTATAATATGTATGTGTATATATATGTATATATGTATGTATGTATATATGTGTATATATATTTATATGTGTGTATGTATGTATGTGTGTATACACACACACAAACACATACACACACACACACAGAGTAGAGGGAGGGACTAGGAAAGACATTCTGCAGAAGGCAAGATATTAACCTCAGTTCTTGAGTAAAGTCAGGGAAACCAGGAGGTGAAGGTGAGGTGAGGAGGGAGAACATTCCTGGTAGCCAGTGAAAAGGCACAGAATCAGGAGATGGAGTGTGGTATGTGAGAGCCTACAGACTATACAGTGTATGGAAGAGTGCAACCTGAAAGAAGACTCAAAAGGGAGGATGAAGTCAGGTTGAAAGATTCTAGATGCAAAAGAGAAGACTTTATTTGATCCTGGAGGCAATAGGGAGTTAATAAAAGTCTAAGCAAAACATAATTTGAACAGAAAAGGTAATAGGTTGCAAAGTATTCTGAAATTGAAAGCAATTTTGTATTATCTGCTGCTTGACCATGGCAGTGTTCCTGTAAATAATTATAAGACAGATATAGAGCTCTGGGGGATCTTAAAGGTTAAATAGTCCAACCCTTTCATTTTTACAGATGAGGAAATTGAGGTTTAAAGAAGTTAAGCTTGCTCCAGGTCACCCAGGTAATAGATGGGGGCCAGGAGTTAAACCCAGGTCATCCGACTTCCATTAAATGACATCACTGGATTGGTTTTTAATACTTCTGTACTAAGGGCTAAGGGTTGTTTTTCCAAACATCTACATATGCTGTATTACTTGGGATAGAGGGTTTGTTATTATTGCTGTCGTCTTAAAGTTTGTTCAAAATGTAAAAGGGAAAAATATATCCAAGTCAACAATAAACTGAGTGTGTCAGTTTGCTAAGGTTTCTCAAACTTCAACAACGTGAACTTCGTATCATTCCTTTCTCAACACTTTCAAAATGATCCTTTATTTACACTGCCCCTACTCATTAGAAAATTGTTTATAATTTCAAATTAAACCCCCCACTTTGTTAGTTTCGAGCAGTATCTGAAGAAAACTCTGAAAATGCTGAAGTGGCATGGATTTCTAAAACATTTTGCACTTTCCTACTCCATCCCCTTAAAGTAAAGCTTGGATGCCACGCACAATTACACAAGAAAATCAAGAAAGCCATTACATCCAGCTTTTTGTCACGATCATTGTTACCATGGCAAAAAGTGGGCTCGGTTCAGCACAGCTGCAAGAGAGGGAGAAGTCTGCTGGCTTTTTGTAGAGATGTCACCAATGCAATGCCAAATTCTGTCATCTAAGTCCCATTTTCTCAGGCCATTACTATTGCCCACAGATGATCTGATTTCATCCTTTTAAATATCTGCACCTTCTCTCCTTCCTCCAAATTAGTATTTTATTCATTCACACTTGGATAGGGACTTAAGGGCACAATGAACCTCAAAAAACTACTGCCTGATGTCCCTTATTTTGTCTCCAAAATTCATTTGTAGAATACAAAATAAAAACAACACAGAAGTCTCTAACAGCATCCTCATATTAACTAAGGGAATCCTTTAAGGAATTCAGCACCATTAACTGAGTTGGAGTCAATTTTGTTTTCCAATCTAAGATACCTTCACTCAAAGAGTCTAGGCTAAAGTTCTTTCTTTTAGTCTGGCTGAAAGGAAAATATGATTTCAGAGCAAAATGAAAAGAATTCAAAGATGGCATCAAAATATACATCTCATTGGATTTTCTGTATTTTAAAGGACATCAGTATTATGACTTTCAGAAAATGGTGTGAACTGACTTGGTCATAATGCGGAGATTTCCTTTTTTTTTTTTAAATGCAGCAACATTATGAAAGCAGAGAAATTTAAATGATCTGAAATGAATACATTAATCAAGACCCTCTATTTACTCCAAACAAAAGCTACTAGCATTTTTTACCAGCTAAACAAAATATTATATTTCTAATGAGATTTCAGCCGAGTATCGTTCATCTTAAAAGAAAAATAATGGAAGCATACCTGTTCCAGTAGCTCCAGAATTGGTCGTGCAGGTAGGCCTGGTGGCTACATTCATCACCAAATGAGGCTTTGCTTTCAATCCAGTGAATTATGTGCCCTTCTAGAGCTAAGGGACAAAGCATTACTAATATAAAGTGAAGTGAATGGGATATTTGAAATTCTCAGCTCTGCATAGTTTTCCAAACGTTTTAAGTTAATGGAGCACTGGCTAATTTATACTCATGACGTGACCAACGCATGGTCTGTAAATGTGCTTACAAAAAATTTTGCATATACACATTTCAAAGGATATTTATGACACAATTATCTCTATTTTACTTTTAATTTTTTTTCTGTGCTTCAAAAAACTTTGGAATACGGATCATTTTTTAAGTTTGCCTTTATTACTTGAAAGGTAAACATATATTGCAGACCAAAACATGGACAATTTGTAAATGGGACCACATTTCAGAAAGTTAATATTTTAAAAATTATTTGATTTGACTCAAAATTTCATAGGATCACAGACTTAGAGTTATAAAGGACCCAAGAGGTCCTCTATACCAACCTCCCCTCTTCGGAGGTAAAGACACTAAAGCCCGCATAGATGAAGTGAATTGACCAAGGCCACAGAGCTAATAAGTGGCAGAGTCAGGTTTCAAATTCACCTCCTCTGACACCAAATCCAGTGTTCTTTCCTTATTTTAAAGGGATTTTTACTCCACAAAATATATATGCAGAGAGAAAGATAACATATTTCAAAATGTTACATTACCAACCTTAGTCTCTCAACATTGGCTAATATGAACAAAAATATAATTTTATCAAAACAAAAAGCTTTCTTTTCTCTACCATAGAGACACACTGAACTTTTAGGACTTACCGACTGGCACTTCTAAAATAAAGTCTGGTGTTTTGTCATAACCCTTTGCACGTAGTTGATCTTCATCTATGGTGAGAACAAATACTATTATTTATAACATTATTCCATTAACAAGACGGCAAAATAATTACTTTTCTTTTTAAAAAGGGTTCAAAAATTACTAATGCAGCCATACATATCCTTCTTATGCATGCAATACTATGTCAGATTAAATGAATCTTCTTAGCAAACCTGAAGCATGGATATAAAAATGCTTCTTTTGTTGCCTCTGCATTTTTATGTCTTCATTATAAACATCATTAATTCAAGCTGTCATACAGCATTTTTTGGTAACTGAAAATACTCAAAATAAAGAAATCTATTTGCTGATTGAAAGAGGTAGCTTTCTCCGTCATCATGGAGCTTGTTAATAATGCTTAACAAGTTAATATTAATTGCTCTTAACAAAGTATAATATGGCTTTCTTTTAAAGTTTTGAATTAGAGGCTTTCGTGATTTTTTAAAACAAGTTTTGCTTTAAATAAAACTATTTATGAAGTTGAAGAAAGGGTGACAAGGGATGAATCACGATAGAGTATTAATCATGCTGCTTAATTCCTTTGGCATGCTGTAGTTTGTGGCATTTACCAAAGTTTAACAACTAACACTATCTAATTTTGAAAAGTAAACATACTTTGAGATTTATTCTAAGTCTGTTCGATTCCTTGATCCTTTACAAATATCAGTGACCCATTAGGAATGAAGTGAGGCTTTCCAAGTCAGAAAAATGCAGAAAGCTGACAAAGTTGTGAAAACCAGCCAGGTACTTAGTTCTAAGAAAAAAATCCTTCAATATTTTCTAAATGCTGTCCTTCACTTCTAATGCCATTACAATGTGATTTCTGAAATGAGGAGTTCTCCATTAGATTTTGGAGTGACCTGGTCATTCAATTCCAGACATGGCTTTCTGTCTTCACCCAACCTCAACTAATGGCCCAACCAAGTAACAAGGAAGGCTGTGTGGTCTCTTAACATCTACTGGGCTGTTGACATTGTCATGCATCCCATTCGCCTTTCTGCATCACCTTTGATTAAAATTAATGGCCCGTTCCCAATGTTGGGTAGCTTATTTCCAATCCATTTATCAGCCTAAGACAGTGGTTTCATGGCCAACGCTCAGAAACTCTGTTTTAGAACACTGTTGTGTGCATCTTGAAAGGTCAGCATTTTGAGCTTAAATAACCTTTTAACGACAAGAACAATATTTAAACTAGATCTTTAAGTGAAAATTTGTTACAAGTCGACAGCATTAAACCAAACCAAATCTTATGGCTGCTGGCATTTAAGGCACTTTTCTCCTTGAAATAGAAGAAAAAGCCAAATGAACTTTTTCAGATAATGAAACAGAAATCAAGCTAATCTTACCAGGAAAAAGAAAAAGCTCTGAAATCTAGATGAATGTTTAGAAACTTTTCTTTTTTCTTAAATGGCAGTAAGACAACAACAGCTAGAATACTTTATGGAAAAGAGAAATCATGAAATCATCTCTGTTCAGGTGTTTGGGGTTGAAGTCCTAGAGAGATGATGAATGGTTTGAAAAGCTGGGTGGAGTTTGCAAAGGCAGATTAATTCTTATTTCAACTAACTTAATTTGAGCCATGTTTAAATGGATGTTTAAAATGCACTTTGAAAAGAAAAATTATGTTTCTGAGAGAAGTTCAATACAAAGTTTTCTAAGGTGCCCAAGTAATCCCTTGTACCCATCCAAATCCTTTAAAAAAGGAGACATATAACTAACTCACAACACCAAGATCATGAACACGAATACCTATGATTTAAATTCTATAAATATGAGAAGAAAAACAAAAGACAAAGACATAAAATACCAGAAAAGATAGTGGAATCTTCCCACCTGTCCCTGGAGAATTCTAAGGTAGACAAACACTCACATAGGCAGGTTGGTTTGGATGGAATCCTGCCTGCAGGAAGAAGGTCAGATGACCTCTAGGGGTTCCTTTCATCTCGGAGCAATTTCATGTTTTCATTACATAGAGAAGACAGCGTATTTGGGAGTTTTAACAATGAATCTCTTGTTTTCTTTTACTGCATTATTTGCCTTGCTTCTGTTTCTCACTCTTTTTCATCATGACTTGGATTCAATTTTCCTACTCTAATATTTGGGGGAAAAACACCAAAAACCTAAGACTACAAGACTAAGTCCAAAGGGCATTGCAGTCTAACAATAGTAGCTAATATCTTAATGTTTACAAACTGCTTTCCTCACCACAATTCTATGAGATATAGTCCAAATATTAATGTCTTGATTTAGTAAATGACAAAATTGAGACAGCATTGAGACTCAGAGCTCAGATTTGAACCCAGGCATTTTGACTCTTAGCCCAATGCTCTCTCTTTATTATGGAAAACCATGAAGACAGATTGGTGGCCTGAAATGTCCATTATGCCAAGAACAAGCTACAAATAGAGACTATGGCCCAAGAGGATCACTTGAAGAAATCGGGAAGTTTAGCCTGAAGAGAAAAAGATTTAGGAGAGATGTGATCATGGTCTTCAAGTGTTGACCTGAGGAAGATTAGACTTATTCTACTTGAAATCAAAGAGGAAAAGTAGGAACAAGAAGCTGTTCCAGAGAGACTTTTTTTTTTGTTTAATGTAACAACAGACCAATTACAGATGTTCAAAAGAAGAATGGGCTGCCTGAGAAGGTAGTGGGTTCCTTGTCATTGAAAGTCTTTGAGCAAAGGCTGGACAAATACTTATTGATGATATCGTGGAAGGAATTTTTTCTTCTATCGGATGGACTACTTAGATGGCCCTCATACCTCTTCCTACTTTGAGGTTGTGTGATCTCATGAGACCAAGTTAAATGCATTTTCTCCTATTGCTGCCCTAACTGAAGTATAGGGAGAAACATGCATGGGGAAGAAAAGAGGTCCTGAGATCTTTACCTTTTCCACAAAGTTGAACTTACTGAGTGATGCTTTCCTGACTCAATGGCCAACTACTCATGGAGCCAAAATGTTAGGAATTTAATTTGTAGTTCAACTATTCATATATTCTTTAGTTTGATTCTTAGTATTGTGTTTTCCATCAGTCTACTCTTCTTCTTTCCATTTAACTGTGTTCTGCATAGCTTTGTGCATTTCTCCTGATCCTGAGGCTAAGGACTCTGTTGATTTTACTTTGTAAGCTTATTTTGGGTCATCACATTTTCATGATGTGACCTTAACCAAAGTACTTGATATCTTAGTACCTGATTTCATCCTCTAGAAAGGAAAGAGGTAGTGTCTCTACTGCTAATACATAAGTATTAGTTGGAGTGGGGGAGGAAATGTGGTACCAATAAAACACTTAAATTATATATTTTTTAAAAAGCAGGAGGAGATAGCATGTAAACTGAAGGGAACTCTCACTGTTAGACAATGAAACATTTATTAAGGTTCCACTATTTACAATGCATTCCACTACAAATTAAAAAGTTAGGATCCTTGCTCTCAAAGATTTCACCTTCTTCCATACTGGCTAGTCAATTTTCAGTGAAGGATTTTGCTCCCTATCACAAGCAAATATTGTGGAATGCAGGGGAAAGAGTACCATCTCTAACTTCAGAGAACTTGGTTCTGTATTTCAGTCTTCTTTTCAGTAAACCACATGGCTCTCTAAGTAATGCCTTATCCAGGAAATTCATTTAACTTCCATTCAATTTGAATGTTGATGGGGCTTTTGGTTGACCACTAGGCTACAGGATCTTCTTGGAATGAGATCAAATTTGCACCAAGTTCTTTTAAGAGAGCAATCTGCAATCATCATCTTTTGTACATATACTACACAACCAGATCACAATCTACCCTCAGACTAATAGGTACTTTTGAACACTCTTCCCTAGACCTCTCTGGATGGCATTTTAAGTTGCCTGAAGTTTTGCAGAATCTATTATAACAAGCATTTATTAAATATTCCCTTGTGTGCAAAGCACAGTGCTAGGTGCCAAGGATTCAAAGATAAAATGGGAAAAAAAAAACCAGTGCCTAAACTCAAGAAGTTTAAACTGTACTGTGGGGAGAAACATAAATGAGCAATCCTCAGTTGTTAAATCTATGAAGTCTTTCGGCTTTAGGATCTATAGAGTCAATAAGAAACTCCTGGAGATTTGAATGGGGTGGGGAGAAAGGAGTAGTTTAATGTGGAATCAGTTTCTTTTCTCTTTATTATACTCACATTATACCCAAAGCACAGAAGCAAAACAACAGAAGAAAAAGGGAAGTGAGAAAACCAGCATCAGAGAGAGGCACAGGCTATATGATTTTCCATACCATCCAACAACAATTTGGAAGAGACCTTTAGCTGCCAAGCAACCCACTTACTGACTTAAGACCCCAGTCAAAATATATACCCGAAGTTACATTAAATTTAGAACATTGTAATGTAAACATTGTAATTATTACTTGGCTGTTATTTAGATTCAAAGTTCAACAGGCAGAATGTCTTCTTTGGTTGCGTCAAGTAAGATAATTCTGTATTTATCTTATTCAAGTCAATCTAATTTCAATATTTGATGCAGTGATTTTCTATCTAGAATGGGAAACTAGGTAGGTAAAACTCAGTATAATGAGGTTAAGTCCAAGAGGACCAAAAACACATTGTGGGTTTGATGACAAATGGTGTTGGGGGCAAGGAAAATAAAATCAAGGTTCTGCTCATTTAAAGGCTACTGACATTTAGGATATAGGGGAAGTTAAACTCATGGTTGCTCTTCTCTGAGGTAAAAATCCTAGTAACAAAGCTCATTGTTTTAAAAGGTCACCAAAGAGTTGGGTGAGATTCAATAGAAGTAAAAGGAAAGATCCCTAGTGAAGTAGCCTTGTTCATTTACAGAAGAAATTGACAATGAGAGGAGATGTCTATCTTCATTCCCTATAATCAAGGAAATTCTCAGAACCACTACTAGATATCGTACAATGATCAACTGTGAATGACTTAGCTATTCTCAGCAATACCATGATCCAAGACAATTTCAAAGGTCTTAAAATGAAAAATGCTATCCAAATCCAGAGACAGAACTGATAGAGTCTGAATGCAGATAGAAGCATACTATTTTTCACTTCATTTTTTCTGATTTTTTTTTTTTGGTGTGTGTTCTCTTTCACAAAAGGACTAATATGAACATATGTTTTGCATGATTACACTTCTATAACCTATATCAAACTGTTTACTGTCTCCGAGAAGGGAGAGGAAAGGAGGAAGGAAGAGAATTTGAAACTCAAAATTTGAAAAAATGAATGTTAAAAATTATTTTTTTCATGCAACTGGGAAAATATTATTTTAAAAAACAAACAAATCTCTATTGAGAGTAAAGTTCAGGAGAGAGATCTTTGGGATCATGGGATTTCTAACCTCTTCAAGTCAGCCAGTAAGAGAACCTTGCCTGAATCAAGACTTTAATATTTATTAAGTAATCTTTATTAAATAAAGGGCTAGGAGGAGGGGTTTGGAAGAGCCAGCAATTGTAATGATACTTCAAGCATTCAATTCAAAGGCTGTAGTTAGGACCTTAAAGTTAAGACTTCACAATCAACCAATTTTCTGTGTAATTTGGGTCTTTGGTCTATGCTTTCTTATATCAGAGTAGACACATTAGCAGTCCTGAACTGGCAATCTAATGAAATCTTTTTCCCCCCCAATGGGGCTGAGGAAGGCAACTGGGGTTAGGAGACATGCCCATGGTCACAAAGCTAGTAAAGTCTGAGGCCAGGTTTGAACTCAGGTCCTCCTGATTCCATTGCCAGAACTCTAGCCACTGTACCACCTAGCTTCCCCTGTAATCTTTTTTTTAAAACCATACCTATATTAGAAGTTATCATGTAGAGCAGGGATTCCTAACCTGGGATAAATGAATCTGGCTTTTGGAAAAAAAATTTTTTTCGATAATTGTATTTCAGTATAATTAGCTTCCTTTGCGATTTTATTTTATTTTATGTATGGATCCATAGGTTTCACCAGACATCCAAAGATTTGTGGGGGTGTGGTGGGGAGTGATGGTTGGGGGTTCATGACACAAAACAACTCTAAGAACCTCTGTTTCGGAGTCTGCCAACGACACCAATGAATAAATGACTTCTTTTTGGAAGTGTGTTAACTCATGGTACAGACTGGCTGATAAAGCTGCTGGTTGCTGTTTAGTAAAATATGCAGGATTCTGAGGCTTCATTTTCACTTTTAGAATACTTCTGGCTTCAAGAACTCAGGGACTTGTAGTCTTAGTTTTGCTGTGTCTTAGCAGATGGTTTTTGTGCATTGGTATGACTAAAAAATGAGTTACCCTGAAGCCTACCTGGTAGAGAGCTTCTCTGAACTTGGTTGGCTCCTGGGATGCTGTGCTATCCTCATAAGTCTTTTTGTTTAAATTTTTTTTAAACAAAGGAAACTAGGGTTAAGTGACTTGCCCACAGTCACAAAGATACTAATTGTCAGAGCTGGAATTTGAAACCATGTCTCCTGATTCCAGAGCCATGGAGCTCTCTAAAAATACAAACCAAAACCAATCTTGCCCCTTTCTTGATAGAAAATTGCTTTTAAGAGTAAAGTTTCCTTTACACGGTATGAATGTTAACTTGAGAAGAAGTGAAAGGCAACATGGGTGTGTCAAAGTAATTTTCATGCAGTAACAGGAGAGAGGTTTTCAGTTTCATCTGCTGGTGCCTAATTGAGAGCATATTACATATTTGGAGGAGAAGGGCTATCTCTTTCTATGTCACAACTCGGAAACTAGGTTTGCTATATGTTTCAACTGTTATCTACTCAATTAAAGCATGTAAGTACATTCCAACTTAAAACAGAAGAAATTCAATCCAATTCAATAATATTAGCATTCACGACGTGCAAATAAATAATGTTCTCTTCCTGAATGTTTATTTAATAGCAGACTTTTAGAGTTAGAAGAGACCTAAGGGATTATCTAATTCTTCTCTGCATTAGCACTGAGGAAACTGAGGTGCAGAGAAGTTAAGTGATTTGCCCAAGGTCACAGAGCTAGTTAAGTGGAAGGGATGGGATGTGCTGTCTTTCTTAATTATGGTAAATCCTTGTGTAAGACTTTCAAAATTACAGAAAAACAAAAATCTCAACACCCCAGTGGAGCTTCCCTAAAGATCTTTAGGGACAATCTCAGTGGATAGCCATCTGTTTGAAATTGTTTAGGTGACACTTGCCTGTAGGCAAGGGAATGGACTAGATAATCTTTCAAGGTCATTTCCATCCAAGTGTTTCAATGATTCTTTCTCCAATTCAACCAAAATCAATATAGCTTTATTCACAGACACAACTGATGTTTAATTTTTAAATACAATAAAGGTCTTAGCTTATTTTTAAAACCCCATGACTACCTTTGGATGGGGAAAAAATAGAAATTGCATGTGTATAAAGAACACTTAGAAACTTTAATTCCTTTGGCTTTTTAATTACCTACCCCCCCTCCCCCAAATACCCAAAATACCCAAACCAATTACATACCAATTACACAATTTCTTTCTTTTTTTTAAGTATAGGGTTGATTTTGAGTCATGAGGACAAAACACATCTGAAATAAGTTAACATCTACTTAGAACTTCCAGAAGGATACAACAATTAACAAAGCGGTGGTTTAGGGGAAAAAAATTGGGGTGGGGGGGGTGGTGTTGTGGCTATTTAAAAAGACTTTAAGAAAGTCATCCTCGTGGTAAAAGATTACACTGAGTTTTAGTTCACAGTGGCAAAATAAACAAAAGTCATGAAGATGAAAATTAAATTTGAAAATGCTTATCTAGAATTTTGTAAAAATATCTGTAAAATGGTGTACTGAAGATGATTTATAATATATGGAAAACAGCCAACACTGTATATTTATGAAAATGGAAGATTACCCACTTTCATGAATCACAATGCATCTCTTTTTTTTCTATTCTAGAGTTATTTCTTTGTTATTCCCTCTGCAACCATTTTAATGTTTAATCCTAGAAGCATTTGGACTGGCCATGCCTTCCCACCTCCACACTTCCTAAAAGTAGACTTCACAGCTCTTTGTGCAAAACTTAGATTCGCATAATCACTAAGGCGAAATTTTTGAACAGAAAGGGAACTTTGAGATCATCTAGTTTAACCTCATTTTGCAGATGAGAAAATAGGCCCAAGCCCATGGTACGTATTTAATAAATGTGTGCTGAATGGAACTGACAAAGACCACAGGGCTAGTTAGGGTTCAAAAGCCCTCTAGATAAGACTTAGTCTTGCCCCACTCCCATTTTATTGGTGTATCATGAACACCGAACCCATAGTCCATATCAAAGTCTTTTCTGCTGGTTGAGATCTAGTGGGACTTACACAAGGTTGACATAGTTTTAGGAGAGCCCAAACAATGCAATGATGAAGTAGGACTTACAGTGGATATCTACTAATATGAAACTAGTATATTAAGATAGTAATGTATTATAGGATCATATTTTATATTTAAACTTAATCTTATTATAAGAAAAAACATTAATAATCAGATTTCTTAATTAACCAAACCTATCATTTCAATGGTACAGGGCATTCCATTGATGAAAGAATCCCCTCTTTCCACTGCTGACGAAAAGCTGTTCTGAAACTCAAAGTCTTAATCCCTGGGAGAATTTAGAGTTCCAATGATTATTATGAGGTTCTAAAGCCAAAGTCAGTGGTGGATCAACTTGAACTCAAGTTATTTCCTGACTCTGAAGCAGGCTTTCTGTTCACTGTGCCAAGATGCCTTTCATTAAAATTACATTAACACTATTACATTTAAATTTATAGTTCTCACCAAATAAAATCACTTGCATGTATACAAAGTGTATACACAGGTTCAAAACAGTAACTTCTGGAATCAAATATAAACTGCTCTGTTTAGCTTTTTAAAGGTCTTCAAACTTGTCCCCAACCTATCTTTCCAACTTCATTGTATATTATTTCCCTCCTGTATTCTGTAATCCAGTCAAAATGGCCTTCTCTCTTGTTCCTCCATTTCCAATTCCATACTTTTACAATGGTTCTCCCTTGTGCCTGAAATACACTGCTTCCTCACCTTCATTTAATAGAATCCCTCTCTTCCTTCAAGACACAGCTTTAAGCTACATGGAGTCTTGCCTCATTCCCTTTACTGTTAGTGTCCTCCTTAACACTCATGGTTAGATGCCATTAGAGTCAGGATAATCTCTCTCTCTCTCTCCCTCTCTCTCTCCCCCCTTCCCTCTTTCTCTCTCCTCCTCTTTCTCCCTCCTTCTCTCTCTCTCCCCCTCTTTCTCCCTCTCTCTCTGTCCCTCTCTCTCTCCCTCTGTCCCCCTCTCACTCTCTCTCTCTCTCTCTCTCTCCCCTCCCTTTCCCCCCCTTCCTCTCCCTTTCCTTGCTGTCTTCCATATTAGAATGTACGTTCATTGTGAGTAGGGATTATTTCACTTATTGTATTTTGTTCTCAGCATCTGGAACATAGTAGGCAGTTTAATAAATGTTGGGTGATTGATCACTCACCTTTTGTCAATGTGACCCAATTAAGAAGCACAAAATGTATGCTGAGTCAGATTGCAGATGTGTGATTCTAGAGCTTAACCCAGGCTGGTCACTAACACCAGTACCAATGGTGATAGGCAGCAATTAAAGAACAGAGTGAAAATAATACTCATGCCAAGTCAACCTAATGTAATATGGTTAAGGTAAGAAAAGCAAACGAATGGACAGTTATTAAAGAAGAAATGGGCAGGAACAAAGGTGCCATGTATGATTGTATAAAAATAAAAGTGCACAAGAAAAACAATAATGTCACCTTTGAAAAAATCAAAATGCCATTGCTGAACATATTAGATGAAAGCCTGACACAGAATTTATAGGGGTGGATATAAAACTATGGGGGTAATTAATATCTACTTTCCAGGGTATATAACATTATGTTAAAGAACATGTTTCCAAAACTCAACACTGGTTAATTTGGTAATCAGATTCCTCACATTTAGTTAGCATGGCCCTTGGATTACATATGTACAATCTACTAGCCACAAGGCTTTTTATAGACCTTGTGGTCTTCTCGAATAGTGTATTTAAAATGAAGTCCTCCAATTCCATGACAAGACATTAGAAAACTGAGAAGCACAGTATCTGATAAAAGTCTAATTTCCAAGATTATATATAGGATATATCAACAATAGCCATTTACTACAAATTGATAAATGACCAAAGATTATGAACAGGCAGTTTTCAAGGGAAGAAATCCAAGCTATCATGAGCCATATGAATAAAATACTAATAATCAAAGACATGAAAACTAAAGTAACTCTGAGGTTTCACATCATACCTCTCAGATTGGAAAATATGACAAAAATGGAAGATGACAAAAATTGGTGGAGGTGCTGTAAGAAAATAACTAACTTAATGCATTGTTGGTGGAACAGTTAATTGGCCTAGCCATTCTGAAAAACAATTGGGAACTGCGTGCAAAAAGTCATTAAATAGAGCAACAATAGTATTGTTAGGTCAATGTTCCAAAGAGATGAAAGAAAGAGGAAAAGAATCTATATGCATGCACACACACACAAACACATACATTTTTGTGGTTGGCAAAAATTTAAAAAAAAACAAACCAAAAATAGAAATTAAGGGGGTGTGTGTGCTGATTAATTGGAGAATGACTGAACAAATGCCAGTATATTAATATAATACTATTGTGCTACAAGGACATGAAGAATGGAATGGTTTCAGAGAAACCTGAGATGACTTGTATGAACTGATGCATAGTGAAGCAAGCAAAAAGAATACAAAACTGTAAAGCTAAGCCAATTTGAAAGACTAAAGGACTCTGATGACTTCAATGCCCAATCATAATTCCAAAAAACAATTGTTGAACCATGCTACCTACTCTTGATGGAGAGATCTTAAGAAACATGATGAGACATATGTTTTTGGACATGGCCAATGAGAGAATTTATTTTGCTAGATTATGCATATTTGTTACAAGGCTTTTGTTTCTCCTTCCACCACCATGCCTGATTGAGAGGGCAGTAGAAAAGAGAGAAAATCAATGTTTCTTGTTTGGAAAAAAAGTAAAATAAATGTTACATTATAAAAACAAGACAAGGCACTGTAAGAGGACCCTAGTGTAGGATACGGGAGATACGTATAGACAATTCATAAAATTGTAAACATAGATTAAAAAAAAAAACTTTGAAAAATATTCTACCCTGGTAACAATCTAAGAGTTATAAATTAAAACAATTCTGAAGTACTATCAAACCTATCAAATTGGCAAATAGATAAAAAAAATATGACATTGCAAAAAACCCCTAGGTATATGTTAATGGCATTGTAAATTAGTATATTTTGGGGGAGAAAGCCACTAAGAAACAAAAGAGTTATAAAACTTACTATATCTTTGACCTAGGAATACTGCTACTGGTATCATTACCTTTCTTAGTAGCATGTTACTTATGAACTAATAAATAAAGAATAACAGTCTGGTGTCTGGTAATAATAATTGTCTGGGGTACAGTGGAAAGTTCATTGGTTTTGAGTTAGAGAACTTAGGTTCAAATTGCAGTTCTGACATTTACTATTACATAATCATATGTTTTATTTCTAGTCTCTCCTTTTCTACTGCTAACATCTGCATGTGTGTGACCTTAGGCAAATAATTCAATTTCTTTGAGCCTCAGTTTCTTCATGTGTAAAATAAGGGGGTTGGACTTGATGGTCTCTCAGATCCTTTCCAGCTCTAGACCTATGATCCTACGCATTTTTCCCCTTTGTTTCCTCCCGCAATGTGACAACAATATTGACACAATATTCCATTAGAGCAGAAGTCTTTAAATGATCAACACAGCAACTGATCACTGGGAAGACATTGTCACAGATGCCAGCCTTTACAGATATTCTCCCCTCCCTAACTCTATCCCAGCCCTGCACTGATTTGAAAACTTTCTGGAGATAAAAAGTAGCTGCCTTTCACAAAAAAGTTGGTCATCTCAGTATTAGAGCAATAGCGATCACATAAGTAGCTTATGTTGCACCTGATGATGGAGGGTTCTGGGCTGTTCTGTGATTCTCGCCCTAAGTCAAGGGAAACATAGAAGCAGGAACAACAGCAGCTTGGAAGAGACCTAACCCAGAGAGTGACTGGAAGGATAATCTTGTACTCTCTTTAAATCTCTGTAGCACTTAGCCTGGGTCAGGGTGCTTAAGCGATCAACTACCTATGTCTTTTGGGTCTCAAGAAAAGGGCATATGTAAGGACCATTATCATAGTCCCTTGACATTCCTGCTCCCATATGAAGGAGGAGAATTGGCCCATTTAAAAAAAATACTACAATAATTATGATGAGAATCACATCTTATTTTTAACCTTCAGAAAGGGTAGAATTTAAATAACAGCTAATGCCTCATGGAATAACCATCTTTCTCAATTCACTTCAGCCTATATAATCATATGTTTTATTTCTAGTCTCTCCTTTTCTACTGCTAACATCTGCATGTAAACAGGATTTTTGTATTCTAAATCTCATCTGCTCCTGCTGCCTATTCTTCACCTGAAGTCATAATCCTCTGTTTGTCACATCATAATCACTTCCCCAGCAGAGGATTGTTGCTTCAGGTAGGGAATAAAGCAGCAGGAGCAGATGAACTCTTAGGAAACAAAGATCCTAATTTCTTACAGCAAGGGACATCCTTCACTAAGCCTATTCAGTTTTATATATTATACCCTCCTGGAGTCCCGTAGAGTATTTACATGAGAGCTGGAAAAGGACCCATGTAAAATATGCTGGTTTGACATGAGGCATGACCAAACATAGGGGGGGATAAAGCAAATGCTTCTAAGGTGTCACTCAAAGTAATTGTCAGCTGCTCCCAACAGGGTAACATTCATTGGAAAGAGAAAAAAAAAATTTTTTTTCTAGTGCACCCTTATTAAGGCAGCCAAACTTAACAAGAATGTGTACCAGCTACTAGCCTTGGTGCTACCTAATGAAAGCTTTTCCCACCTGGAAGTCTGCCAATTCATGGAAGGTGAGGGAAAAGCAATGGTTTATCTTCTTTGTCTTTGTCAGAAATGTCTTTTTCTTTTCTTATTTTCTCCAGCCATATATGTACTCTTGTCCTGTTCCTATTTCTCAGGTCCTCTCCTCTTTGCTTTTTTGTCCAAAGCTCCCACAAACCAAAGAGAAGAAAGCCAAGGAAACAGCCTCATTATTCATTTACTACATAAATTATTATAATTTCCATTGGGAGAACAAAAAAATTTTCCACATCTACAAGTTGGAAGTGGGATGGATTATTGCAGTGTTTAATTATTTCACATGGGTCCTATGAGGAGGACCACAATACCTAATGGTCAATGGACAGTATGTGAAGAATCTTATTTGTCTCAGAGCAGAGATGTTATACAAATTCAATGCTTGGCTCAAGATTCTTCACATTACTAGCAAAATGAACTCTGGATCAAACTGGCAGGCAGGCACATCTAGATTTATCATCCACTGACATTACACCTGGTCAGTTTGTGATTGGTTAGCTTAGATAGAATATGAGAACGAGATCATCTTGAAAACCCATGTCATTTGGTGACAAAGGAGGAGAATTTGGTGAGAAAATATGAATGGGTTAACACAAGTCCATCAACACTCCTAGAAAAGTCACATGGTATGACCCATAGATATTAATTCAAGTGTGAAGGGGAATTATTGACTGTTAACATTTGACCTAATTGCTTGGGTATAATGGTTTGCTTAAAAACAGGTACATAATAACTGTCACAAATTTATAGATTTCCTTTCCTCCAAGGAACTCAAAGAACTTTTCTTTTAAACTCATTGATATTCACAAATAGCTAAAGTCCTTTAGTTCCTATTGGATTTAAAATGTGCTAGAATTTCAGATTCCATTTTAAAAAGTAAAATTTGAATTAGCTATGTTGTTAAGAAAGAAAAGCTGCGGGGGGGGCGGAGCCAAGATGGCGGCGTAGCAGCAGCAACATATCGCAGTTCTCACATAGCCACCCCAAAATACCCATAAAATAGGACTCTAAACCAATCCTGGAACTACAAAACTCACACAAAGATACTTCCCACTAAAGTCAGCTCGGCTACGGGGAACCATATCAGCACCACGAACAGAAACCAGCCTGGCCTGAAGCCGCGGCTGTGCCCCGGGGGGCGCCTGGACGGGAAGAGCTGAGGAGCCTCTCAGGTGAGCAGATTAGCAGCAGCTGCGAGTGGGATTTGTGAAAGGGGGAGATAAGCAGTCCGGCCAGAAGGCCTCCAGAGCGGAAAAGTGAAAGGCAGAGGTTTTGCACCAGCCTCAGCATTGCAGCTTCCCGCCCGCGGCCTGCAGGCAGCAGGGGGACTGAGCGATTGTTCTCGGCCAGAGCTCTCACGTTGAGTGGCCTGGACGGATCGCCGTCTTGGGCCTCGGTCTTGGAGTCCTCGCTATCCATTCAGCCAGAAGTATATAGGAAGAGTTCCCAGCCTCTTCCTAAGAGCTACGGCAGCCGGGAGGACCCCAGCAATTTGGGACAGAGC
>CM053582.1:398040339-398065159 GCA_028627135.1 Pseudochirops cupreus | reverse complement strand
GAAGGGATAATATTCCAAATGGTG
This sequence comes from Pseudochirops cupreus, assembly GCA_028627135.1. Lineage (NCBI taxonomy): Eukaryota > Metazoa > Chordata > Mammalia > Diprotodontia > Pseudocheiridae > Pseudochirops > Pseudochirops cupreus. The sequence continues at coordinate 398,065,135 of CM053582.1, read as the reverse complement.
AAATTGTGAGGAGAGAGAGGATTAGATTGAGAGGAGACAGGGAGAGTCAAAATGGGGTTGAGCATGGAAGAGGCAAGAGAGAATTGTTGCAATGGAGGGGGAAAAGAGGAAGGCAGGGGGTAGGGAGTCAGCCTTGCTCTCACGGAATTTGGTTTGGGGAGGGAATGACATGGACTCTAGACTGGGCATCTTACCACACAGAAGAGTAGGGGGATGGGGGATGGGAGGTGGGGTGATGGAGGGGAGGGCAGAGTGGGGGGGAGGGATGATGAGTGTACACATTTCTGTGGAGGGAGAGGGACGGGGTGGAGGGTGGGTGGGGGGAGGCAGGATGGGAGGAGGGGACATTTGGTCAGGCTCTCGCGGTGTGCTCACTGTGGAGAGGTTCTGTGTAATTTCACATGTTCAGCCTGTGTTTGGTTGCTTGTCCTTCCAGTGGGGATGGGTGGTGGGGGAGGAGGAGAAAGAATCTGGAATCTGGAGTTCCATGATCAGATGTTATGAATGTGTATCTATCTATCTATCTATCTATCTATCTATCTATCTATCTTTGTATATATATATGTATATATATATATGCAATTATTATTATTGTTATTGACTGCATCCAGCTGGAGCTTGAGGTGCATGGGCACTGCAGTTGGGAGATCCATTCTGCCCTGCCAAGGGGTGACGTGGGAGGGAGTGGAGTGAGGGAGGGGGGGGGCACTGGGATGGCTGTTTGCGGGTGGTGGGCGGGGGAGGGACGGGGAGAAGATATGTAACAAAAAAAATTTAATAAAATAAATTTAAAAAAAAAGAAAGGAAAAAAAGCTGCCATTATCAAGGTTCATTAAGGATTATGTCCTCTTTTGAAAAATGGTAAAAAAAAAATCCTTGGCAAAATAACTATCTATTGAAATTGAACCACAATTAGGACAGAAAATATTGTTCTTTTAAAGGTAGGGGAAGGGGAGGCTTTTTGGGGGACAAAAAGGAAAAAAGTGGACATTACCTTGGAAAGATCAATGATAAGATGGGTTGAGCTGACAGTTAAGGAAGGGAAACCTATGGGAAAAGTTATGATTCTTAGTATTTGAAAGGCTAGTACATAAGCCATGACTAATGAGGGGATGGGATGTTCATCACTGGAAATCACTTGGGATTAGAAACCCCAAATGAGGCATTTTATGTCTGATCACAAGAGAATCTGAAGGAAAACAAATATGTTTGGTACAGCTCTGTTATAAGATTCAAAGTGTACATGTGTAAATAAGGAAGATTAGACTCAAGTGTCTACTTATTTGCCAGTATTTTACCATTTGGATTTTAAATGATGCACTATCTAAATTTGCCTGGCATAGTACTTTAGGCTCAATTAATCATTGTGAAGGGACATTTGCAAGCTGAAAGGATGACTACACCATAACAATATTTCATACTAGGCACTGCATTTTCATGTTTTAATCTTAAGTAAACACGTGTTAATTCAGTACTATGGTAAAATACTTAAAATGCATAGAATAAATTGACCACCTTCTTTACATGCTGATGAGGTACCTGGCTTTACTATTACTAAGTATGGGAACAAAAAAGGCACAGTCAAACTTCTTACAGTTAATTGATTTTTAAGGTTAAGTAAAGGTTAACATCTTTGGGCATGATTAAATAAAATAATTAAGTCTAGTTCCCATATACGGATTGTTGAATGAGTACTAAAAAAAGAAAATAGAATTATAGTTAAAAAAGAGTTACTCCTGAATCAACACGACTCACTCTATCTCCTCTTCTGCCAGTCCTGCACATCGTCCTACCCCCACAATAACTAGGTCTCCTATGGTTGGTCCCCATAGGTGTGCATAGAGCATGGGCTGGTCCACCTTCTATACACATCTAGGGTTGGCCTTAAATACCTTTCTAGATGTTCTCAGGTTACTTTGGAAAAGATTTCATTACATAATGAGAACATAAGTTCTTACATAAACTAAAAACTAAAAAAATTGTCTGTTTTCTCCATAACAGTGAAATATTCCACATACCATACCATCTCCATGCATTTTTTGTCTATCTACCTATGTGGCTATGTCTGTGTCTCCTTACCATCTTACTCTCTAAAATAAACATATTTATATTTTAAAAATTCATTATAGGTGTTAGCCTGTCATCTAAAATGTGTTATAATCTCTGTTAGGAAAGCAAGATTGCTACCATGTTAATAACAAAATCTAACAAGAATAATAACTGACTGCCAGCACAACAAAAATAAACTGAAACGAAGCACCAGCAATAATGACAATAATATATAACATACAATTTATGATCACAAAAGCTTCAAAGGGATAAAGGCAGTACCTCAACCCAGATCCTCTTATGGTAAAACCAGGGCTAGGCATCACAGCATCCTTTCATGTTAGCCAAATTATTGTTTCTCAAATGCTTCCCATTTTCAAATGCTAGGAATTTACCTTCCTCCTTTTTGGAAACAGGAATTACAGGTAAAAGAATGGAGCATTTTTGGGGGGGAGGTGGCTAAGCGTTAGTGATTTAAAAGGACATTAGGTAGGTCTGGAGGGAAAGACAGGGAGGGATAAAATGCCTACTCTCAATTGTCCACTTCTTATTCTGTTTCTTCACAATACCCTTTTACCTCTCATCCTGTTAAATCTTTATGGACTAGTACGTCGGGTTTTTTATTTTCTACCATGCTGTTTTAACTTGATCCCCACATCTATCTTTTATTAGGTGTGCTCTGTAAAGCATCATCCCTACTCTGGCGTAGGCAGGAGCACAGCCTATATTAACCAAACATCTAGTATCACAACAATTTTTTTCATTTTCTCTGCTGCTAGAAAAAAAGGAGAGAGAATGTAGATATGAGAGAGGGAATGTGGATAAGAGGACTTAATGACTTATAGAAAAGTGCACTACAAACATACATGGAAAATGATGAAGCCTCACCTCTAAAATAGTCATTTATGACAGGATGGAACATCAACAATATAAAAACCCAATATGCATGTGTTTCTCAAAGGCCATCATTGTGCCTTGGCAATATTGGGCTACTTCTCTAGTTCTTATATACCTGTCCCACTATCATGCATAAAGATCAAAGGAATCTTTCTAGGGTCCCTGGAAATATTCATGTCAGTGAGTTACAGGTGAAAATTTTCTTTTGGTTGCTTCAACCACTCTCAATGTTGGTTTTACATCTCCAGGCTGGCTCCTTCATAGCCTTATTTACTCATAGCACTTCTCAGTGGCCTATGACTGGCACACTCTACTCAAGAGATACAAATGAGCTAAGATCTCTGGCGCAAGGTTAGACCCAGAATTATGCCCTCTGCCCTCCTGCCTGGAGAGAGTTTCTGGTTCTAGACTGAGGGAAGAAGATCTGAGTAAGATGCACAGCCTAGGAGACAGGCAGAGGACATGGGTCTGAGGCACTGGACCCAACTCATTTGTCTACAGCAACTAAGAGACAAGGTAGCTAGAGTAGTGGATTTGAAGTCAAAAAGATTAGAGTTTGAATCCTGCCTCAGTCACTTATTAGCTGTGTGATCCCCTAGGTTAGTTATTTAATATCTCAGTCTGTTTCTCCATCTGTAAAATGGAGATAATAATAGCACCTACCACTCAGGGTTGTGAGGAGCAAATGAGACGATATATTTAGAGTGCTTTGAAAAATTTCTATGTAAAAGGGCTACTAGGATGGTATGATGATTGTAACAAAAGTGGCTAGGGAAACAGGTCAAAAGATTAGCCAGGTGATAATGTAGTATACTATGCCTAGCACTTTTAGAGCACTTGAAAGCTTGCAAAGTCCTTTACCTATATTAGGTCATTTGAATCTCAAAACAACCCAGTGAGGTAGATGCTATGACTAAAATCTTCATTTTTCAGATGAAGAAACTAAGGCTGAGAGAGGTTAAGTGACTTTTGGCTCAAGGTCTCACAGCTTGTTAAGTGTTTGAGGTGAAATCAGAACTCACATCTTCTAGACTCCAAGTCCATCACTAATTACTAGAGTAATCAGTAACCTAATTACTAATGGCCTGATAGTGTCTATTTCTCTATCCCCTGCTTTCTAACTCCAAGTCAATCCATTCTCTAACCCCAGCGTTCCATTATCTATCTGACCCCTATCTGAAAACTAAAATGAGATGCTGCTTGAAGTTCCCGTCCCATGGTTCACTAATATTATTCTTTAGCCAGGGATGCTTCCCGGGACAATTCCTGAAATTCCAGGAATGCAAGACCTGTCCTATCTTATTCTGACAGACATAACCCAACACACAATTCCTTGGATTTCTTCCATTTATTGTAGTGTTTTTTTTTTTTTACTTCGTGGCTACTTTCTTCTTCATATGCTTTGATGTTTGATTTTTCTTTCCTATGTGAGATATCTAAATTTATTGAAATTTATTGCATTGACTTAAGACCATTTCCCTAATTCATCAACATCACAGTATATTTTAATCTCAGCCAAACTATTGTGTCTAAAATGCCTTCTAGCTTCAAATCATCTGTAATCTGATAACATTCTTAACTCCTTCATCTAACTCATTAATAAAAATATTGAGAATTGAATACAGAAAGGCCCCCTGCAGGACCTTTTCTCAACTTGGCACTGGACCATTAATAATTGCTCTATATTTGATTTTTCTTCACCAATTCTTTGTCTACTTGATACAAAGCCAATATAATCCAAAGTGCTTTGATTTCCTCTTAAGGCTATAATGCAGAGTTCCCTTAAATATCTGAATGAAATGGAAATAATTATGTGATACTGTGCTTAGGATTTTAAACAAATTGAGAGCTTCTCTTCTCCCTGCCACCTCACCCAGTATATCAGGAGTGGCCATTTACCATTTTCCAAATTCAAGTTGTTTTTAATCAGTTGTCATTCTTTTTCGATCCTCTGTAGAAAAGCTATCATATAACTTTTATTTAAGTGGGAGTTAACTTCTGGTACTGAACAAATATCCAAAGGAAAAATAGCTGGCAATACACTTATAAACACACAAACACCCATCATTTATTCAATTTTATTTGAATCTGAAACAAGAATCATATTTTTTTTAAATCAATAAAAAACAGCTTAATGATTCTTTTACTTCCAGACAAAAAAATCCTCAAGGATTCTAGACAATTAATAAAAACCAGAAAAACATAACTTAATGTGAATTTTTCTAGCCAAATATTTTTAATACATAAAGCATTTTATGGATACTGTTTCTTCAGTTCCCTTCTAACTCTCATAAGGTCTAGGTTATAGTTAATATCTCATGACACCAAAAGTAATACTGCAACAGATATTAAAGCATTTTTTCAGATACTTATTCTATAAAATATTAATTGTGAGTCTCTGCATGTGCTGTATATATAGAGGATTAGGTAACTGAGTTCCTGCTCAGTTCTAAATCAATAAAAGATAACATGCACACCATCAATCATCCTTTCTCTTCCTTTAGTACATAATACAGTGCAATTTGGGGTGTGGGTGTGTGTGTGTGTGTGTGTGTGTGTGTGTGTGTGTGTGTGTATTTTTAAGCATTCACTAAGATACATGAAGCCAAAGAAGATATGTTTGGCTATCAGTACTTACCTAGAAAGGACAGGTTTCTCTCTAGAAGCAAGTCTCTCAGCAGGACTTCATGTTCATGCCCGATGGCACTAGACAGTTTTAGTTAAAGTGGGTAACAAGGTTGTCAGTAAGGAAAAAAAATGGCGGCAACACAAAAAACAGGTCCATCCAAGAGAGTGAAATGACGATTGCCCTATTCATCCACTATTGTTTGAGAATAAGGTATTGTGGACTACAGAATTGCCCAAGAAACTGAAGTTCACATGTTTGAATAACAAAAATTTGCTGTGATCATTTTATATATATATATATATATATATATACACATATATATGGCTAGAACAGAAGCTGTGATTTCATTGATATAGGGAGCTCCTATATGGAGAGAGAGAAAGCTTCTCTTGAGGGCTTAGTATCTGTGAGGAATTGAGCTAAGTACCGGACTCACAAATGCAAACTAAAAAGACAATGTTACCTCTCAAGCCGCTGGCATTCTAATAAGAAAAATTCCTCTGTCCATGTAGGTTGGCACCCTCTCTGCAACTTATGTAGAATTAGAGAGTTACCTAAGGCACTAAGAAGGTAAGGAAGTGATTTGCCCAGGTTCTCATGGCCGATGCATGTCAGAGGTGGGACTTAGGTCAGGTCTACCTGGCTCTGAGGCCAGTTTTCCATTTACAATATGATGCTGCTTCTCTTTAAGAATAAATAACTTAAAAACCATATAGACATATATTACATATAATTTAAATTGATATAAAGGCAACTTGGCCTTTCTTCTGGTTCAAGGTAATCACTATAAACATCTATCCTTGTACTATGCTGAAATATAGACAGCAGTTCTATAACTGCTTCTGAGTTCTTCTCTCTCCTTCCTTGCTATCAGGCACAGGCACAGGCACAGGAAAAGCAACGACGATCAACACCTGCTGCTTAACGGCATCTTCCGTCCTCCCTTTAACTAAGCTCGTTAATAATTATACTTAAATAGTAATGCAAATAGTAAATGGTTAAATAGTAAACATTATAATAAATAAGTAATAGTCAGTGAAGATCTGAGTGGGCACTTAAGGGGCTGGGTTTGGCCCAGCAGCTCTAGAAGAGCTATTTCAGGCTCCTGGGGTCTTTTCTACTTCCAGATCTTCAGTTGTGTTGGCTGAGGTTGCCTGAGAAACCCAACCTCTGTATAAATGGGCTATTATTATGTTCATACACATAAAAGAGTAGAGCTTGCATTGATGTAGCACTTTACGGTTTAGACAACGTTTTACTCTCAACAACCCTTTGAGATAGGTGGGTAATGGGAGCGTTAACATTCCCATTCTACAGGTGAAGATTTAAGTTCAAAGACAGTGAAGTTACTTGATCAATGCCAGAAAGCCAGTAATTGTCAGGGCTAGAAATTAAACCCAATTTCCATGTCACTGGGTCCAAGGGCTCTCTCAGCTAAAGTGACACTACATTGCCCTTTCCTTAGTTTCTTAACGAGTTCAGACAAAATCATTTGTTATCAATTTTCCAGATAATTACCTAAATTCCTCGTTTTACCTTGATAGCACTAGCCTGGCCTGCATCATAACTTGCACTATGGTTTACTGTGGGTTCTTCGAGCCTGATTATATACATCTTAAGACTTCAATTTTGATAAAACATAGAGGTTATTTGTGGGCAGTAGTGATAGGATTCTTTTGTTCTTTATCAACAAGTAGAAGTCAGAGCATTGAACTTGGAGTCCCAAGGCCTGGGTAGGTTGGAGTCCCTACTGGCTCTCATCTTAACCTTCATACAAGAGGCGAGTCATGTAAGTTCTCTGATCTCTGGATTTGTAAAATTGGGGATGGGAGGAGGGGAAGAAGTGTGTGCACAATAACCTCAGAGGGTTGTTCTGAGGAAAAGCCTTTGTAAAGTGTGAAACATTAAGATTTTATCATTGTTTAAAAAAAACAACTTACAATTTATAGGATATTGACACATGTTACTTATCAGAGAAAGCTGTAAGAGGCTATAGGGACTATTACCTCCTTTGATGTTTTCTTTTCTTTCTTTGGGTCCCCTTAAATGCAGAGTTTCTCATCTTTAATTTCTAATATCAATATCTTCCCTCAATACTTTCTTTTTGAAAAAAAAATACAGAATTTTCATGCTTTTGTAGAATTCATTGAAGTAATTTGATTAATACCACTCAAGGGTATCTGATTACTTGGGGCATCCCACATTTCAGACCTAAATTATTTACTTCTATCCCACATAAAATATGCTCTCATTTTTGTGGCTGTAAATTATTTACATCCAAAATGTTGAATCATGAAACTGAGGTTACTGATGGTACAGAAATGAAACCCACAGCATTTTAAGCTTCCGGCATTATTATGTGTCCAGAAGTTACTTTGGAAAGCTGAAGTAGAGAGTTTCCTACTCATTCTATTTCTGTAAAGAGTAGAAGGAAAGGAAGACAAGATAAGGGTGGAAAAAGGTGGGGGGGAAGGAAGAGCAATAACAATTGATACTTTTTTTGTTCTCATGTTTCCTATTAGCAAATAATCAATTTATCCTTTTATTCCACACAGAAAATTATGACTGCAACATTTCTGTAATGGAATAAAAAGGCTTTATATCTATCATGCTAACTAAATGTGTGCTTTTCCCTTTTGTGAACTGCTATAGTTTGCTGAACATGAGCAATGTAAATATCACAGAACTGAGAGAATGGTATATGAATACCATGTTTACTGTCATGAGAAAATAGTAATTCTATTCAGAGGAAAAAAAATTCATGAAAATCTCATTCCCTGTGTTTCTTGTTGATCTGTTAAGGTCACTGAGGCAAGAATAGCACAGCTGGAAGAGATCTCAGAGGCTACCTAGCCCACTTGCTCTCCACCCTCACTCCAAATTTTCATTTTATAGACGAGAAAATTGAGGTCTAGTGAGGTGAAGTGACTTGTCCAAGGTCGTACAAACAGTAAATATCAGAAGTGGAACTTATATTTGCATTTTTCAGGGGGAGAGGAAGGAAGGGGAGAATGATATGTAATTATAACCACAGAGAAACTTTCTGGCATGGAAAATCTTTCTAACAATAAGATTGCCAACTCATCTGTAACTTATAGTCTCGGAGAAAGGGCATCAAATATGCTATTCAGTGACCTGCCTATGGTCACAGAGAAAGAATAAGTCAGAATCAAGACTTGAATCCTGTTCTTCTTGACTTTGATTCCAAAACTAGTCCTTTATGCACTATTCCATGCTTCTTCAAAGAATGTAAAACTATCCTCCCCCCTGCCCAAATCTGCAATATTTCTGCAAAAAAGAAAACTCTAGCATGTAACATCCATTCTATCATATTTAGCATGCTAAAAATAATGGCTAATTTAAACTTTGGGGAAAAAATCTATTCCTTTATAATGTTTTATTTGCTATAAATTTACATAAAGTGCAAGAACTGGAAAATAAAGCTTGTAAAAACCAGTAATTTTACTAGCAACAGTCATCATGGAACTGAAAAAAACATAATCTAGTGAAATCCATTTACATACATCTATCATTGTCTTTATCAATTGAAATCATGTCCTACATTAAACTCTACTGGCAATAACAGAGCCAAAAAGGGAAATTGAATGATAGCAAAAATGTAAGGAAAATACTGCAAACAGAATTTATAATGCACCATAAGCAGAAACACTTAGACTTAGTCTATAATAATACCTATTATTGATGTATGGCAGTGACCATGGGGCAAAACTTGTAAATAACCTCACAAGCCATTTTCTACTGCAGCAGTACAGCAATCTAGTTTCCCGTAAGCATCTGAACTATTACTGAAAAATAGCCTCCTGGCATTTACAAAGAGGTTGACTTCATACTTTAGTCCATGCATTTATAATTAGAGAGTTATATTTAAAATCAATATGCAATCCTTCAGAAGACATTATGCTTTTAAAACCTTAACTTTAAATTGATTTTTAACTATTTTATGTGCTTTAAAATTAACATCTAATTCAGCACCAGATACTCTGAGACAACATTAGTTGTAATACAAATGTGCTGAACATGAGGTTGGCAAACTTTTAAGATTTCCAGCACTCTCATTAATTTGATGACGGGGATAGAGATGTCTTCCCTCTTCGGTTTAATGGAAAGATGTGTTGAGGCTAGTTCTGTGTTTTTATTAATTCTCAAATGATTTGGGGGAAACAGACTTTGGTTACATGTAATTACACAACTCAACATAACAGGCATTAAATATCTTAGAGCCCTCCATTAAGGACAGAAAAAAAATCAAAGTTTATATTTGAAGGACAAAGAGAGAAAAAACAAATGAATTCTTGCAAGTGGTATCTATAGAACAACAGATATTTGTGGAGAAGTTACAAGTCTCTGCACTGTTGTAGTTTTCTAAGGATGCAGGGGGGAAAATTAGTTTGTGTTGGATGAGACTTGATGAAAGGCTCTAGAAAGAGGAATGCCTCCCAACTAGCTACCAATGAGACTTTGGTCTTAGTCAGGTGACTTATTTTTAGTTTTATCTACATTGACCAAAAACATGAAAGAGGGAAAAAAATCAGGATCTGGAAATTACATTGAACGTGAAAGTTTCAGCCAATGACTTCATATCGTTTGTTAAGCCTTAATGTAAAAAAAAGGCTTTGTCTCCTGCAGTGCCAATCTTGGAATCAGGAAGACCAGAACTCAAATTCTTTTTCTGCTACATGTTAGTTGTTTAACCATGGGCAAGTCACTCAAACTGCTTTAGTGGACCAGGCAACTCTAAATAAGACAATGTTACAGATGAGTTATGACTCTGCAATGGTGGAAGGAGGATCCAATGTTGAAAAAGACACAATTCTAGACCACCCTTTTTCTTACCCTTTCTCCTACTCTCTCCCTACAAAGAAGCCTCAAAATAAAAATGTTTTCAAAATATTTACTGCCCTCCATCATCTCCTGTCATCATAATAATTTTTAGTAAAGTTGGTTTAAAAAGTGTTTTTATTCAATCAATTTAACTCTTTAAATCTTTTCAGCATCTTTGATTCCTAACTAGTGATTCTTTTTTGTAAGAGTAAGTAGGAATAATGTCATAGCCTACAATTCAGCACAGGGTTGGGGAGGTGGAGGAGGAAGAAGAGGAAGAGAATTTAAAGAACTTAAATGTTATTTCCAGATTTTAATCAGTCATTTAAGCAATAAGACTCTTCTTTCCTTTAAAAGGTAGTAGTCCCTGATATCTTAATTGAATCCACCACCTTTAACCTCAGACTAGAAAGTTATTCCAATGAATCTGATCCTATTTCACCCATTTTAAATGGAACTTTATTACATTAAAAAAAATCCTTGGAAATAGTCAAATACAATCCAGGACAATAGGTTACCTGCCTAATGGCTCTGTACCTTTTATCTCATCAGAAACCAAGCAGTTTAAAAGAAGTGTGTGAATATCCGACTGCTGAACTGACACCTTCCCTTGGCCTCTTGGGTTTTTCTTAAGCAGGAGGAGAGAGAGGTCTGCTGTGACCCTCCCGTTGATTGAATGTACAATAGAAGAGCAGGAAATGTGTTTTGTGAAGCAGAACTTTATGTCAGGTTAAAGCGAGACACGTCTCCTCTGCAGAGAGTGAGCTCGCCGATTGTGCACCTAACAGTTTATGGGAAAGGATACTGTTTGATGCAGCCTACCAGTGGTCCATAACAGCAGTCATTCACGATACACTGCCAACAAATAAGAGAAGAGGAGTGGCGTTGGGCAACAGTGCATACTATTACAGATGAGCAGTGGCCTAAAAACAGTAATTACTTTTCTTTTAAAAAAAAAGCAAAAAGAAGAAAGAAGAAAGACTATCAAGGGGCTGGTTTTTTTTCTGATTTAATCACAGAAAACAAAAATTGCATGCTTTTTATTCACTATAAAAGCAAAGCTATTAAAAACTGAAATGCTCTTCTCGCAAATATTGCCTTGCCATTTATGGTGCACCCTGACCTCAGTGATAGTTTATGATGACAGTAATTAAATGAGGTTTAAAATCCTTTACTCTGCTAGGCAGATAACAGCATCGCCACTGAGAATAGACAGCTGTGATTAATACCTGATAGACCTGATTTGCTAGAACTCCATCTGGAATCTGAGAAGGGTCCCGCAGCATACTATTTATAACGGACTTGGAGGCTGTAGAAGAAAAGAAAGAATGGTTAGCAGACAGTTGACATAATTCTAAATACAGTGCAAGATGTGATGCATAGTTGGAGAAAGAAAACACCACTAGTACTAATCATGGATCTTTCTTGGAAAAAAAATATTATTTTTGGCTAGGGAAATAATGAAATTATTTTGCCAAGTTTACAGGCCACATTGCCAGATTTCAGTGATGACCCATTTCTTCTGATTCAGTAACAAAGGTAAATTAACAGGTACAGACCCTACGCATATGCCTCCTTTCAGATAAATTAGGATTGAATAATCTCCACTTGAAAGAAAAGAAACTATTTAACTTTTCATTACAGGTGGACAATGTGTGAAGCATCTGGATGCAGGTGGTTTACTGAAGATAGGTTGGATTTAAAGAAAATTTTTGTCAATAAAAGTATTCTAATCCAAGGAAGCATCATTGTAGTGTGGTGTACTAGACAGAGCATAGGATTTAGGGTCAAGAAGGCTTGGGTTTGAAGCCTGTCTCAGATATTCATTAGTTCTGACCTTCTGGACAAGTCACTTCACTTCTCCAGGACTTGGTCTGCTCATTTGTAAAGTGGATATAACATTGTCAACCTCAAAGAATTGTTGTGAAGCACAAATGTAAAGCACTTTATAAATGTCCCCTATTATTATTATTAAAACTTCTTAAAACTCCCTCCGATACCCATTTCACAGGTGGGAAACGTAGAAGGGGAGAAAAAAAAAAGGACTGAATGACAACATAATTTTCAGTAAAAAAGCAAAATCAAAACTGTTCCCTCCCTCACCAAAGTTTAGTCAATGATCTCAACCTATTTGCAAATGATGCTGGGTTTCGCAGTACCTAGAGATGACCAAATAAATCTCTATGCTTAGAAGATGTACTTGGAATTGTTGCAGCCAGTCCTGAAACTGGTTCTATAGTAACAGTAACTCTACCCAGATAACAGAGACAGTTGATCCTGAATCAAGGCCTAGGAACAGCACCAAGTAGGAGACTCCATTTAAAGTGATTTTGGACTTATAAACCCAGTGAACAAGCTTAGTTCCGAGCACTTAGCTGAGCAAATTACAATTCTAAAACAAAAATTTACTTGCACCTTTCCAAGAACATTTTCTAACCTTGGACAGTAAGCTCTGGAGTACTGAAGTCATCTACTATTCCCATCCTTTTAAGAGGCATTATAGGACAGTGAAAAGGGCACTGCGACTGGTGATAGGAGACTTGATTGTGAATTTTAGTTCTAAAACTTACGAATTACGTAACCTTTTCCCTCACTTCATCTTTCTGCAATTTGTATAAATTGCAAAAAGGCCAATTTAGGCTTGGTGTAAGGAAAGAATACCTAAAGACTAGAGTTATCTCTAAGAGGGATGGGCTGCCTCAGGTAGGAAATTCTCCCTGGAAGTCTTTAAGTAAAGAAGGCTCACTTCTTGGACAGTTTTTAGTTTTTTTCCCTATGGTCTAGCCAAATCGCCTACTTGTTATTCCTCATACACTACATCCCACCTCCTGCCTATGTTCCTATGCCTATGAGGCTGTTCCTCATCCTAGGAGTGCACTCATTCCCTCACCATCCATTATTAAGTTCCCTGGATTCCTTTAAAATACAGATCAAACACCACTTCCTCCAGGAGGCCTTGCATGGTCCTCCTTCCCAACCCCCTAGCTGACCACAACCTCTAAGATAATGTCTGATACACTCCATATTTATCTTGAATGCACTAGTTCATATATGTTGTTTTCCTCATTAGAGTGGATGGTTCTTGAGGGCAGGAGATGTTTTTACCTTTTCTTTGTATCCTGAGTGCTTAGTACAATGCTGTTGTTGTTTAGCCATTTTAGTCCTATCTGACTCTTTGTGACCTCATTTAGGGTTTTCTTGGCAAAGATATTAAAGTGGTTTGCCATTTACTTTTCCAGTTCATTTTACAGCTGAGAAAACTGAGGCAAACATGGTTAAGTGGCTTGCCCAGGGTCACACAGCTAGGAAATGTCTGATGCCAAATTTGAACTTGGGTCTTCCTGACTCTAAATCCAGTGCTCAACCATTGTACCACCTAGCTGCCCCTCCTAGCACAGCAATGTACATAAATGCTTATAGATTGAGTATGGATTTGTTTAGATGGCATTGAAAAGTCCCTTTCAACCCTGAGATTCTATGATTCTAAATATTATCAATGGACATAACCAGAGTATGGGAAAAGCTCACTCCTAATCTTAAAAAATGTTGCAAACGAATATTATTCCATAGACAATATTCTAGTGACTACTGATTCAGAAAGTGATACTCATTTCTTTCTGACCACTATAGGGTCTTCTCACTGGAGATACTCCTAAATGAGCATTACTCAAAAGTGTGCTGATAACCAGTTCTTCAGAGGAAAAAACATGCAGGATACATTTTTAAACTTAATATACTTTGTTAACATCTTCTCCAACATTTTCCTAAATCTAGAAAATCAAGAAAACAATCAATTGAACCCTGATTTATGTTTACCAATTTCCCAAGTGTGAATACTCACAATGGAAAATTCAAGCTAGCTCTTTCACACCCCCTAGCTAGTTGACTGGAGCTCAGGAATACACATTAAATAATTTCATATACAAAATTAGCAGCTTATACAGGCTCATGGCCCTAGAATGCCTTACATACAAAGTAAGGTCTTAGGGAAAGAAAAAGATGTGGTAATAATTTAAATACTTAGGGACTACCCAAAGCTCCAACCTCCATTAAGTCTCACTGGAGTTACTTTAATGCATTACATACTTCCCCCTCACCCCACTCCACCCCCAAAAATGAAATCAGGGTTTGGGGCTAAGTAGGAAACAATTGAAAAGAAGAGAAGGTTGATCAGATTCTTCTACTCATATTAGTGAGTTTACCTCATAGGATTTTAAAACAAAATTAATAAGATAAGTACTTTGAAAACCTTAAAGCCCTATACAAACATTAGTTCTTTCTTAATATTACTATTATTATTGTTGGAATTAACTATATTTATTGACAACTGACGTATAAGAAAATGACTTGTGATAACTGAACGACCTTACCCAGATGAGAAAAAAAACAGCACAAATGCATAAAACTTGCTCAAAACAGCCCCAAACCCCAGGCATGAGGGTGTATGTGAGGAGGACAGGAGGAATGGATGGAGAGAGAGAGAGAGAGAGAGAAAGAGAGAGAGAGAGAGAGAGAGAGAGAGAGAGAGAGAGAGAGCGCACACAAGCTCCACCATATCTGATGTCCATTTAGAGTTCTAGAATCCTAGGGTAGTAATTGGCTGAATGTGATGGTGTGATGATCACAGTGAATCTGCATCCTTATTTCTTCTTAGGATGCAAGACTCATATAGGTAAAGACTAAGGGGTTAGAAAAAATGATTTCACTTGAGTTGATCTGATCTTCCCAACAGTTTAGGGATATAAGGCAGCAAACTTGTTAAGTAGAAAATAATCGAAGTATCCTAAGGAATTTTTTTGTCTTCTCACTAGCTAGTCCGAAGTCAAGGGAAAGAGACCTGAGGTTTGCTCCACAAGGGACAATAAGAGTGCCTTTTGTAAAAGGAGTTATACTTTTCCCTTTGAATTCTACATATGAATACTGATTATTCATATGGATGGATGCAGAAATGAAAAGTGGATAAAAACTGACTCTCACACAGGCTATCAGTGTTTTTAGGAAATCTAACCTAAGCAAATCAATAACTAAAACAAAAGAACCTAGAAACTGCCTCCTGTAGACAATATTTATTCTTCTTGCTAAGTGATATGGGATCCAAGGGAAAAAAATAGTAAAATATTATAAAGATGGAAGATTATCAGAAGTTTCACCTCATAAAAGAAAAAAGTAATGGATGGAAAGACTGATTTACAAAAATCTTGGCAAGAGACTCAAACAAAAGACATTTTGAGGACATTTAAAGATGAAAAAAAGAAAAACAGAAAAGATTCACAAAGATTTTCGTAACAGCTTTAATCATTAATAAGTACAGCTACTACATCTGTACTCTAAAATCAGTCTCCAAAGTATTGCATGAAGAAATAAAGCAAACATTGACTAAAAAGAAAAACATGGGATAGATTAGACTAAATACAAAAAAAGAGATTCAAGCTGGAAAGGGCAAAACTGTGACCAGATTAAGGGAGAGATTGCCGAACTAAATGAAAAAGTGGAGGATACTAAAGGCTTAGGAAAAAAAAAATCAATCACCAAAAATGTAGTGGACCAAGAGAATTCTTTCTCATCCTACAAGATCTATATAAGAATAATCAATGTATACATCATAGAAACCTTGATGAAGGAATGAGAAGAGAGGAAGGCTTCTGCAAATATTATCTTACAAAAGACTATATCTTCCTAATCACACAACCGATTGAGAGGTAGAGAGAATACAAGCACTAATTGTAATATTAATTGTATTTATTACTGACTGTGAAAAAAAGTGCTTAATTTGGTGGAACAAAATTCTATCTGAAAGTATCTCTTAGCAAGGTGTCTCCCATGCATGTATTAGAATCACTGAAGAATCTTTGAAAAAAAATGTAACAGAAGAGATACATCGATTATGTGACCTTCCAATTATAAACATCAAGAAAGGTGTAAAACAGGGAGATGTGAGTTCACCAAAGGTATTTTGTGACCATGGAGTAAAGTACAAAATACAAATGAATGATTAAGAAACATGTTTGTTGTTGTTGTTAATTCATTTTTTTCAGGCATGTCCAATACTCCATGACCCCATTTGGGGTTATCTTGGCAAAGAGACTGGAGTAGTTTGCCATTTCTTTCTGCAGCTCATTTTACAGATGAAGAAATGGAGGTAGACAAAATTGAGTGACTTGCCCAGGATCACATAGCTGGTAAGTGTCTGAGGCTGAATTTCAATTCACAAGGATACGTTTCTCTAACTCTAGGCCCAGCACTCTATCCACTGCACTACCTAGCTGCCCAAGAAACATGTAACAAGTGCTTAATAATAATAATCATTCTAGGTATCTTGGACATATACTTTGAATACATAATGAACTGTGCCCAGAACTGGGCTTAAAAGAATGGGCTAGAGCAGTGATTCTCAACCTTCCTAATGCCGCTACCCTTTAATACTAGTATGTGGGCGTATCTGCATGTGGGCAGACCCGCCTGCAGACCGATAGAGGAGTGGTGTCTCGGTTCCTAAGACCATCGGAAATATGTGTTTTCCGATGGTCTTAAGCAACCCCGTTCGACCCCCAAAGGGGTCACGACCCACAGGCTGAGAACCACTGGGCTAGAGTGTCTTTAACATAGGAAATTATGTACTATTTTTAATGATCTCAAGCATCACCCTGAAACAGAGGCACAGCTTTTGAACTAAAAATTTCAAAAGCCTTTGCAAACTTTAGAGTGTTCTGTAAATACCAGTTACACTGCTATTGCTGATTGATGACAATGTCTGTAGTCATAGAATATCAGAGTTTCTGAAGAATTCAAGTTGAGGATCACCCAAAAGACAAAGGAAAAATGTGCAGGGGGTATGCATCGGATACAATGGATCACCAATAGAGGAAACTGTGTAGGAGCACTCTAAAAAGTGAAGGAAGGCTGTCAAGTAGCAAAAGGATGCACCAACTGACAGAAAACCTGTAGGCTCCATGGACACAATATTAAAAGATCTAGGACAGGGTTTCTGTGAACTTAGAAAAAAATTTATAACTATATTTCAATGGAGTTGGTTTCCTTTGTATTCCTAAGTATTTTATTTTATACATTTCTCTCCTGGCTCTGATCCCAAGTTCTTCTTTTTGCTTGTATATATAGCTTTGGGGCTTAGCACAGTACCAGGCATATAAGGAGCACTTAATAAACACTTGCTTCCTTCTTTCTGATTTAATTAAAAACATCATTCTGAGAAGTCCATAGATTTCACCAGAATATCAAAGAAGACCACAACACACGTACACCACACTCATACGTACACCACACACACACATACCCACCACACACACTCACATGCACACCACACACACACACACACACACACACACACACACACACACACACACACACACACTCCCTCTCCTCCTTCTTCAGCTGAAGGCTGGCAGAGAGGTGCCCCAGGAGCAGCTCCTCAGGTGAGCTCCTTTGCACTGGGCATAGAGCCAGCACAGCAGCTCTCCAGGCCCCCGGTCCTGCAGCAGAGAACATGGAACCATGGAGAGGAGAAGCCCTTGGCAGGTGATCCCGAAGGCTTCATGCCCAAATGTCCTGGCCTGTGTCACTGGGCCTCCTTCTGGGTCTGTAGCCTGGCCTATTCCCACAACCTGGAGACATCAAAGCTTTTTAAATGACTTTTGAAAAAGTAGATGTAGATTTGACCATCTTTACTCAGAGCCTCTGATGTGATGGGTAGTCAGGGTAGGTGTGTATGTATGTATATATGTGTATATCAGTGTGTATGTGTGTGTGTGTGTGTACGTATGTGCATATACACTTTACAACAGCTACTAAGAGGCAATATGGTATAGTAGAAATAGCAATGAATTAGGAGGTTATAGATTTGGTTTCTCATCTCAGTTACACCATTAACTAGTTGTAGGACTAGTACAGCAACTCAGACAACTATTTCAGCAAGTAGTTTTTCTTGCATTTACAATGAAAGGGCTAGATCAAAGGCTACATGAACTTTCTAAGGTTCCTTTCAGCTTCAAATTTTGAAGAACTAAATCATGAGTTCTTAACCTAGAGACTATAAACGTTTTAAAAAATTTGACAATGATATTTCAATGTAACTGGTTTCCTTTGTATTCCTATGTATCTTATCCAAGCATTTAAGTACATGATTCTGAGAAGGGGTTCATTCATCAGATGGTCAAAGAAATCAACCTCACAAAAATAGTGAAGAACCCCTGTAGTAAATGCAAGCCATACTTTGTGTCTCAATCTTAGTTCTGAGCATTAAATTTATTCTAATCCTAATCAAATATGTTAGAGTTATCAGTTTATATAATCCCTCCAACCCAAATGCTTATCCATTGCTCTCTGCTTCTTCACTCCACCATCTACCTAGCCCAAACTATTCTGTAAGTACAAGATCATAGAGTTCAAAGAAAAGTAATATTTTTATAGTGCCTAATACACACCGGCACTATGCTGAACATTTTACAAACATTAACTCATTTGATCAAAGAGAATTGTGTGTTCCCTTTGTCCAAATCACTTATGTTCAAAGATAATGAATTTGAGACCATGGATGTTAGATCTCACATTATTATTATTATCTTAATTATTATAATTATTATTATCTCACTTATCCAAGGTTTCACATCTACTGAATGGCAAAGCCAGGACTTAGAAACTAAATATTCTGAAACTCAGCTCTATGCTTTTTTCATAACCATAGACTGCTTCTGAATGCTAAAAATAACAAACAAACCCAAAAAACCTTTCTCAATTGTTCTTATTAATCAAATCAGATTGCCTATAGTTTTAAGGACTATTTTAGAGAATCTAAGCAAGCCTATATCCTTCTATTCCTTGTTAAATGTCTAGCAAAACTCAAAGGACCCAAAATCCCATCCCTGGGAGTGGAAAGTAAATAGAAAATTTTGCTAAAAAAAAATAGTGCCTTAACCACACAGACTGGACTTCTATTACCTCACCCCTCCCGTTAAATATTATCCACAGTTCTGTGGGAATATGGATCTCCCAAAGGTTTCAGATTAAACTTGAAAATGTAGCTATGCCATTGTAGGAAGATCTAAAATTGGCATAGCCTAATGTTTCATAATAATTTTTTTCTGGATTTAAATATCTACTACATTGAAGATAGCATATTAAGCATTGAGGACATATAGATATTAATAGGGCACAGCAACTTGATCTAAGGAGCTCATGAAATGATAGAATAAAAACGGACTCTAACTGATAAATGCAAAGGAGAGATTCAAACAAAGTGCTAGGAGAAATCAAGCTGAGGGAACTAGTTGGAGGGGATGCCTGTGATAAGGGAAGACTTTCAACAGATAGAATTAGGTCAGTGATAGGAGGTCATCACAGTCATGGAGTACAGTGTGATCAAGGGCACAGAAATGGGACAACTCTAAAATGTAGAGTAGGTAAAGGAGGTTATTGAGACATAAGAGAGAAAAAAATAGGTTAAAGTCGGACTATGGCCAAACTTGAATTCCAAGAAAAAGAGTATGACCACAGGGTTTTGAGGAAATAAGTGACATGGCTGGAGTGAGGCATCAGGAATGCTTACAGGCAAGGGTATGAGACATGGATAATAGAGGGCACAGATTGGAAGCAGCAAGATAAGAAAGGAAATTATTACAATGGTCCAAGTGAGGATGATAAACTAAGGTGATTACCATGAGAGTGGAAAGAGGAGGCTGGCCTTGAGAGTTAGTCGTCAAGTTCAGTAGATTTTTCATACACACAATGATGGAGAGGGGGAAGAATGAGGAAAAATAAAGGGTCAAAGGTGACTCAAGAGGTTTCGAGCATGGATGACTGGGAGAATATCAAGTGCCCCCCAAAACACAGAAGAAGACTAAAGGGGGCAAAGTGGTTTTAAAAAAAATTGAGGGGGTTATGATAAATATGGTTTTATAGTATAGTTATGCCTGGATTAGATTACCTGAGATTTTTTTTTTCAATTCTCAGATTCTTTGTTTCAATTGCACAGCATCAAATAGGCAGTTGGAAATATAGGGCTGGAGTTGTGAGGAGAGGTTGGTGTGGGTGGATGAAAACAATAAAGAAAAGAGGCTAGGGAAAGAAAAGAGCCAACTACAGGACCCACATTTAAGGGGATGAGAAAAGGATACAGAGGAAATGGATACTGAAGATTGTTCCGAGATTTAGAAGCAGGAACTTAAGAGGGCTATGTCTTAGAAATCAAAGGGTGTTGATAGCCAAAGCCAAATGCTGCAGAGGAATGAAAAAGAATGAGGACCATAAAAAGTCCATTGGTGATAGGAAAACAATTTCAGAAGACTGGCACAGAAAGGAAACATATTGTAGGGTTTGAGGTGTGAGTGCTTGGATAAGAAGTGGGAACAGTGAATGTAAACTACTTTTCTTAAAAATAGTGTAGGAGGGGGCAGAGCCAAGATGGTGGAATATAGGTCAGGGCCTAGGTGAACTCTCCCAATGGTCTCTGCCAAACAACTTCAAAGTAACTCCTCAAATCAAATTTTGGAGCAGCAGGGCCAACAAAATGTCAGAGGGAGACATTATTTTCGGCCTAAGAAAATTTAGGAGATATGCAGGAGACATCTGTAACACCATGGATAGTTGAATGCCCTGTGCAAGCACAAGTAATGGGCCTTGGAGGCAGCTACAACAATGGAAGCAGCAACTTCAGGAGCTCTTGGCCCAGACACATAAGGCGATTGGACAACTGGCCAGAAAAAAATTACAGGCGACCATTTGCTAGCACTGGGTGCAATGGGTACTGACTGGCAACTATATTGCCCATAAACAGTTCTGGGTTGCAGTTTCAGGGCATAGAGGAATGTTTGTGATTGGTCATAAGGGAATAGGAAACCTGGTCACAGTTCAAGGTCCAAGAGGAATACTAGTACTTGTGGGCACAAGAAAGCAAATGCCCCAGTCACAGGGCCAAGAGGAGTACTAGTATTTATGGCTGCACAGGACAAGGAGGCCTTCCTGGGTAAAGAACAGAGTACAGACCAGGAAAGCAATGACCACACCTCTCCCACAATAACTCCACCTTGGAAGCACAGGAAACTTGCACACACTCAGAACTAGCTCTGAAAATAGCAGAATGAAAAAGCCTGAAGCCACAATGCCTCCCCATCTCCAGGTGAGCAGAGCTCAACTTTAACATAAAGTTCAAAGTGCAAAAATAGGCTG
Organism: Pseudochirops cupreus; assembly: GCA_028627135.1. NCBI lineage: Eukaryota > Metazoa > Chordata > Mammalia > Diprotodontia > Pseudocheiridae > Pseudochirops > Pseudochirops cupreus. The sequence continues at coordinate 398,043,540 of CM053582.1, read as the reverse complement.
TGAAAATGAGCAAAAAAAAAAAAAAGGAACTTGATCATAAAAAAGCTACTAATGGTGGCAGGAAAGACCAATAAATAAATTTAGAAGAAGACAACAATGTAAATACAGCTACAAGCAAAGTCGCAAAGAAAAATGCTAATTGGACCCAAGGCCAACAAAATTCCTGAAAGAGTTAAAGAAAGAAATAAGAGGGAAAATTGGGAAAAGAAATAAGAGTGATCCACGAAAATTATGAAAGAGAATTAAAGCTTGGTAAAAGTACTGAAGAAAACAATACCTTAAAAAAACAAACAAACCAGAATTGCCTATTGATAAAAGAAGCATAAAAATTCACTGAAGTAAAGAACTCCTTTCAAAATCAGAATAGACCAAATAGGAAAGGAGGTACAAAAATTCAGTAAAGAAAAGAACTCCTTAAAAAACATAATCAGGCAAATGGAAAAACAAAAGGTACAAAAGCTCATGGAAGAAAATAAATAAGTCCTTAAAAATCAAAACTGGGCAAGTGGAAGCTAATGATTCCATGAGACTTCAAGGAACAATAAAACAAAGTCAAAAGAATGAAAAAAATAGAAGAAAATATGAAATAGCTTTGGATGAAGTAACCAAAGCTATCTATAATTATATATAAATGTTCTAAATCACTATTGATAAGATCAATACAAATTAAAATAACTCTGAGGGATCACCCCACTCCTGTCAGATTGGTTAATAGAAAAGGAAAATGACAAACATCAAAAGAATGTGGGAAAATTGAGATACTAATGAATTGTTGGTGGAGGTGTCAATTGGTTCAATCATTCTGGAGGGTAATTTGGAACTATGTCCAAAGAACTATGAAACCATGCACATCCTTTGACTCAGAAATACCACTGCAAGGTCTATATCCCAAAGACAGGGGGGAAAAAAGGATGTATATATACAAAAAATTATTTATGGCAGCACTTCTAGTGGTGGTGAAGAACTGGAAATTGAAGTGATTCCTCATTTGGGAAATGGCTAAACAAGTTGTCAGCAAGTTATGTGATTGTGATGGAATACTATAGTAAGATAAGAAATAACGAGCAGGATGCTCTCAGAAAAAACTTGGAAAGACTTACATGAACTGAAACAAAGTGAAATGAGCTGAACCAGGAAATCATTGTACACAATAACAGTAATACTGTATGATGATTAACTGTGAATGACTTAGCTAATCTCAGCAATATAGTGATCTGACACAATTCCAAAGCATTTATGATGAAAGATGACGTCTACCTTCAGAGAAAGAACTGAGAGAGTCTGTATGCAGATCAAAGCATACTTTAAAAAAAAAACTTTATATTTTCTTTTCTTTTTTTTCACAGCATGACTAGCATGGAAATGTTTTTCATGATTGCACATGTGTAATCTATATCAAACTGCTTGCCTTCTCAATGAGGAAGAATAGGGAAGAGAAGGAATTTGGAACCAAATTCTAAAATACGAATATTAAAAATTGTTTTCACTTATAATTGGAGGAAAAATCAAATATTAAATAAATAGGAAAAAATGACAAATGCTGGAGGGGATGGTGAATCATTACGGGAATAGTGAACTGGTTCAACCATTCTAGAGAATAATCTGGAACTATGCCCAAAGGGTTATAAAACTGTTCATACTCTTTGATCCAAGACTACCACTATTAGGTTTGAATCCCAATGAGATCCAAGAAATAGGAAAAGGACCTACATGTATAAAAATATTTATAACACCCCTTTTTGTGGTGCCAGAAAAATGGAAATTGAAATTATGTTCAACTGGGGAATGCTTGAAGAAGTTGTGGCATAAGAACATAATGGAATACTATTGTGTTATAAGAAATGATAGGGGTGGGGAGAGTGGTTTCAAAAAAACATGGCAAGACCTATACGAACTGACACAAAGCAAAGTGAAAAGAACCAGGAGATGATTGTGTACAATAACATCAATGTTGTAACCAGGATCAAGTGCGAAATATTTGGCAACTCTGATCAATACAATGATCCAAGACAATTTCAAAGGACTGATGAAAAAAATGCTATCCACCTCCAAAGAGAGAACTGATAAACTCTGAGTGCAAACGGAAGTATAATTTTCTCATTTTCTTTTCCCCCCAACATTTCTAATATGGAAATTTTTTTTGCATGATTTCACATATATGATTGATATCATACTGTTTGCCCTTCTAGTGGGTGGTAGAGGAGTGGGAAGGAGGGAGAGAATTTGGAACTCAAATTTAAAAAGAAAATAATGTTAAAAATAATAAACAATAGTTTTTAAAAACATTGCCATAATGTGGAAGAGAGAGACCAAGAGGTTAAGGGGGTAGTACATTCAATTACTCATTCACAAGCATGAATTAAACATCCATATATGCAGGCATTGTGAAAATTGTTGGGAAAAAAAAGACAAAAAGGAAACAGTACCTGCCCTCAAATAGTTTATAATCCATTGGGGGAGACAATATGTATGCACATAAATATTCACAAAATAAAGGTAATCTTGTAGGGAAGACACTCATAGCTGGGGAAATCAGGAAAGGCCTCACATGGACAAGGCAGTATCCTACATGATATTTTAAGGAATTTTTAGAAGAAGGGCTTCTGGGCCTTTTAGAAGGCTTGAAAAAGGGTGAATCATCAAATTAACAGCTTAGGGTTTCTTTAGACCTAGGGAGTTCTACACTAGGGGGTTTAGACAGACAGTATTAGGCTATCCTATATGAAAAAGTAGAGGAAGTCTGGGATTTTCATGAAAATAATAGCTAACATCGTTGTCTTTTAAGCTTTCTGTTGTTTGTCTTGATGGTTAGACCATGAAGATTCTGGACTACCTGACTCTCTTTTACTTGGTCCTTTACTACTACACTATAGCCTTCTGCCATAGAAATATCTAATCTTGTCCTCTTTTATTCTGTGTTACATCTATTTGTTGATTTTATATTATTCAACTTGGCTATTCCCTCAAGGGCTCTGGCTCCCAGTTTCTCGGGCAAGACAAGGCAGAAACCTATGAGCCATCAGAAACTGAATTTAAGAGATCAGAAAAAAAACAGACGGGGGCGGAGCCAAGATGGCGGCGTAGAAGCAGCAACATATCGCAGCTCTCACATAGCCACCCCAAAATACCCATAAAATAGGACTCTAAACCAATCCTGGAACTCCAAAACGCACACAAAGATACTTCCCACTAAAGTCAGCT
>CM053582.1:398034652-398039839 GCA_028627135.1 Pseudochirops cupreus | reverse complement strand
GTGTGTATGTGTGTATATATATATATATATATATGCAATTATTATTATTATTATTATTGACTACATCCAACTGGAACTTGAGATACACAGGCACTGCAGTTGGAAGATCCATCCTGCCCTACCAAAAAGTGACATAGGAGAGAATAGAGAAAAAAAGCAGACACTATGAGCAGGTCTCAGAGTTAATGGTCACCATCTCTACTGACAACTAGTTATGAAGAAATCTGGTTAACTATTGAAATTTTATATTTATTATCATTGGATTCTCACAATGACCATATGAGGTAGGTATTATAATACCTATTTTACAAAGGGGGAAACTGAGGCTTTGAACTGTGTGGGAGGAGAATCTGAACTAAAGAAGTTAAAAATATTTTAAAGTATTAAGTAAAATCATCGTACTATGAACAAGCTTTAAGTTCCTTCGACCCTACCTCCTACAGTATGAAAATAGACCTTTCTGGGAATAGATTATAATATTCTAGAGATTATGTGTCCCCAGAAGACAATTTGACCAAAGAACAAATACGCTCTCAGTGATATGCTCTGTATAAAAGCTACCCAATCCCCACAGTAAGTACAATGCACTTATTCTATGGAGGACCCAAAAGAAGGATTGATTAACTACCTCACAGGTTGTTATAAAATGGTTAGTGAATGAGAAGGTGTTGCAAAAAGGTGAACTTGGACTGTGACTACTTAAGATGATCCTAAATGAGAACTCAAAGAACCAAACCTACTAAGTTGTACTATAATAGGATCAATTATCTTGGTATCCTGTGATGGAAGGTTAGAAGTAAGCCATCTTGCACAGCAGAGTGGAACATTAAGTGAGTCCCTTAAACTTTCTCTATTTCACTTTCCTCACCTATAAAGTGAGGACTTATAAAAACTTTTCCTTCCAACATGGGACAGCTCTCAGAGGCATTGTTGTTTGGTGGGCTGAGGAGTGGGGGGATAGGGAGGAGCAGCTTTCTCCCTCAAAGCTCAGAATGGTATCATTGTAAGACACAGTTCTGTCCTCTATCACTAGCTGTTCAACTTTAAACAAATCACAACTTTTCTAGACTTAATTCCCTCATCTTGAAAATGAGGGCAATGAATATCTACAATTTGGTGATTTCCCCGTTGCTGAAAATAATGGCCTCTGAAGTTGGGGTAGCTGGATGGGCAAGGTGCTTGATGTGATTCAACACTCCCCAGAGATGAGCAGGTGTTTTTTCTATCTGTATGTCTCCTCTGGAGGCTGACTAGAGAGATAACAAAAGCCCTAACCCCATGCATGGCAGAAGGAAATCTTTTGTTCAAGAGATATCAGCCTGGCCTTAGGGAGTTGAAGGTCAGGAAGGTCCCAAGCTACATCTCCATTGGGGCAGTCCTGACAGTGTTCTTTCTTACAAAGACAATTTCAGAATTACTAGTCATCTACATATTCCTACCTGCTTTTTCCCTCAGACCTATTCCACATTCAACTCGGGGCAGCACAACAGCACTCCTACCGCCCAGGAGAGATTTCTAAAGCAGTTTGATCCCATTCGACAAGCTGAATAAGAACTATCTTTTAGCATTAGGGAAGCCTACAGGGACAAATTAAATTCTGTTCTCTAACTAGCACATAATCATGTCAGAGATAACTTGAACTAGAGTCATCAAATATAAAAGTATCATTATGTACGTACAAGAGGGAAATGTTTCCAAAGCATGAGCCTTCATACTGATCAGAACTCATTCAACCTCAGGCAGCTTATAACCCTATTGCTGTAAAAGCTTGGCCACGCTTGGCCATAGCTAATGATGGAAGATCTGTTGGAATGTAACATCTTTTCTTGGTGGCAGCTTAATCCTTTTTTAAAAAAAAATTCAATCACTTTGCAAATTCATTTGGCTTCACAGACATTTAAAAAAGAACCAGCAATGGATTCCCATTATCTCAGAGTACAGTGAAAACTCTGATCTACCACTAACTACTTGGGTGACTTTGGGCAAATCACTTAATCTCTGCAGGCCTTATTTTCCTCACTTGTAAAATGAGAGTTTTAGACTACATGACTTCTGGGGTTGCTTCCAGCTCAAATCCTAGAGGAATTATCTCATGTACAGCGTCTTAATCTGGGGTTCATGAACTTCAAAAGCAATTTTTTAACAACTGTATTTCAATGTAATTGTGATTTCTTTTGTAATCCTAAATATTTAGTGTATTTAAAAACATAATATTGAGAAGGGTGCCATACTACAAAAAGAGTCCAAGACACACTAAAAAGGTTAAGAACCCCTAATTTAGATTATAAAAGTCAAATTCCTTAGTCTAGTATTCAAAGTATTCCCTGCCTTTGCATCATTAACTAATCTTTATTAGACACCTTTTACTCCAGACCACTGTCCACTACTCACCCAATTTGTCCTATATGTTCTCATCTTTGTGTTTAGGATAGTCTTCCCTCCCCTCAAACTATTCAACTTTTAAAAAGCATATTAATCTACACTGGCCTCTTACTTAAAGACTCACAGCACATTATTACCCAACTCTTAAAAAAATCTAAATGAAATAGCCAGTGATTAACTCATATCTTTAGTTTGTTTTCCCATTATATATGTCTTATCTTCCACATTAGAATAGTAAACTTCTTTGAAGGTAAGAAATCCTTCTCTGTACTCTCTTTAGCACCAAGCCCAGTGCCACTGACATGGTAGGTAACTAAGGAGGCATCTCATAAATAACCAAGTCAGGACTGAATGATCTATAAGCAGAAAAACAAAAATTGAAAAAAAATCTATAAGAGAAAGCTACAAAACACTGAAATCTACTGACTTATACAATAGATCTTGTTTAGAACAAGTATTAGAGCTGGAAAAATTGAGTTTGAGTCTCAGTTCTGTTATTTCTTACAATGTCTGTGAGCTTCAATGTCCCCATTTGTACAGGGGAGTCAACCAAAGGATCATAGTTCTAGAGCTAGCTAGGAGACGTCTCTTATCTCTCATTCAATTATCACTCCTTGAGGAAAAGGGGCTGGTTTTTCTTTTTTTTTTTGAGATTTTTGCATCCCTAGGACTTAGTACAGTGTCTGCCACAGAGTAAGTGCTTAATAAATGTTTGATGAGTGAGATTCCTAGAAATATCCTCTCATCTTACAGATGAGAAAACTGAGGCCAAGAGAGTTGTTAAATGGCTTGCTCAAAATCATGCAGACAAGTAAAATTCAGATCATCCAGGTTTTCTGACTCCACAGCACTCCTGTGAAACAAAGTACACTATGAACAATACTATGAAAATGTGCACTAATTTTTTTTTTTAGTAACTCCAGGGAACTAGATTCTATTAAATGTGACAGGGCCAGGTTTCATCATATGTAAAATAGGGGTAACTATGTTTATATTACCCACTCCACAGGGTTAGTCTAAAGAATAACTGAAGAAAAAGGGATTCAAAAGCACCTTTTACCCCATCAGGAAGGTACTACTATAGCAGTTGAGCTGTAGCAGAAATAAGCAGTAGGTGCTGCCAATAGCCACTAAGGGAGCTTTGCACTTTCTCCTACTTTGAGGCTGACTGAAAGCCCTAGATAAAAATGTATAGACACAGACTTTCTGGGTTATTTTTAAAATGATCTTATGCTGTAGTTACAGAACTGCCTTTGGATGGAGGGAAAAGAGAGAAAGTCCAGGAGAGATCTTCATATACCAAAGCAGTGTAGATTCTTGGCTTTCCCTATGTGTCTGCATCTGGATTCCCCCTATACTGTGTGCAACCCTGGGAAAATCTTACGAATTGGGCTGGGCTGCAAGCTGCCTGAAGTCTTTGGCATTAAAAAAAAAGCCAAGAGTTTGGGCAACAAAAATTCAGTCACAAGGTCAGTGCTAGCTGCCTCCCTGACAACATGTTTTGAACCCTTTTATTCTCTTGGGTCTGACTGTGAGAGGTCACAGAACCCTGGCAATCAGAGGTCATGGTACACTGACAATGCTTTGTAACTGTAAAGAACCATATAAATATAAGATATCACTATTATTATTAGCTCTCAGCAGCTACAGTAATCAATGTGCAAAATAATTAAAGTCTATATCATGAATCTGTCAGTGAGAGGGAGGAAAGAGTAGGGGAGATGAAATTTCAAGGCAAGTTGATTAAGATTCAGATGTTTTTCAATAAAGTAAAAGAAATACTTCTTAGTAACTAAGCTCTTATGCCTGATTAGTAGAAGGGAATAGAGCTTTCATTCAGGAATAGCTTTGCCTTACTTCTCTAGAGTAAAGTCACAACAACCTTCAAATAAAACAGAGCCACTGATTCAATACTTGCCCATTATCCTATGTTGGGTATTTTATTAGTTACCAAAAAAGACTGTCATATATATCAGTGTTTTGGGAGTACCTATATAATGAAGGTAATCCACAGACCATTTTTATTTTCAGGAAGCTGGCCTATACATAAAAAAAAAATCAGAGTAGGATAAAATGTTTTCATAGTGACCTCATTCCTATAGACATTTATAAGACTATCTAATGTTTCTATTTCCCAAACGGCCAAGTGATCTTTTTTTTTTTCATTTGCTTAATGCCATACTATCACTTAAATGTACAAGTTACTAGTCTGTCCTTGGTCTAAAAATAGCTGTACAATTAACAGTGCACTATATAATTAAAATCTGTGTATCATTAAATTATGCGGACGTTAACTTCACTATGAATTCTTTATGTAATGAGACAGTTAAAAGATACATTTCTCCAATTGTAATTAATCTTTCAGCAAGTCTGCTGAGCACAATGGCAGGAGAATGCAGAGCCAAAATGAGAGATCTGGTTTAGGAGGCAAAACAAAACAAAACAAAACAAAAATTCAGGCTGGAACCTCTCAGGGCTTTTGGAAACATAGCACGATATGGGAGAAGGGCAATTAGTCTCTGAAGCTAAGTTACCCTCGAAACTGTTTCTGTGTGCACCACCTTTTGACGCCCCCATGACAGAACAGCACGGGGAACTCCAAAGAAAGCCGATGATAGACACTGTGTACCCTTGGCAATATTCTATGGTGGCAGTGGTCACAAGCTGAAGAAAGGGAAGAGGGAACTGAATGTATTTTTTTCTAAAAGAACTGAAGAAATCACTGCTCCAGTCCAGCAATTAAGTGCAAATTAAAGTAATCATTTAATTATACTTTTTGCTGACTGTAGCAGAAATTCCCCTTAA
>CM053582.1:397999652-398032152 GCA_028627135.1 Pseudochirops cupreus | reverse complement strand
AATATTACATGAGGCAACTCAGAGTGCTCCTTACTACTTAATTGAATTTGATACCCCCCCAAATTAAATTCTTTCTCTACAATCAGTACATACACTTATCTTTCTAGTAATGTGGCTTTGTAATTTATTAGTGAGAAGAAATGGAAAAGGAATTAATAAATAAGCCTGAAATATGAAAAAGAGGTACCCATTTAACATTTTCTAAGTTATACTTCCAATAGTTTTTTGGTGGTAACTTTAAACAAAATCAGAGGAGAAACACATCTGTGTAATAGAGATATGAGAAATTGTGGTCACATAGGAAAATAAATACACCCTCTACAAGGGGAAGGGAATGCGGTAGACAGGGAGGGTAGAGAAATCAGTTTTATTTTCCACTCTTAAACAAAAGTGAAAATCTAGATCAAGCCACAGGCTTATATTTTGAAGTTCTAAAATTCAGCCTTAAACACAGAAAAGGTATGAAGGAGCCAGTGGGGAGAGTTTGGTTCAGTCAGAACTGGCTTGGTTCAAGTTCTGATTCCATTTAAACTTCCAGTGTCCCAGACAACTCATTTTTTTTTTTTTGCTTTTTTGGAGGGGTGGAGGCAGGGCAATTGGGGTTAAATGACTTGCCCAAGGTCACACAGCTAATGTGGCGAGTATTTGAGGCTGGATTTGAACTCAAGTCCTTCTGATTCCAGGGCTGGTGCTCTATTCACTGTACCACCTAGCCGCCTCCAGACAGCTCTTTAAGACAACAAATTGTAGAGTAGTTATTAACTGGAATTTAAAAAGTAGATTTCTTTACCAGAAATTTCCCTGCATCATTGAAATCACAGGTCTGAAAAAAAAACCGAACCAAACAAAATAAAACAAAACAGTACTAATAAAACAGATTTAAAAGCTTACAGAGCTCCGTTCCTTACCAGCTCTATAGGTTAAATAGCAGAAGTATTCTGTTCTAAAGCTCAGGAAGATGCTCAAGGTCATACAAGCTAATAAGCTGCCCACACAATGCAAAGCCAAGTTCTATAGCTCAAAAATCTACCCTCTATACTCTGAACTCACAAGATAGTGTGTCTCCTTGAAAATGTTGTTTGGTTGTTTCCCTGTCCAACTCTTTGTGACTCAATTCAGGGCTTTCTTGGCAGATACTAGAGTGGTTTGCCATTTCTTTCTCCAACTCATTTTGCAGATAAGGAAACTGAGGCAAAAAAGGTCAAGCGACTTGCCCAGGATCACATAGCTAATATGTGTCTGAGGCCAGATTTGAACTCAGGAAGATGAGTCTTCTTGACTCCAGGTCTGGTATTCAATCCACTACATTACCCAGCTGCACCACTGACATTAATATTAATTATAATGAATAGCAAATAATCTCATATTAGTCTAATTGTAGATTTTAAAGTTCTTTTAGATCACTTTTGATCCTACTTCTGTATGCTAGGTTGGACAGTTATATGACCCCATTTTACAGATGAAGAAACTGAGGAACATGGCCAAATAACTAGAAGTTGTAGAGTCAGATCTTTTGACTCTTCTTCCAGGGCTGGGAGGAGGGAAAAAGGAAGGAAGACAGGGAGGAAGGAAAGGAAGAAGGGAAGAAAGAAGGAAGGAAGGAAGGCAGGAAAGAAGGATGGAAGATTAACTATGTTGGTTCAGCATTTTGATTTATGTATGATGAAAGAATAGCCTGAAAATAAAATTTAAAAAGAAAATTCACTTTTTTTTAACTTGCTAGTTTTTCCTGTCGTTTTCCCTTAGATTTCTAACAACAAATATGGCTTCCTACAACCAACTAAGAGAGCAGGTTAAATAGGAGTGATTACTCCAAGCCAAAGGATATCACAGGTGTCACTATTTCAAAAAAATCACACCACACGTTTTGTCAGTGGTCTCCCTGCAGATTTCTTCCATCAAGTAGGCACAAGGTGATCCAGGAAATAACAGATTGTTCAACACACATTTTTTTTGGTTCACAGAAGAATTAAATGGAAATATTTTTTTTAATTATGTGGCCAGTTGGTTTTCTTTCCATATTTAACAAGGGGCCATATTTTCTTTCTCTCTCCTTTTATGTCCACTGTAGTAAAGTGATTTGTTGTGTTTCCATAAATCTATCCAGTTCACAAGTAGGCAATTGATCCATTAACCAACAAATACTAAGTGCCAGTCACCTTGCTGGGAGTACAAAAATAATAAAGAAATAATTCCTACCCTCCAGAAGCATACATTCTATCAGGGAAACAACATATGCCTATAGAAACCTATACAAAATAAATAGAAGATAATTTCTGGGGGGAAGACAATAAGTTAACAGCTTTATATTAAACAAGGGTTCATGGATATTATTTTTTTTAATTAGGCTTGAAAGACCACTAAAAGGGCAATACGGTTGGTCAAGTTTTCAGTTATGTTAATCAATAACATATGTAATAGGATAGACAAGGTAGGGAGCTTCCAAGGAGGCAACAAAGGGTGAACTACAATGAGGGACACATCAAAATTCTGGTATATACTTTATGGTGTCATCACCTGGATTACAGTGAGGGTACAAAGCTTATAGTTAAACAAAGGGGGCGTAGTTCTCGAACCCTGCTTAGGCCTAGTACACAAATGCACGCTCTCAATTCTTGCAATCTGTTTCAAACAACAGGTTGCCAGTGCCATCTGTTGGCAGAGGTTGTTAAACATGTTAAACATTATTTAGTCATTTTACCACTTAAATAAAAGTATTCAAAGTCTAAAAATGAGTTACCAAATGAGTGCAGTTATTACGTAGAGTAACCACTTTAAGTGTTCTGGCATAAAAAAACTATTATAATGCAAAAGAAAGATGGGAAGGAAAGACAAAAACCCAATTTTGCTAAACAAAGAATTACTTCAAGAATTGAAGTACAAATGATTGTGATATAACACTAGGCCAGGTAAGTAGGCAAGAGCACAAAGAAATAGCAAAGTGATAAAATCTGAAAAGTCAGAGTGAGAAACAAGATGTCTTTTTACAAAGTATATTATTTCAGTATAGCAGACACAAGGATAAAAGAAAATGTGGCCCCTCATTAAATAATAAAGGAAAACTAACCAGACACAGAATTTCAAAAAGATTCCACTTCATTTCTTTCCAAATCAGTCATTTGTATTCTAAAAAATTTGAGGAGTGGAGGTCTAGCATCAAGGAAGGAAGAAGTACCCTGCAACATTTCATAAAGCACTGCCCCCTCTAGTGATGCCCTAGCTGAAAGGTTGCCCTGTTCTGCTAAGTTATTATATTTTGTGTGCCCTATGATGATTCCTAGGGTCCTATTAGCAAAAAAAACTCTTCTATCTTGGTCAGGAAGGAAGTGCAGAAAACCAAGTTGAACAGGAGAAAACTGCTAAAAGACTATTCAAAAGGCAAACAGATGGCACAGTTGATATACAATGGGAAATTCAAATCTTAACTCAGATACTTACTAACTGGAGGACCTTGGCCAAATTCCTTAACCTCAATTTCCTCATCTGTAAAATGGGAAAAAATAATAGCACCTACCTCACAGGGTCATTGTGAGGATCAAATGAAATAATTTATATAAAGCGCTTTGCAAATCTTAGCTACTATTATATTATATTAGCAGCTCTTTTGTGGTTGTGGTGGCTAAGAACTGGAATCTGAGAGAATGCCCATCAATTAGGGAATGGCTGAATAAGTTGTGATATATGATTTTAATGAAATATTATTGTGCTTTAAGAAATGACAAGCCTGACAATTTCAGAAAAACCTGGAAAGATTTAAATGAACTGATACAAAGCGAAGTAAGCAGAACCAGGAAAATACATAGTAACAGCAATACTGTATGAAACACTGTGGATGACTTGGCTATTCTCAGCAATACAATGGTCCAAGGCAATCCCAAAGGACTCATGATGAAAAATGCTCTTCATCTCCAGAGAAAGAACTAATGTCTGAACACAGACCAAAGCATGTCATTTTTCACTTTCTTTTTTTGTTTGAGCTTTCACACACAAAATGACTAATATGGAAATGTTTTATATGATTGCACATGTAAAACCTATATCAGGTTGTTTACTGTCTCAGAGAGGAGGGAAGAGAAGAAAATAAACTGGATCTCAAAACTTAAAAAAAGAAACAATGCATGTTAAAAATGTTTGTACATGTAACTAGGAATAGATAAAACATTATTAAATTATTATATTATATCACATTCACTTTAGCTAGCTATTATTATAATCAAATAAACTGAAATGCTGTCTTTCAGTTTGATGTTGTGCCTCCTAAAGTCCTTGAATAAGAAGGCTGAAGTAACTACAAATTCATTTATATTCTATAACTCATGAAGGAAGAATGCCTGAAGCAATATATTTGTCAACAATAAACCCTGAAAATGGGTCAAAATAGTGTACACCCTGAAAAAGAGAATAAGAGTGACACTGGGAAAACAAACTTTTATATTGACTTCTGTACTTGGAATAATGCAGAAATAAATCTAAAAAAAATGTTATCAGACTAATCTAATTTACTTTTTATGATAGGAACAAGCGAGAAAAAAATATTCTGCTATGCCTACATACCTTTGCCCATAGAATCTCTTCTATCTACCATGCCATTCCTAATTCTGCTGTTCAAATCTGAATCATTCTATAAAGCCCAACCTACACATGATACCACCCATGAAGTTTTCCCCAGGCCCCTGCACAGTCATAAGCAATCTCTAGTACATCTGAATTCCTATGGTACTTTGTATCTCTTCTGGTTTTATATTTTACCTTGGGTTAGTGACTTGTCTCTCTTTTATTTCTATTGCTAGATTATAGGTTCTATGAAAACTGAGACATGCTAGTTGATTTTTCTAAGTCTGTGTCCTGTACAAGGCAGAAACTCAACATATATTTATTCAATTATGATAATGATTATTTTAAAATAAGAAGGAATCAACAGATATATTCTATGAACATCTTGCCATAGAAATATATTTATAAAATTAATACAATTAATGGCTAGTAGGAAGGCAATTCAAGATGCATTTTAAGTAAGCTTGTTGTTGTTCAGTTGTTTCAGTTGTGTACAACTCTTAGTGACCCCATTTGGGGCTTTCTTGGCAGCGATACTGAAATTGTTTGCCATTTCCTTCTCTAACTCATTTTACAAATGAGGAAACTGAGGTAAGAAAGGTTAAGTGACTTGCCCAGGATCACATTGATAGCATCTGAAGCTAGATTTGAACTCAGGAAGACGAGTATTCCTGACTCCAGTAAGTAATACCAATTCATCATGAAACTAAGGGCACTAGAGATAGATTGTTCTATGCATTCATCACAGTTCCAGATGATAGAACCCTGTTCACTATGTTTCTGAGTAACAGGGATGGCAGGGAAGATAGCATGTGAAAGATTAGGATAGGATTAAAACTAGTAAAGATTTAAATTCTTAGCTCTCAGAATTTTTTTTCTTCCTAATAAGCTTTCTTGTAGTTAGAAAGGCCAGAAATGTCCTCATGCTAACCCTGGGAGGTATCCTCCTCTCACAGATACCAAGCATAACAGGGCTGCTGGAGAGGTAATTATACTTCTGAGAAGAATTTAAGAAAAACCTCAAAAAGTCCAATTGGAGAGACGTAACAGAGTGATGCTTCATGCAGACAAATCATGATGGTCCTGATACTCTGGAGGTAGAGGACTGGGAGGAGTAGATAAAAGACAAAATTGTTTTGTATCGGCAACACAAATAAATGCTTTTTGACTGTTGACTGAAACAGGGGATGACTATTACAGAAAACAATATAAATGCTCATAGTGGACCATCAATCAGCCAAAGTAATGTTGTTATTTTAATTTCATAGAAAAGATTAACCAGGATTTGCTGGGATTTGTAAAGTACAATAAAGAACATAAGAAACATGATGCCAACTTTCATTAGATCCTTACTAGAGCTATCTATTCAGTTCATAGGTCACCAAAAAACCTTCAGAGTTTTCATTGGAGAGCCACCAAAAAAAATGATCAAGGAGTAAAAGAAATAGTACATCTGGAGAAAATTAGATTATATATTAGTATGCAAATAGTTTAGGTGGCAATTCTTCAAATGCTTGAAAACATTACTAAATGGAATTTTAAAAAAGAAAGAGAAATAGACATAAACTTTATTATGAGGAATTAACATTAGCTAAAAGGGAGCCATTCCAAACAACAGAAGGTTGCTAAACACAGGAACAGGTTTGGAGTGATGGGAGACAATCACGAAATCATTTTTTAATAGAAGACTTTAATGGGATGACACAGATACTACCAAAATAAGATAGTTACATTCCTGAAATAAGGAAGAAAGTTAAATTAGGTGCCTCAAGTTTTTCTTGGTCCTATGACTTTATGAGAAATTATCAAAATAAAAATATGAATTTAAAAAAGGTTTTACCACAGGTTTCCAACTGTTTATTTAATTATATAAAAAGTGCTGCTTAGGTCAAGAAAAGTATAGTAATTGGGGATTTGGTAATTCAGTGAATGAAATCAAGTACAGGACTGAAAATATACCTGGAAAGAACCTACCAGTTTCATAGCAGTTAGCCTGGGTCATTTGGCATCAAAGACTACCAACTCCAAGGCTGGTTAAACAACTAGTCAGGCCAGAGTAAACATGCACGTATTAAACACTTACCATGTTGCCAGATGCAACGCTAAGTGCTGGAGATACTAAGAAAGGCAAAAACAGTCCCTGTCATCAAGGACTTCAGAGTCTAATGGGAGAGACACCATGCAAACAATTATGTACAAATAAAATATACACAGGAAAAATAGGAGGTAATTCCAAAGAGAACCTACTAGTCTTAAGGAGGACCAGGGAAGACCAGAAAAAGAACAAGCAGACGCACTAGATAGATGCCACACCCAGGTTCTTAATAACACTTCTTTAATCTTCTCAAGCAAAAATAATTACTGGTTAGATAATGGTTAATTAGAAAATAAAGCAGGAGGGGGAAAAAATCTTACAATTATCTGATTCTTAAATATATTGTGAACACCTCTGTCATGAATTAGGTGAAAGTGGAATTCCTAAATTCTCAAAGTGTGATGTAATATTGGTTTTATTGATCTTCTGTACAATTTGTGGGAGTACCCAATCATTATTTTGACAGTTTTATCATATAATAATAGACTTCCTTTGAGATAATTGCAGTCGCCACATTCAATTTCAACCTTCTATAGGATTTTTTCAGAGATACAGCTTTACTGTCAGTCCTAGATCACATTACTTTCTTTTTTATAGCTACATACACAAAGCATTTTAGGTGTTACACCTAATTATGTCAGGACAATAACAATTTTAAACCTCATCATTAGGAAGTAAAGGCCAAGCACTTAGATATTAAGGCTTCTTTTATAAAGACATTCCTGGCTCTATATGACTTTAAGTAAAGGAATTACATAAATACTTAAGAAAGCAATTTAGGAGGGATGTGTGTCGGTCTGTCTGTCTGTCTCTGTGTGTGTCTGTGTGTGTGTCTAGAAGGATAGACAGAATATCAGAGTTGGAAAGTTTCATTAACCTATATCCCAGGGATTATGAGGTTAGTGACCACAATGATAGTCTGTAAACTTTGTAACCAATGAAGAATACTTTTTTATACTCTGGTTTCTCTTCAGGTCATATAAATCTTTCACTTTTTACATGTGCTTCAGAATACAAAGTTTCACTATGTGACTGAATTGACTGCTTTTCCGTCCACTGCTGTCTTAAACATTAAATCATGACACTGTAGTACAAGATGGCATAGGGCATGAGGAGCCAGAACTCAGTCATGATAGACCACAAGGTGCTAGGCAAGCAGAAAAGAGATTTCAGTAAACTGGTCCTCATCAGCTTTGAAAGGCTCAAGATAAAACATGAGGATTCAAGGAAGGAAGAAGATTCTAAATAGGAAAGCTAGAGAGAGTATCCATTTCAACACAAATACTTAAATACAGGTGGCACAACTAGATCACTCTGATTTAAGAACAGAAGGCAGGGGAAAAAAAGAGCCTTGACATCATCTTTCAAGAAATCATCAAGGAAAACTGCCTTGATATTCTAGAACCAGAAGATAAACTAGAAATTGAAAGATTCCACCAATCATTACCTGAAAGAGATCCCCAAAATGAAAACTCCTAGCAATATTATAGCCAAATTCCAGAGCTCCCAGGTCAAGGAGAAAATATTGTAAACAGCAAAAGAAGCAATTTAAACATCATGAAGCCACAGTCAGGATAACATAAGATTTGGTAACTTCTACATTAAAGGATCAGAGGGCTTGGAATATGATAGTCTAGAGGGCAAAGGATTTAAGATAACAACCAAAAATCACCTACCCAGAAAAGACTGAGTATAATCCTTCAGAGGAAAAAATGAACAATCAATGAAATAAAGGACTTTCAAGCATACCTGATGAAAAGAGTAAAGCTGAATAGAAAATCTGACATTAAAATACAAGACCCAAGAGAAGCATAAAAAGGTAAACAGGAGAAAGAAATCATAAGGGATCCAATAAGGTTAAATTGTTTATATTCCTACATGGGAAGACGATACTTGTTAACTCCTAAGAACTTTCTCATTACTAGGGCAGGTAAAAGGAGAATACATAGACAGAAGGCATGGGTGAGAGTTGAATATGATAAGGAGATTATCTAAAAGAATTAAAATTAAGGGCTGAAAAAGAAAAATGCAGTGGGAGAAGGGAGATGGGCTAAATTATCTCACACAGAAGAGGCATAAAAGAGTTTTTAAAGTGGAGGGAAAGATAGAGGAGAAGGGATCCCACGAACCTTACTTCTCATTGGAATTGGCTCAAAAAGGGAATAACTTACACATTCAGTTGGGTATAAAAATCTATCTTACCATACAGGAAAGTAGGAGAGAAATGGGGATAAGAGAAGGGAGGGACAGGGCTCTTAGAAAGGAGGATGAATTGGAATAGGCAGTAGTCAGAGGCAAAATATTTTTGAAGATTGACAGGGTGAAAATGTAGGGATAAATTGTAGGATAAATTGGGGAGGGAAATATAATTAGTAATCAAAACTGTAAAAAAAATTACAGCAAGTTTCTCTGGTAAAGGCCTCATTTCTCAAATATATAGAGAACTGACTCAAATTTATAAAAATAAGAGCCATTTCCCAATTGATAAAATGCTCAAAGGATATGAACAGGCAGTTTTCAGACAAAGTAATCAAAGCTATCTATAGTCACATGAAAAATGTTCTAAATCACTATTGATTAGAGAAATGAAAATTAAAACAACTCAGAGGTATCATCCCATACCTATTAGTTTAGTTAATATGAAAGGAAAATGGCAAATGTTGGAGGGGACATGGGAGAGTTGAAACACTAACGAATTGTTGGTGGATCCATACATAAAACGAACACCTATTTTATGAACTGATCCAAGCATGGAACTATACCCAAAGAGGTATAAAACTGTATACCCTTTGACCCAGTAATACTGCCACTAAGTCTATAGATGAAAGAGATAAAAAGTAAACTGCAAGGAAAATATGTATGTACATGTATATATGTGTACACACACAAATATGAATATGTGTACAAAAATATTCATTGCAGGTCTTTTTGTGGTAGCAAAGAATTGGAAATTGAGGGGATACCCATTAATTGGGATATGCCTGAACAAACTGTGGTATATGATTGTGATGGAATACTATTTTGTTTTAAGATATGACAAGCAGGATGCTCTCAGAAAAAAAGCTGAAAAGACTTACAAGAACTGATGCAATGTGAAATGAACAGAACCAGGAGAACATTGTGAAAAGTAACGGCAATACTGTATGATGATCATTTGTGAATGACGTAGCTATTCTCAGCACTACAGTGATCTAAGACAATTCCAAAGTAATATGATGAAAAATGCTATCTACCTCAAGATAAAGAATTGATGAACTATGAATGTAGATCAAAGCATTTTTTTAAACTTTAGTTTTGTTGAGTGTGTATGTATTTTGTTTTGTTTTTTAGGGGGGAGGAGATCTATGTTTTGTTTTACAGCATGATTAATATGGAAATGTTTTTTATGACTACACACTTACAACCTATATCAAACTGCTTACCTCATCAATGAGGGATGGGGGAGAGAGGAAGAGAGAGAACTTGAAACTCAATATTTTAAAAAATGAATATTAAATACTGCTTTTACATGTAATTGGGGAAAAATAAAAATAAAATATTAAATACAAGTGAATAGAGGGTAACTGCCCTCTGCTCTGGTCTAAAAATTTGTCTTAATACTGATCACACAGTAATCCAAACTTGGGTTAACATCTTTTAAGACCAGATAATTACTTCTCATTATATCTTTTTTTTTCTTTTCCAAAAAGAACAAAAACAAAACAAAAAACTTGAATATACCATGTTCTAAAGTTTTTTATTAGAAAGGTGTGGGGGGAGGTGGCTGATCAATTTTCTTTACTAAAATAGTGCTACTTAGTCAAATCATGTGATAAATGGTAAATTTTGTTTCTCTGTGAAAGTAAAATCTCTCTCTCTCTGTATATATATATATATATATATATATATATATATATATATATATATATACACATATATGTATATATATATCTTTTGGAGATGTGAGTTTATTTGCTTTTGGCCTCAACTACCCATAGAATGAGGAAGAGATTGTACACCATGCCACTTGAAGATCTTTTGAAAGAAATGGGGACATTTAGCCTGACAAGTTGGAGACTTAGGGAGGACATGACAACTACCTTCAAGTATTTGATGGATTGTGAAAATATGGAAGTTTTGTTCTGATTGGTCCTTGAACTTGGAACTGGAAATAGTTGGTGGTAACAAAGGGAAGGAGACTTCTTCCCGAACATGAGGAAATATTTCCTAATAACTAGAGTTATTTTTAAAATATGTAATAGGTTGCTTCTAAGAGTAAGGAGTGAGTGTTCTATCAACGAATGTCTTCAGAGGAAAATTAGATTACCTCGTATTGAGAACACTATAGACAAGATGTATAAATTAAATAGGGTTAAAACAAGGTGATCAACTATTCAGCTATGCAGATTTATGTGGCATTTATTGTTCCCAAATATTAGGTAAATATTTAATCAGTTAAGATAATGTGTTATTAAAAAAAGAGAATCATTATCATGTAGATATTCATAACTTGGTCCTTTATGAAAAGAAAAATTCACTTCAGATGAGAAAGGACTCATCTGGAAAAAAAAAACTTTACCAATACTTGATTATTGAAAGAACTATTATGTAGTTTATGGATTGTTTGTGCCCTTTACCTATCTATCTCTTCCCAAATGAGTCAATTATAATTTTCATAAGAAGTAGACACAGAACAGCTGAGGAAAGACCCACATCAAACAATGTTGCTACCATTAACCATTCTCATAAAAGATTCAGTAAGATTGTGAAGCTACTGGTTATTTAGAGATCTCTGGGAATTCTACTCAGTCATGCTTCATCTGCACTCACAATGACGGATAATAGAGAGGTAACTATGTGCCACTATTACATAAAGCATATTCAGAATCCAGTTTCCTTTTTCAAACTTTTTGAATGATGGAAGCTTCTAGTACATTCATCCTCATCAATTAATTTTTTTTTTTTTAGTTTCAAAACACAGAGACTCTGTTTATTTCGAAAAGATTTTGCAACAAATAGTAGAATGGCTTCAGGTGGCCGTTCTACTCTTCCCCCTCATCCTCGTAGGAGTCGATGCCCACCTCCTCATAATCTTTCTCCAGGGCTGCCATGTCCTCCTGAGCCTCAGAGAACTCTCCCTCCTCCATGCCCTCATCTACATACCAGTGCACAAATGCCCTCTTGGCATACATCAGGTCAAACTTGTGGTCCAGGTGAGCCCAGGCTTCTGCAATGGCTATTGTGTTGCTCAGCATACACACTGCTCTCTGTACCTTGGCCAGATCCCCACCAGGAACCACAGTGGGTGGCTGGTAGTTGATGCCAACCTTGAAGCCAGTAGGGCACCAGTCTACAAACTGGATACTGCGTTTGGTCTTGATGGCCGCGATGGCAGCATTGACATCTTTGGGCACCATATCACCACGGTACAGGAGGCAGCAGGCCATGTATTTGCCACGACGAGGGTCGCACTTCACCATCTGGTTAGCTGGCTCAAAGCAGGCATTGGTGATCTCGGATACTGAGAGCTACTCGTGGTAGGCCTTCTCAGCAGAGATGACAGGTGCATAGGTTGCCAGGGGGAAATGGATTCAAGGGTAGGGCACCAAGTTGGTCTGGAACTCTGTGAGGTCCACATTAAGGGCACCATCAAAATGGAGAGATGCTGTGATAGAGGAGACAATTTGGCTGATGAGACGGTTGAGGTTGGTGTAGGTGGGACGTTCGATGTCTAGATTTCGGCGACAGATGTCATAGATGGCCTCATTGTCCACCATGAAAGCACAATCTGAGTGCTCACGGGTGGTGTGGGTTGTCAGGATGGAGTTGTAGGGCTCTACCACAGCTGTGGGAACGTGGGGGGGCTGGATAGATGGAGAACTCTAGCTTGGACTTCTTGCCATAGTCAACTGAGAGCCGTTCCATCAACAAGGAGGTAAAGCCAGAGCCAGTGCCACCCCCAAAGCTATGGAATACCAGAAAGCCTTGGAGTCCTGTACACTGGTCAGACAGTTTGTGGATTCGATCCAGCACAGGGTCAATGATCTCCTTGCCAATGGTGTAGTGGCCATGAGCATAGCTGTTAGCAGCATCTTCCTTACCAGTGATCAGCTGCTCTGGGTGGAAGAGTTGTCTGTAGGGGCCATTTTGGATTTCATCGATCACTGTGGGCTCCAGGTCCACAAAGACAGCCCGAGGCACATGCTTGCCAGCCCCAGTTTCACAAAAGAAGGTGGTAAAGGAGTCATCTCCTCCCCTGATGGTCTTGTCACTGGGCATCTGCCCAGCAGGCTGGATGCCATGTTCCAGGCAATACAGCTCCCAACAGGCACTGCCCATCTGGACACCTGCCTGCCCCACATGGACTGAGATGCATTCACGCATGGTGGGGGTCTGGGCTGGAATGTTTCACGTTGAGTCTGGGTGACGGGTCTCGGTGAGAACTACCCTCATCAATTAATTGTTAGCATGTCATCTGATTTAATGCCTCTTCTTGAATTTTGCCATTTCACCTTTTGTCCAAAGAATGCCATGTCTTAAAAATCCAAAATCATTACAGACACTCTCTCAAACTAGACCTTCTGTTGAACTTTCCAAGCTTTTAATGATGCAAGTTCTAAGTCCTCTTCCCAGAGCTTCGACTCTACATCCCAACTTCAGAAGAAAGGATAAAATGGAATACATTTAATTCTATATAAGAGAAACAATTCTTCGTCGGTTACGTGTTGTGTCTGTTGCAGTTAATTCTTCTGAGACTGTGGAGTTCCATGAGCCATAGTTATTCAGCTATTCAAGTACCAGTGCATGGATTCCACGTTAAAAAGAAGGTACCTTTGTTTCAAGAAGATGATATTTGGGGTCATTAAAAGCCTGGTACAGTTTCCCAAAGGCGATCCAGCACGTTCTCCTATTCAATTATACTCTTACCTTCTTTTCTATGGAGGAGTGCCTTTCAGTTAAGACTTTTCTTTGTGGTTTTTAATTATTTAAAGGCTAGGAGGCACCTAGGTACAAAGCTTTAAAAACAGTATTGGTCGTTTAATAAACATACAATCATGAAAACAATATTTTTAATGAGTTAGAAAAATTCTATTTCATATTGAACCAGACTTAACATAAGCTCTCTTAGAATTAAAAAAAAAAGTTACATTAACTCTTTATACCCACGAGGGTACCATTTACAGCACAGAATCATAAATCAATAGACTTGATTGCACAGTGTAAATGGTAATTTACCAAATGATAGTCTAGTGGATTTAAAAATAACCTGAGGGGATAATTATGTACCAACTTTGGTCTTACTTGTAGGATGAATATGTCTTTTTAATATTTAAGTTTTATTACTGTCTTTTGTTTTTACATCACAGTCATTTCTGAATATACTCCTCCCTTAACCCAGTGTGCCTCTCTAAAGAAAAAACAAAACAAAACAAAAAACAAATCAAGGCAGAGTTAGACAAAGTCGTCACATCAATTATTTCTTGCAGTTATGCAACTTTCTATACTCAGTCTCCTACCTTTTCAGTAAAAGGAAAGCGGGTGGCTAGGTGGCGCAGTGAATAGACCACTGGCCCTGAAGTCAGGAGGACCTGAGTTCAAATTCGGCCTCAGACACTTAACATTTACTAGCTGTGTGACCTGGGGCAGGTTACTTAACCCCAACTGCCCTCCAAAAATCCAAAAAAAAAAAGTGGTTTTTTTTTTTAAAGAAAGAAAGAAATGTATTTCCTCATCTCTTCTCTGTAATTAAAACTGGTCAGTCATTATGAAAACACATCATGCAGGTTTATTTAGTTTTTTTTTTTAATTTATGTTTTTTTGTAGATATCCTATATGTATTTTCTTCTAACCTCATTTTACATCACAACTTTAGAAGTCTCCCCATGTTTCTATTAATTTCTCATAATCAGCATTTCTTATGGTCCATTACATTCAAGAACTAGAATTTGTTTAATTATTTCTCAATCAATGGTTGCCAAATTTGTTTCCAATCCTCTCCAACCCCCCCACTCACATGCATGCGCGCCCACACACACACACACACATTCTGTTATATTTGAGACTCTCCTTTAATCTTGAATGTTCTTTGAGGATATATCAAATAAGGGAATCTCTTCTTGGTCAAAGGATATGGTCATTTTAGCAGGTGGTTTTTTTTTTGTTTTTTGGGGGGTTTTTGGCATACGTTCCAATTGTTTTCCAGAAATGTTGGGCTAACTTATAGCTATAGCAACAATAAATTAATGTGCCCATTTTCCCATACACATAGTCCCTCCAACACTATTTCTATGTTTTGTCATATTTGACAGTTTACTGAGATGGAACTTCAGAATTGTTTTAATATGAACGGTAATTCTTTTATGATTGGTAATTTGGTGCAATCTTTCCTATGGCTGTTAATAGTTTTTGATTCTTTTATGAGAAATGTTTGTTCATATCATTTCACCATTTATGTGTTGGGGAATGACTCCAGTTAAATATCTGTGTTAGTTCTATATGCAAAGATGTTTTTCTAATCAATGGTTTCTCTTCCTAACCCAGCTGCATTAATATTGTTAATGCAAAATTTTTTCGACTTCATGCAAATTAAATTCTCATTCACAAAAATGGATTTTTTTTCAAAGGATTCTGAATAAAGATTCTTCATATATGGTAGTCAAAGTTACCTTTTCCATTTTCCTGCAATTTAAAGATGTTATCTTTTATATTTAGGACATGTATGTATTTGGAACTTATTAAGGCATATGGTGTAAGATTCTTCTCTAAATCTATATTTCTTGCTGAAATTCTTGGGGAGACTTACATGAAATGATGCAAAGTGAAGAAAAGAGTCAAGAAAACAACATACATAATTACTATCTCAATGTAAATGGAAAGAACCACAAAACAATTGAAAATAAATGTTCCAAAATTATAAAGAACAAGCTGGACTGTCCCCCCGCCCCCCCACAAAAAAAAGATATGAGAAGGCACCACCCCATTTCCTTTCAGAAGCAGTGGATTCAATTCACAGGTATAAAATACTATTACATATAATGTCAGGGTTTTTCTTCCCCAATACATGGTGGCATAGAAGCAGGAAAACTCCATGAGCTCCCCCCATAACCACCTCAAATAGCTATAAAATATAACTCTAAACAAACTTTAGAGCTACAGAACCCACAAAGTGACAGAGAGCAGCAAATCTCCCGCTGAAGGCAGCCCAGCAGGTCAGCAGGAAGGGTTCACCCCATCACAGAGCGATGGGAGCAGAGCCCAGCCCTGTATAAGCCCATGGTTTTAGCCCCAGGATGGCCCCTCCAGGGCAGCCCCCACGAGCCATGTCTGGAGGGACTTCAGGAGAGTGAATCACCAGTAGCAATGGCTGTTTCCAGAATTATCAACCGTAAATGCCGAAGGCAAAGTAAAAGTTTGGTGTGGACTTTTGGAACAGGGGGATCAAGAGTGCAGTCCAGCCTTTGCCCCCAGGAGGGAGAAGCAGCTCCCTCGCAGCAGCCATGCAGCCAACTCCATGTGGCTGCTTCAGAGCTTCTGGCCTGCAGATTGTAGGGGGACCAAGTGACCATTCTGAGGTGTAATCACTCTTGCTTTAACCTGCTTGGATCTGGACTGCTGTCTTGGGTGGAGATCCCGGGGTGTGTGACCTGGTGCCAGAGCCTGTGGATGCTTCAGAGAGGGCACCCAACTAAGCTCCAGCAGCTGCGAAAACCCCAGTGATTTGGGACAAAGCTCTCCTCACTGGAAGCAGAGTTCTACTGTGGCAAAAAGCTCAAAAGTCAAGTAACTGAGTGGCAACATGAGCAAAGAAAGAAGCAAGCATAGCAATCCAACTTTAGATTCCTTTTTTGGGGACAAAAAGGATCAAAGCATGGAATAGCAGGAAGACAACAAAGTCAGAACTCCTGCACCAAAAGCTTCCAAGAAAAATATGAACTGGTTACAGGCCATAGAGGAGCTTCATAAGGATTTTGAAAACCAATAAAAGAAGTGGAGGAAAAATTGGGAAGATAAATGAGAATGATGCAAAAAAATCCTGAAAAGCAAGTTAACAACCTGACTGAAGAAAATAACACCTTAAAAAACAGACTAACTCAAGTGGCAAAAGAGGCTCAAAAATCCAATGAGGAGAAGAATGCCTTAAAAAGCCAAATTTGCCAGATGGAAAAAGAATCTCAAACGCTCACTGAAGAGAATAATTACTTCAGAATTAGACTGAAGCAATTGGAAGTTAATAAGTTTATGAGAAATCAAGATACTATTAAACAGATCCAAACAAATGAAAAAAATAGAAGGCAATGTGAAATATCTCATTGGAAAAATCACTAACCTGGAAAATAGATCCAGGAGAGAGAATTTAATAATCATTGGACTATCTGAAAACCATGATCAAAAAAAGAACCTAGAAATTATCCTTCAAGAAATTCTCAAGGAAAATTGCCTGATGTTTTATAACCAGAGGGGAAAATAGAGGTTGAAAGAATTCACTGATCACCTCTTCAAAAAGATCCCAAAAAGAAAACTCCTAGGAATATTATAGCCAGGTTCCAGAGTTCCCAGATCAAGGAGAAAATATTATAAGCAGCCAAGAAGAAACAATTTGAATATTGTGGAAATACAATAAGGAAAACACAGGATCTGGCAGCTTCTACACTGAGGGATAGCAGGGCTTGGAATATGATATTCTGGAGGTCAAAGGAGCTAGGATTAAAACTGAGTATAATGTTTCAGGGGAAAATATGGTCATTCAATGAAATAGAGGACTTTCAAGCTTTCTTGACAAAAAAACCAGAGTTGAATAGAAAATCTGACATTCAGATACAAGATGCAAGAGAAGCATGAAAAGGTAAACAGGGAAAATAAATCATAAGGAACTTATGAAAGCTGAATTATTTACATGCCTACATGGAAAAATGATAATTATAACTTATGAAACTTTTCTCAGTATGAGGATAAGTGAAGGGAATATAAATATATATACATATATGTATATATATATATGTGTATACAAATATATATATATGTCTATATAGGAGGGTATATGGGCGTATGAATACATATATAAGTGTGTGTATATATGTGTACAGGTATACATAGACAGAAGGTACAGGATCAATTGAATAGGAAGGGATGATACTTAAAAGCTGAAATTGAGAGATGAAAGAGGAATATAATGAGAAGAGATGGTGAGAGACAGAATGGGATAAATTATCTCATACAGAAGAGGCAAAAGAGAACTGTTACAATGGAGGGGGAAAACAGGAAGGCAAAAGGGAATGGGTCAACCTTACTCTCATTGAATTTGGCTTAAGGAGGGAATGACATACACACTAAATAGGGTATCTCGCCCTACAGGAGAGTAGGGGGGAAGAGGATGAGAGGGGGGATGATGGAGGGGAGGGCAGGTTGGGGGGGAGGGTAGTTAGAAGCACACACTTTTTAAAAGGGACAGAGTCAAAGTAGAAAACAGAACAAGTTGGGGGGGGGGTGGGATAGGATGGAGGGAAATATACTCAGTCTTTCACAATATACCCACTATGGAAATGTTTTGCGTACCTACACACATACAACCTATACTGAATTACTTATCTTTCCAGTAAGGGAGCATGACAAGGGAGGAAGGGAAAGAATCTGGAATTCAAGGTTTTAAAATCAAATGTTTAAATATGTATATATATATATATATATATACATATACATATATATACATACATATACACATATACATATATATACACACATATGCATATATATATATATATATTTTTTTTTTTTACATGCAACTGGGAAATAAGATATACAGGCACTGGGTTAAGGAGATCCATCTTGCCCTACTGGAAAGTTGGAGGGGGGTATGGGGGAGGATTTAGGAGAGAGCAGATTGGGGGAGGAGGTATACAGTGGGATCGCTGTTCTAGGGTGGTGAGTAGGAGTAAGATGGGGAGATAGTTTGTAACTCAAAATCTTGTGGAAATGAATGATGTAAACTAAAAATAAACATAAAATTTAATTTAAAAAAAAAGACTTCTCACTTATTGGCACAGCCAACAATGCTGCGGAAAAAGAAAGTGAGATTTGTATGGTTTTTTTTTTCTTGCTGTAAGAAAAAATTAACTGTTAGATCTGTAAAAGGTAGGAGGGAGACAGTTATTTAATTTTTTTTAATGCACAGAATACTTAATCTTCTTTTGAAGTTTGATTTATGAATCAGATTACTTACAATAATATTAGGAATCCCAACCCATGCTTGAGTACAGATGCATGCTTATATCCAAAAGAACTTGAAATAATTTGCTTCTTGTAAAACATAACCAAGAAAACATCTACATTATCTCTTCATTTGTTATCTGTTGGAGAAGCAAGGGACACTATCTTCACCCAATCCAGAGAAATAACCTCAGGTCTGTCCCTGTGCCTTTCTCTAACACAATAAGTACTGACTGGAACACCACTACCTATCAGCTTAAAGAGGAGACTTTTGCTGTTACTCTAAACTATAATTTCCCTGCAATCTATGAGAACATGATTGTCTCCATGTTACTTAAACTTCACCAATGAACAGAATTACTTGCATCCAGTGGATGGAAATGGGAAGAAGGAAGACCCCAAAGGCATGGTAGACTGAGGGTTATGGCAACTACAAGTAGTTTATATGATTGATGGCTGAGTTGTGAATTGGTCCAGTCATTCTAGAAAACAATTTGGAATCATGCCCCAACGTTATGAAAGTGTGTGTACCCTGTGAACTAGAAATACCGCCATTAGGCCTACAGACCAAAGAGATCAAAAAAGAGGAATGGGTCTTACATGTACAAAAAAATTTAAGCAGCTCTTTTTGTAGTGGTAAAGTACTAAAAACTAAAGGGTGCTCATCCACTGGGGAACGGCTAACAAATTATGGTATAAGAATTTAATGAATACTATTGTGCTCTAAGATTTAATGAAAGGGACAGTTTCAGAAAAATATGGGAAGAATTGAATGCAAAGTGAAGTGAGAAGAACTAAGAGAACAATTTATATAATAACAACAACAATGTAAAGACAAGGAACTCTGAAAGACTGAACAACTCTGATCAAAGCAAAGACAAACCATGATGCAGGAGACAATGAAGGGATGGACTCCTCACGGTAAAGAAGGAGATGTATAATTTTTGGACACGGTCAATGTGGGAATTTGTTTTGTTTGACAATTCATATTTGACACAAAGGTTCTGTTTTCTTTTTCCCAATGTAGAGAAGTAAGATGGAGATAACAAACGTCTTTATTAATTAAAAGAATTTAATTTAAAAAAAGTTTATGGACTTTTAAAAAATTATTTTTTCTCTGAAATCTTTGTTATAAGGGAAGGAGCACTTGGGGAGGGGAAAAGGGAAAGGATATATTCAGAAATGCAGGTGATGGAAAAACAAACAGTAATTTAATATAATTTAAGTATATTAAATATTTAAAAATATAATATAAATATGTAAATAAATAATTCAAAAATTAAAAGCACTGAAATTTAACACATAAATAGAAATAAAAAAGTAGTTCATAGAGCCCTAGGTCCAGAGGGTTTAAGGGTTTTGTCCAAGGTTATACAGGTAAATGGCTGAAACAGAAATCAAAGCCAGTTTGCTCAATTTCAGATGCAGAATTTTTTCCCCTGTAACGTGCTGTACCAAGCATCTCCTTAAGGTGGTAAATCTGGTCCGGCCACAGGCTTCTGTCACTGTTTGCACTTAGCCTGACTGCAGAAGTTGGTAAAATGGTGGTAAAAAAATGCATGAGGCCAGATTATTATCTCATAGATAGATGGAACACTGTTGATCTCTGCCCATCTCTATGTCTCATTTGTCTCAGGACCAGAGCTCTGTGCTTTTGGCAAATGACACCAGATCACAGCTGTGTTGGAGCCTATCAGTAAAACCCAAACAAAACAAATGGCCAGATGTGAGACCACTAAAAGGCACACTCACATCAATAAGAATAAACAGTGTTTAGAAACTTATCCATGTGCTGCTAAAAAGCAAAGTCACACATCACACAAAGTTAAACAAATTCCTCCAGGAATACAAAAATCTGACCAGAATCTTCCACATAATAGATTCTTTTCAAACTCTCATGAGCAAAACATATAGCCCCTGTATGAGATATATTAAGGCTTAGCATCAACACTTCAGATTAAATCCTTTTTTAGGGAGGATTACCAAAAATACTGAAAGACAACCAGAGTGTACTAGTTAGAAAGTCGGGTTCAAAGCCAGGAAGACCTGGGTTCAAGTCTGATAAGATACTTGCTTTACAAATCACTAGGCAACTCACTTAAACTCTTGGTACTTTAGACAAATGGCTAAGACTCTTAACTGCACAAAAGATGCCAATCTGCATGGGTAGAGAGAGTTCCTCATCTGGAAGTTTGCTGCTCCTATAAAATCACAGATCTAGTGCCTATTAAAGTTACTGAAACAAAATGTGTTTATTTAGCAGACATCATATGAAGCACCAGCTGATAAGAAATCCAGATGCCAGTCATGGGAATGTTGGTCAATCATAGGGACTGATCCATACTCACTTTACAACATCAACTACAAAATAAAAAAAAAAAAACAACAAGATCAGGGATGAAAAAGCTTTAGTTTTTGGAAGAATACAGTCAACAACTTAAGTATCCTCCAAGTGTCAATTTTATCCAAGGCAAAGAGGTTTTGATTGAGGTGGGTCACAATGCCACAATCTTACTTCATTTCCATACAAAATGCCCAGCTTGTCACATGAGAAGAAAATTCAATTCAGTTATTAACTTTCTATGGAAAAAGATGAGCATTCCTCTTTTTCTGCACTATTATAACATGTAACTAAGAAAAACTCCTCTGAAAAAGGAGGGGAAATCACGAACAATTTTAATCCTCAGTATGCATTTCACTCAAGTGTATAAACGTGCTGTGCTTCTTGGAATAATATTGCTATTAACCACGGGCTTAATCCAAATGCCAGGGAGAATATATACCACTATACTGAAGTAAATATATAGTTGAAATATTAGAGATCAGCATGACATAGTGGAAAGAGTGCTGGGTTTGCAATCGCTATGACATAGGTTTACATTTTTTTTTTTCTGACACTGTGATCTTAGGTCACTCTACATATCTCAACTCCATAGAATTCATCTACTAAGTCACAGAAGCAGCTAGTTGGCATAGTGGATAGAATGCTGGGCCTAGAGTCAGGAGGACCTGAGTTCAAATTCAGCCTCAGACATTTACTAGCTGTGTGACCCTGAGCAAGTCACTTAACCTTTGTGTGCCTCGGTTTCCTCAAATGAAAAATGGGAATAGTAAGAGCATCACAGGATGTTGTGAGGACCAAATATTTGTAAAGTGCCTGGCACATAGTAAGTAGATACTTAATAAATAGTTGTTACCTTCTATTCCCTTAATAGACTGGCAATCTTCTGTGCTTGTGAGAAGAAATCATAGCCAGCCCATACTGGTAAAATCAAAGATCTTTCCTGTATGCATGTTAGATAACTAACTCAAAAAGACATAAATGAACACTTTTAGAAAAGGCCTTAGACATTATCTTATTCAACTCCCCTACCTGAATACGCTCCAAAATATCCACCATGTGTGGTCATCCAGGCAATACTTAAGCAGATCCTGGCATGTGTGACTGCCTCATAAGACAGCCCACTCAACTCCATAGCTGTCAGAAAATAGAAAATTCTTTCTTTTTATCTACCTCCTCGTGATTCACTCAGTGGTGTCACAAAAATAAATCTAATCTCTTTCATGTTTTAGCCCTACAAATATTTGAGATAGTTACTGTACTATGGATTTCCTAAATCTCCTACACTCTAGAGAAAAGATTCCTAATTTGATCAATGCGGCATAGTTTCATAGCCCCTCACTATCATGTTTACCTTCCTTTGATAACCTGCTTGGCCTGATTAAATATGTAGTGACAACCTTGCTCCCCCTCAAAATCCCCCCTGGGAGGTTCCAGGCTAAGGATTCATCTTGGAAAGTGGAGAAGGATCTGAGAAGCATCCATAGTACAAGCTGATACCTTTCTAGTTTGCGGGAAAGGATTTGGTGGCAGCCAGTAAGTCCCCATTTACTAGTATGGATCAGTAAGTAGGAAGATCATCAGGACAATTAATTATGGAGTTCTGACCTCTGGTTCCTCTGAATTCTCTTCAGCTGAAGAACTTCCATTGCCATTGCCCTCATTGTTCTCAAGGAAAACTATTAAGCAATAGGAGATTGTGCCCAGAACTGTTTATAACATGACAGGCATGATTTG
Source organism: Pseudochirops cupreus (assembly GCA_028627135.1). Taxonomy (NCBI): domain Eukaryota; kingdom Metazoa; phylum Chordata; class Mammalia; order Diprotodontia; family Pseudocheiridae; genus Pseudochirops; species Pseudochirops cupreus. The sequence goes on along the minus strand of CM053582.1, from coordinate 398,009,242 downwards.
GCCATTGAAAAAAGAGTGGTTTATTACTTTCCTTGTTATAAACATAATACTTCTATTAATGTAACACAAGATTGCATTGTCTTTTTTTTTTAGCAGCCATACACTGTTGACTATGTAAGAGACAAGAGAGAAAAGGTTTTGACTTGTTAGAAGGAGGGTGTAGGTTGGGGTAGGGAAACAATGGTTAATGGTCTTTTTAGTCATCCTCAACTAACCTACCCTTTGAACCCATTCCTAGAGTAAAAAAGCAAGATGGAGCTCCTTCTTCACCACCATTCCACTCCATTCTCTTTTTGTCTGAGGATCTAAAAATTGACAGGGCAAGGTAGGGATAATATGCCTCAGTCAGCAACTTATGATAAGACTAATAATAAAATCAGTTTTTGACTATAAATCATTTGAGAGTTGAGCTGTGAAATTCAGAGGATATGGTGAAGGAAGCACTATCGCAAAGAATTCAAAGAAAACTTCAAAGATCAGAAGTGATCTTAGCCTAGGCTCAACGTTTATTTTATTAGTTTGGCTGAGAAGAGATCTTACCTGCCATTGGATGATAGAGCAAATTGATGAGCTTCATAGTCATTGGCTAAGATGGTTGACTGAGAAGAACTGTAGGCAATTTATTTAGGGGAAGGACGTACTACCCACAGCACTCACCTTTTACCCCCTCCACACAAGTGGATGGAAGAAAGAGAAACAAGTAGCTCTGAAGACAGAACCTTGGCTAAATAGTATAGCTAAAGTTCTCAGCAGAAGGTCCAAAACATTGTAGCCACCTTCTGTTTTACTAACTACACAATCTATGGTTGAAGTTGGACACAATTAACAAGTGACCCTGAAGACTACAGGACAGCTGAAATTAAGACAAGATACCCAGAAGGGAGGAGCAGAGAAATCTATTTTTTTTTGTTACAATACATTTTCCCCAATTACATGTAAGACAACTTTTAAGATTATTTAAAAAAAATTTTGAGTTCCAAATTTTCTACCTCTCTCCTTCCCCTCCCCCCCGAGATGGTAATTTGACAGATTATTTATGTGCAATCATGCAAAACATATTTCCATATTAACATGTTGTGAAAGAAGAAATAGATCAAAAGAAAAAAACAAGAAAAAAGTGAAGTGGAAAAACAGTATACTTAAGTCTGCATTCAGACACTATCAGTTTTTTCTCTGAAGGTGGATAACAGTTTTCATCATAAGTCCTTTGGAATTGTCTTAGAGCCCTGTATTGCTGAGATTAGCTAAGTCATTCACAGTTGATCATCATACAATCTTGTTTTTACTGTAGAGAGTGCTCTCGTGGTTCTGCTCAGTTCACTTTGCATAAATTTGGGTAAGTCTTTCCAGGTTTTCCTGAAATTATCCTGCTCACTATTTCTTAGAGTACAATAGTATTCCAGTATAATCGTATGTCACAATTTGTCTGGCCATTCCTCAACTGATGGGTATCCTCTTAATTTCTAATTCTTTGCCACCACAAAAAGAGCTGCTATAAATATTTTTTGTACAAATAGGCCCTTTATCCCCTTTAAAAAAAATCTCTTTGGGATAGTATTGGTTTTTGGATCAAAGAATATTTTATAGCCCTTTGGGCATAATTCCAAGTTGCTCTCCAATATGGTTGGATCAGTTCACAACTCCACCAACTGTGCATTAGTGAGCATACTATGGAGGGCATAACCATATTGATTCTGCTGAGAAGGCAAACTCACCTCAATATCACCAGAAGGCAGCAACACTGCAGCATTAAAAGCATGAGCTCGCCTCCCACATATGTCTTAGCTACATGTGTTTCCCATGTGTGTGCCTCACACGATCCCAATGTGTGGCTATTCTTTCCACTGGAGAGATATGTATTTGTGAGTGAGGTCAAGATTTATAGCTGAGGGAGGGGGAGGGCCAACCTGTTATTTTTATTACTATGCTATATCAGTAAATGCGTTGGCTTTGAACTAAACGTATTCTAGATCTAGCTCAGCATTTCTTAAACTGTGAGTAGCACGGTCCCCTAGTTTAAGAAGTGATGAGGGGTCATGAGTAGAAAAAGCTTAAGAAGCCCTGCTCTAGCTGACTAGTAAAAATATACATATAAAGAGGGGGACGACAGCTATGATTTGGAAAGGATATTGACCTACATTGTACCTACAGGCTGGGGTAGTTTTTTGGGTGATGCTGAGAAAAGGAGTTTTATAATTCATATAGGGGATGAGTAAATGGTGAAGAGTAAAAGGAACAAAGGAAAACTGAGAAGGGAATGAACCTTTTCAGTTGAGGGTGTAAGCAAAGCTATAAAGAGGTGACTCCTGACCTGATCCTAGGAGGAAGATGGATATGAAGTACATTCCAGGAAGAAGAAAGTGGCCTATGGGAATGTACATGTAGGAGATGGTCTATTAAGTTTAAATAATAGTTACAAGTGCAGTTGGCCTGGAACAGAACACATAGGGGGAATAATGTGAACCAAGATTAAAATAAGTTTAGAAACAGTTTGAGGAAAACCTCAAATGCCATTTATATTTGATCTTAAAGGCAAGAGGGAATTATGGATGGAGTATGACACAGACAGGCCTAAGCCTTAGGAAAATTATTTTATCAGATCTGTGAAGGATGGATTCCCGTATTAGGGTTCTAACTGGTCTTCTTGACTCATCTGTCCTCTCTCCACTCAGGAGCTAAAGTTATATTCCTAAAACACAGGAAGGACCACATAATCCCCTGGTCGATTTGATTCTAAAAGTGATTGAAGTTCACTATTACCTTTAGAACCAAAAACAAATCCTTCAGCCTAATCCTGAAATCCCTTTAAAATCTACACTTCTAGCCTCATTGTATATTACTCATTTTCACTGACTCTGGTCCAGACAAATTGATCTTTTTGTTGCTCACTTATTACACTCCATTTCACAATTCCATGTCTTTTCAGAGGCTGACCCCCTTGCCTGGAATGCACTCAACTCACCTGCAAGAATCCTTAACAGCCTTCAAAGCTCAGTTCAGATGCTACTTCCTATGCTGTTATTCCTGATCCCACAGCTGTTTGTGTTCCATCTCTACCTTGTATATACTTTGGATCCATCTTGAATATATTTAGTTATATATACTTGTATGTACCCATATACTGCCACTCCCATATAACGTAAGCTTCTTGAAGGCAGGAACTATTTCATTTTTGCCCTTGTAGCCCAGCGTGCAACGCATGGCACATAAGTAGGATGCTGATTTGTTGTTGTTGTTGTTGTTGAACTGGAAAGGGGAGAAACTGGAGGCAGAGACACCAAATAGGAGGCTATTTTGTAAAAAGAAAGACAGGTTAAATTGTCATTACTTCTTCTTAGTAAACTCTTATAATGACCGTTTCTCCTAAGTTATGTGTGTGTGTGTGTGTGTGTGTGTGTGTATGTGTGCGTGCGCACGCATGCGCGCACACATGTGTGTTGAACTCCTTTGGCAGTCTGGTATAGTCTCTGGACTCTTTCTAAAAACAGTGTTGTTGTTTTTTCAAATTACAATTGAAGGAAATGCTAAATTTCAAATTGAGGCAAATGAAACTAAAAATGTAATTTCCCCCTCAACTTTAAGAATCCCTTTCCTAAATACTTGTAAAACATTATTTTTTTAAATTTTTATAATCCATCCTAGAAATTATTTTCATCATTTATTGATACAAAGTTATAAATCTATAGTGTATAGAAAACACTCTACACCACTTTTCCAAGATCTGAACAACATGGTCCATCTTCAGTTTTACTGTTTTCTATAGTTTTCAAAGACCTATTCAGTAAACTCATTTGCAAGCTTTTTCATGACCCCAGGAAATGATTTATCTAAGCTTCAATTTATTTAGAGATTCTAGGTGCTCTCATACCATCTGCATACCTCTCTTGGGATTCAAACCCCTCTTAATCATATTTGTGGTATCCTTTCCATTCCTGATCTCTTTCTCTGTGACAGGAAAAAATAGAAGCAAAATAAGAGCTGACTTTTTCTGCTTCTTCTCTATTTCCTGTTAACACTATATCATCTACTTCAATCAGAGGGTCTATCTTTTCCTTTGAGAGTAACAGTTCTGTTTTACTTATCTTGCACTTCCCCCCAGGGTCTATGACATTATCTCTTCAAATGACAGGTTCTTTAGAAGTTTGTGCTGAATTAAATTACACTGAAAACAAACATGTCCTAATTCCTTTAACATTTTACAAAAGTCAAAGCACATTTGGCCTCTACTCTTCCAGCTTGTGTTCATAGAAGTCATGTTACCATTGCACCCTTACTTGGTAATGTACCTCAATTCCATTTTTTGCATGTGTAATTTTACATCTAACTTCGTTAGAGAGTTTCTTGTGTAGTCACAGTAGTTTCTCTTTAGGTACTTCCCTTACCTTCACGATGATAATTTTCAATCGTATTGTCAGAATTTCATTTTGACCTCCTTTTCCCCTTGAGCTATACGATACTCCTTTTAAGAGTCTCTAGGTGCCTTCATCGATGTTTTCTCTGAATATCTGGAAATCTATTTCTTCTTGAAATCTAAATCCCTTCCCCTCCCCCCCCCCCACTGTTAGCTACCATTAAATCTTAGTTGATTTAGTCAATGAATAAAAGCACTGAATTTAGTCAAAAGACTGGAGTTCAACTCCCACTTCTGCCATTTACTAAAAATGGGACCCTGTAACAGTTACTGAAAAGTCATGAGTTCAGTTTCCTCATTTGTAATATGTGTGCTGACTCATTTCAACACATTTTTAAAGAAGATATGATTAAATATCATTTTTGAAGTTTTAGGGAAACTATAAATAACTATGTAAGTATCATTGGTATTACTATGGCTAAATAAGTCAATTAAAAAGCATTTATTAAGCACCTATTACGCTTCAGAAACTTTGTTAGATATTGAAAATAAAAAGAAAAGCAAAAGAGTATATCCCTAAAGGACGTTACATTCCAAATCTCGGCATATATACAACATAGAGAAAATGGATCCAAGGTAATGTTGGTGAGAGAGAGACTAGCCACTGGAGAACCCCAGAAAGGACTTGCACTATATCTTGAAGGAAACAAGAGATTCCAAGTAGAGACAGAATTCTTTGTAGGCATGCAAGTCACCTGCTGTATGTGAGAAACAGCAAAAAGTCCACCTTGTCGGAACCTCAGCAGAGAGTCATATACGAAGAGATAAGAAAGGCAAGATGGTTCCAAGTTGTGAAGGGCTTTAAATGCTAAACAAAAGTATTTATATTTGATTGCTGAGGCAAGAGAAAGCCATTGCACTTTAGCAAAATCCCTTTGGCAATTCTGTAGATGACTTATTAGAGTGGAGAGAGATTTGTGTCAAGAAGACTAATTAAGAAGTTACTAGAATAATCCAGGTGAGAGGTGATGAAGGCCTGAGTTGGGTTGTGGTTGGATAAGTGAAACAAGTGGAAAGATAAAAAAAGACATGGAGGAAGAAATGGCAAGATGTGGCAACTGAGATTATGAGTTACGTGTGATGAGTGAGAGTTAAGAGTTCAAAATGACACTGCCTGACTAGAAGATTGTAATGTCCTCAGTAGAAGATATTCATTACTTCAATGTCTAACTCAAATGATATCACTACCAGGATATTTTCCCCAATCTCCACCCCAATCAGTAAAGACCTTTGTCCTTAAAGTTCACATAGCATTTTGTTTTATAGCTTTCTAATGCCCTCATCAAGTATAATATTTATTATAGCTACACGTGTAGGCATTTTACTTCCTTACTAGATTGTAAGCTTCTTGTGGGCAAGGAGCTATATCAAATGAAATGTTGTATCTCCAACACCTAGCAGAGAACTTTGAACATAACAGATCATTAACAAATATATATTTTATTACTTTCTTAATATCTTCCTTATTGGTAGTTGTCTGGTAAATTTTCAATCAATTATACAAATGGAAGCCGTCTTTCCCAATGGTTATCATTTTCCCTGTGGTCCTTCGGAAGGTCAACTCACCCTACCTTCTCTTCTAGGAACTATGTGTATTCTTAACTTACCATACCCCAAAATAGGTTTGACTCTCTTAGGTTTTCTAACTTTATTAACAATAATTAATCCTCATGATATTCTTATGAAAATATTTAACAGTATGATGGAGCCATTCATTTTTAATTCTAGACTTAGGTCTTATCCCATCTTTGGAGAATTTATCAGCCACATTGTCTAAGCTACTGCCCCTAGTGGAGGAAGATGAGAATACCACATGCATTTTCACACAAATTTCTGTTATCAGAAATTTGTTTATCAAAAGCTAGAGGGTCATGGATACTTTGAAACAGTGAAACCCATGGAAAAAGTATGATCTTGTGACATTCTTGTCTTAAAGATCCAAGCTATTAATAGTGAAAATCAGGATTCAAATTCAGGCTTGTTTGGTTTTCAGTTTGAAGTTGAGCTGTTTCTCTTCTATTCCCATAGTGTCTTGTGCTGGTCATATACATTTACATTATATCTTATATTATACTTACATGGGCGTGGCTAGGTGGCACAGTGGATAGAGTGCTGAGCTTGGAGTCAAGAAGACCTGAATTCAAATCCAGCCTCAGACACTTACTTGCTGTGTAACCCTGGGCAAGTCAATTAACCCTGTTTGCCTCAGAAGGAAATAGAAAACCATTCCAGTATCCTGGCCAAAAAGAAAACCAACCCAAAAGGAGTCATAAAGATCCTGATATGACTGAAATGACTAAACATCAAACAGTATTTACTTGGCCGCATCTGATTCTCCCAACTAGATCAGTTCCTTTCAAGGTAGTTCCTTCAGGTAGCATTGTTTCGTGGGATGACAGAAATGGAAGGGCCCTGAGTCATCAAGTCCAACCTTCTCCTTTGACAGATGAAAAAATTGAGGCCCAGAGAGGTTAAGTGACTCTCCCAGGATCACAAAGCTAATAAGTATCTGAGGCAAGATTTGAATCTAGGTCTTCCTTGCTCTGAATCTAGATCTCTAGCCCTGACAACATCCTGCCTCATAGTCATCTTTGTGCCTACTCCAACCAGTCTCACACACAGCAGAAGCTCAAAATTTTTGTTGAGGATTGGTGAATTAAACTGAATTTTCTAATATGTGCTTATTGCTGCAGCTAAGACACATACTGTTAAATTAATTGAACTTCTTTAATGTAGTTAAATGGTTTTAAAATGGATATTTGGATATGTACCTTTAGAGAAATGGTGCTGAGTATAATATTTACTCTGCTCATTAGCAATCAAAATACTGTCGGCAAGATCCTATGCTAGGAAAAAAGATTGGTTGGCACAATACATCTCAATCATTAGGATTGATGGCACGATAGAGGGGAGCTGTTCATCTCCTGATATCTACCAGTTTTGTAACCTAACTTGAAATCATGCCTCCTCTGACAGTGTTTCCCCAACATTTTCCTTGTCAAGGAGTTTATTCACTTCATAGTGTGTATTCACCTGGACCAACCTGTTTCACATTCCTATGCTGCTTCTAGAAAACAAAGAAAAGAGGCCCAATGTGGACAAGCTTTGTTTTGTACTGTTTACTCTAGGGGACAAAAAACCCAAATGGTTTTATCAATAACTTAACAAAGAGGACTGATCTTTTTATATCAGAGACTTTATAAAAAAATTTTTTCCATATTTTTCCAAAGGTACCACTCGAATTCCTTTACATATTAATTCACAGAGACAGTTAGTTGCACACTGCATGATGTAAACAATACTACAATGAATGTACAATGTGGTCCTAAAAAACTGAATATTAGTATAGGTATTACTGAAGCAGTATGTTTTAGATGTCCCATTGCCATTAGCTATGCCTTTTTACAGAACTAAAACAATTTAAAACTGTGCATTGATCTAGGAAAAGTAATAGTACATATGCAATACTCTCCATTCCCAAAGGAATGCTATGGTTCCCCCTCCCACCTTTCTAATTTTAAAAGGAAAAAATTAAAAATACAAACCAAGACTGACTGAGACTTGCAGCTCATTAAAGCTGGGGTGATTTCCCCTATATAGAATTCTATTGATCTCCATAGTCCACACCAGACAAAAAGTGTGGTCAGGGAGGGGGATGATGGATGCCTCTGCCAATAGCACTGAACAAACCTGTTAGCTAATTGCTACCAAAGACAATTATCCCCGCATTGTTTCATAATGGAAACACATTACAAAACTCTAATATACACACAGGGAAATTTGATGATTTGACTGCGGAGCCATGTGCATTGAATTTCATTGCCAAAGGCCAACCAGGTCGCTGCTATGAAGGGGAAGAAAGTGTCAGAATATAAGCCACAGTATCTTACGGCTCTTTACTTAAAAAAGAGACAGAGACAGAAGAGAAAGAAAAGAAAGCCACTGTGCAACAGAAATAGCTATCCAATCATGTCTTGTAATGGTAATTTTGTATGAGTCTCTATAATGTTATTTTTAAAAAACAATAAATCTTTGATTATGTTCCACATATAATCTTAAAAAAGATTCTCCACCATTTTGTTTTGTTGCCAAAGAAATGTTCTTAATAATCTTCCTTTTGACCATCAGTCAGCACCCTGGCAATCAGTGAGTTAAACAGGTGCCTTTACAATAGCATAGCTTTGTATGCTACTGAGGGTTAAAAAAAAAATCAACAAATCTGTGTCATGAATCTACTTAAAAGAAAATGAACACGTACTCCTAACAAATCCCAGCAAAACAGCCATTAACCCAACCAATTAGAAAAAAAAATGCCTCAAAATATAGACTTATTTGATTAGATATAATCATAGTGCAATTTGGGAATACAATATTTACATTTACCTCCTTTCCAAGAAGACCAGTCTTGGGAGTGCCCTTTTTAAACATGTTTCTAAATATGCTCATGTCCTTCTCCAGTGTATTCAAGCAAGACATTTAATTCTGGCACTGGAGTTATAAGAATTCTGATATACAGTACACTTCAAAATTATATTCAGTGCAGTTTGACTGTACCAGTGGAAAATAGTGCAAAATAAAAAGAAAAATGTACTGAAGATGTGCCAGCATTATAAAGATAAATTAATAGCCACAAAATTTATGATCAACCTATTAACTTCATAATTCACAAGTCAATGAATCCTGTTTTACTGTGTTTGATACTGCTCTATATAGGCCAGTCTACCTGCTGCAGACTGTGCTGACTACTATTTTGACAAGACCTGGATAGCAGTAGGTCCAAAGCAATCAGAAGGTTGACTTTGACAAATGGCGGTGCCGCGGCGAAGTTGAAAATAACACACATCCACTTTAATCTCTTTCTTGATTAAATCGAAACCATACCATTCTGACATCATGTGATTTGCTCATGAAGCATCACTGCAGGTTACTTTAGAGGCTACATCTATTGAAACGATATTGAATTTTTAGGGGAAGTACTTAATTCATTCAAATGAAACCTTCACAAGGTAACTGGGCCACCAGTCACTGATAACTGCAAATTTCAAGAAAACCAGAGGAAGAATCTCTGACAAAAAAATAAAATAAAATAAAATAAAAACCATCTGCTACTGAATGATATTTTAGTAGGTATTATCTTCTACTTTCAAAAAGAGAAGATGATATGCATAAAGCATATTCC
>CM053582.1:397989652-397997152 GCA_028627135.1 Pseudochirops cupreus | reverse complement strand
TTTCTCATCAATTTTTACAGTTTCCACTGATTAAATATATATTGACTCATAAAGTATTACCATTGCATCAATCGTCAGCAGATGCAGGAGTCTGTCATTTAAATATTAACTATCGCATAAAAATGGCAGCTTGGTTGTTTGGAAGCAGTAATCTGGTACCAGTTATTGCCACATCTCCCTAATGCATTAGCAAAACTCACAGTTAGCATTGTCTTCTTCTGCACCAATGTGCAGCCATGGCCACAAATTCTTTAAATAATGCCACTTCTTTTTCTTTCATTAAATTTTACTATGAAATCAAATGTAAAGAAAATAAAGCCTTTTGAATGCATCACAAAGGTCCATTGATGTGGGTGAAAGGGGAACATGTTGGTATGATCAACATTTTTGTATCACACTAAAAAATGGAGGAGGAGATAGAGAAAGCAAGCCTCTTCAAAGAAATTTAAAAGGGAATACTAAAATTTCATTGTACAAAATACACGTCATTTATACCACCATCTTCAAATGGGGGTATTATGTTGAGCCACATTCAACTGGGAGGCCTCAAATGATATTACTCCTAGCATCAGCCTAACTTTCTTCATACTTATTAAAATACCAAAGACCCAGTTATACATCAAGCTCCTCAATGAAATATTCCTTAACTTAAAGTAGTTCAACTTAGAGCACATTAAAAATAAGAGGAGAAACACTCTGCTTTCAGGAAAAAGAAAAGTGTGTAAAACAAAATACCTATTTTGCTAGAAGGGAGGGGAAAGAGATCCATCGTCCAGGTTAACTCTACTATCAGAATGTGTAGACATTTCCAAGACTATTAAAATCTTCTAGTAACTGATAGGTAATTGCTCATTTGCTGACTGCAGCAGTGTACATCAGACAGAAGCTGTGAGAGAAGCCATCCTTCCTGGCTAATAGAACATGTAGAACTTGCTGCTACTGCAACACTAATGCTCACAGTACCAAGTCATCTTTAATGCAAACACACATTTTCTGCCTCACTCCTATGTTTTCCATTATAATGCAACACAAAACAGTGTACATTTCATTTTATCCCTATGAGGGCTGCATAAGCAGTTCCAAGTCAGGCTAAATATTGTATTGCTCTTATTATGGTAGATAAATATTTTAAAATTTAAGAGCTAAATATTTTATTTTTTTCAGTATGCTCTTTGCAACTATTAGGAATTATATGTATATATATACATCTCATTCAAGAGAAGTCTTTGGGGCTTCCTTTCTAAACACAAATTACTGTTTATTTCCCCAAACAGAACTAGATCAGAGTTAATAACAACCAAAAAAAAGGTCAATAAATCACCTTATGCTTGGCATTAATAATAAGGATATTCTGCTTTTTCAAGCAAAGAAAATGGGGTAATAATTGGCATTGCAAACTTTTTCTAATGAGAATAAATAAGAATCAAGAAAATGCTACATCTTTAACATCAGATCTCCAACCTTTTCACTATTTTTATAACTTCAAGTAAGTCTTTACAAAATCCCTCTAGTCAACATGAGTATTTTACATAAAAAAATTAGTAAAATGCATGCTAAGAATACATATCTTCAGACATTTTATCCAAAATTTCAGCCAAACTAAGAAATCTAGAATATTTTTTTTAACACATTTGCCTTGAAGGAAGGAGACTAATTACATTAACTGGTTTATTAATAAATGAAGTTCTTTGTCCAATTATTTTAAGTACTAAGAGACTAGGGAATAATTTTAAATGTCTAATATGCCTTGAAACCTTTTTTTTTTTTAAGGTTAATTACATTTCCAAGTAAAGCTACTCTAGACTTTCCCCTTAGGTTTCAAACAGGTTTGAAAAAAAAAATATATATATGTTATAAAATCAGATTACCTCATTGGCCAGCTCCAAAAGCACAGGGGCTGTTCCATCTTTCACCACTCCACTCAGGTACCTAGACAAGAGAAAGCCAGATGGTTCTCCACTGACAAGAAAAGGCCAGTGTAGACATGTTAGCATCCCCTGGGTATTTGCTTCTCCTGGGCAAATGCCAGACTCAAACCTAGTTAAAGAATGCTAATGTAATAGGGGAAGGTTGGGGATAACAAACACAACAAAAACAACTTATCTTAAATCATCAGTAACTAACTCTCTGGAGATGGGGTGAGCAAATACACTGGTGTCTCCGAAGGTCTTTATGAAAAAAAAATTATACAGTAAACAAACCAATGAACTCATTTGGAAGAACATAATCTCTGAGTAGAAACTTCTTCTAAAGGCTCTGAAAAGCCTTATCGCCTATTAAGATGAGGTCCCTTATCATATCCAATAAATGGTTTGATGTAGACCAAAGTGTTTGCATGTGAAGTCACTGTGCATCCCATAAACAAATGAAACAAACTCGGCGCTTATTGTTTAAGGGAATAAGGGAATAAATTGGTTCTTACAGTTTGAGATGCTTTTCTCAAACATTTATTTCTACCTTGTTAAGAGACATTGTCCAAAGAAATGTTTACTGACTAGTTATCTCTGAAACAGGTTAACTTAGCTAGTCTCATGGCTAACATTATTTTTGAGATTTGGTCTTCCTAAGCAAGTCACTTAACCTATGTCTTCCTTAGTTTCCTTAACTGTAAGACATGGGTAATAATTGCACCTTCTTTTGTAAAGCCCTTAGCAGAGTGCCTGGCATATATAATAGGGGCTTAATAAATGTTTATTCCTTTCTGTCCATTGACTGGGACTATTATAGACAAGATATATAAGTAGAGATTAAAGTAGATAATTTCTCAGGTCCCTTCCAATTTTGCAATTTTATGATTTCATTTAAAAAAAGGAAAAATACTTCTGGTCAAATATACAGTAGAGGTTGGAAACATTTGTCTTATACAGCTTGGGAGTCTGAGTTAAAGCCACTGTTTTCAATTTGTTAGATGCCAAATGACAAGCCATGAATAATTTTGCAATTAGAAAATATTATATAACAATTCTGCTTATAAACATGTTTTAACTGTGAAGCAGAAGCAAGTACCTGGCATGGTAGAGGAGAGAGATACAATAGATCTTTAGGGTTAACTATAACTTAAATTTAGCTTTAAGCAACCTTTCCCAATCATGATTAATGCCAGTCCTTGCCATTAGAGATCATCTCCAATTTATCCTGAAAATATTTTGTTTGTACATAGTTGTCTACATGTAGTCTTCCCCATTAGATTGTACACTCCTCAAGGGAAGGGACTATTTTTGCCTTTATTTCTATCCCCAGCATTTAATGTACTTACTAAAGGCTTGTTGACTTGATTTATGGGATTATCTTTGACATGGTTTGGAGAAACTAAGCTTCTAAGAGGAGTTAAAGAACATACTAAGGCATCAGAAGTGATATAAAATTTAAAAAAATATCTCTTATTTGGCATGCAACTGAACAAGAGGACAGGAAGGTTAGAGAAATGTGAAATGACTTAATGGACTTGAACCGTGTCTATATGCACAATCCAGATCAACTGTTTTGATTAAACTGATATATATAACTGCTCAGGTAAACCATTTAGACAAATAACTGAACAAACTGACATGTCAATTCAGTGAAGTTGGGGTATGAGTTTGTGGAGTCTCTTCTTAATTCCTATAGCATCAATCTGGAGCTCAGAGATGACATAGTGTTGTTGCCTCCAAAAGGCTCATGCCACTCCTTATGAATGAACAGTCATTCAAATGCCTTCCCTTGTGCTGCCTGCCCCCTACTTAATATATATTGCTGGAAATGATCTTTCCTTCTTTAGAATTCCCATAGCAGGTAATATCTTTCTAATATATTTATCTTAGTCTATTTTGTCCTTTCTTTATTGGGGCTTGGGAAAGCACAATGCAGAGGTAAGAGATTTGTTTGTTCTATCCAAAAAATTTAAAATTATACTCCCTGTTGTATGACCCATCAGAGAAAGCTTTCATAGTAGGCTGTGGCCTGATTTCTTCCAAGAGAATAGGAATTTCTGGAATTAAAATTAAGTGCATTTATTGTAAGTAATATTGAAAGTCATCCCTTGTTACACAACCCCCTTTCCCCCACCCCCCAATATCCTCAGGTAGGAAATCCTAGACAAGTGCCTATTTAATCCTAGTTCTAACTTTGTTTACACCATAATTATTTGGCATTTTTCTTATCTATTTCACCAGACTGTAAATGCCTTAAGATAAAAGATGTGCAAAATGTATCTTTACAACTTTCTTGTGCCTAGCATAGTGCCTTGCATATACTGAGTGCTTTCTAAATATTTGTTGAATAAAGACTGAATTAAATATAGCCATTGTAACATCTAATTAACTGAGTGTGATTATTCTGATATTGCTAAAATAAATACCTTCATGTGGTGGGATGGTCAAGAGCACAGGATGTGGAATTAGAGAGTTTGGATCTAAATCCCAGCACAACCATTTACTAATGCAATCTAAGATATGTCACCTAAACTTTCTAAATTCAAGCCGAGAAGCTGACCTTGAAGGAGGCTTCCAAATCCAAATATATAATCTATGAACTGTTATCTACTAACTTCTATTACATGACTCACTCAAATATTATGGTCACACAGATCCAAACAAACATTATAACCTTGGTTCTTAAACCTCTAACTGAAGATTTCAGTTTTATTGAAATTAGGATATTGGCAGTGATGAGAAATCCCATGGCACTATCCAATTTTGCTGTATTCACATACAACCAGCTTTTAAAGAAGTCATGTCTATTTCTTTCCCTTTCACATTTCAATTCAATCTACTACAACAAACTTAAGTCTGACAAGTTTGGCACGACAGTGGAAGGGGGAGATCCAGAAACACAAAAGCATCATAGTTCCTAGCTTCAAGGAACTTCTATTTAAATATGGAGAATGAAACTTGTTCACGCAAAATAAATAAAGAAGCACATTAAAATATGATTAGAAAGGACCAAACAATGTAGTATGAAAGATCTGGGGATAGACTAATATTTATCTATCAGTTATTACCAGTAGCTTACTTAAAAGTTATGTTTCTTTCCTACTAAGCTGCAGAAAAATTAAAACTAAAGAAAATTAAATGGCATAGTTTCCAGTTTTCTCATCATCTAAGCAAGTCCAATAAATTCCTATTATATGCAAAGCTCTGTTCCCATACCTGGATCTAAGAAGGAAAAATGACAACTGTACTGATGGTTCTTCAGTTGTTTTCTGAGAAGGAATGATTGTCTTTATCAGTGTTTATTGACCCATACTCCTAACTAGACACAGAAAGAAAAGAATCACAAACACCAGTAGCACTTTTTATGGTGCCATCTTTATGGAGCTGTGGAAAATGAAAACAATTGAATCTTGTGAGCTTATCTGAGATATGATGATGATGAGTGATAGTAATGACAACAGCTAGCACTTACTGTTTACTACATTCAAGGCACTGTGCTAAGCACTTTAAAATTATTTTCTCTCTTGATCCTCATAACAACCTTGAGAAATGAGTGCTGTTATTAGCTCCATTTTATAAATGAGGAAACTGGGGCCAAACAGAGGTTAAGTGACAGGTTCAAGGTCAACCAGCTAGGAAATTTCTGAGGTAATATTTAAACTCAAGCCTTTCTGACAGATCCAGGCACCTATATGCTATCTAGAAAAAGCAAACGTTCCCATCTTCGGATGATCATATTTAATCAGTCAATATACATGTATTAAGCACTTCTTTTGTACCAGGTATTGCATGAGATGCTGGGGAAATAAGGAGGAAACAATCTCTCATCTCAAGGAGTTTACATTCTAATAGATGAGACAAGTAAATAGATAGTTATGTACATGATACATATAGACAAGCTAGAACATTTGGATGGTATTTTGTGATTTTTAAAGACTGCAACTGAAAAAAAAAAGGTACTGAGACATTAAAAAAAAAGATATGAAAATGTCATTTGATCCTCACAAACCTGTGAAAAAGGAAGGGGAGACCTTATCCTTATTATAGACATGGGAAGACTAGACCTCCTAGCTAGGGTGTGCAGTGGGTTTAGAAGCAAAATCATTCTGATTCCAAATAGAGCAATCTAGTCACAAAACAAATACAATGCTCACATACTTACACACATTTGTGCACATGCACACACACATACACACACAGTGTGGTATAATAAAAACCTTGAAAAACTTGCTTTGTATAAAAATTTTTTTTATCTGAATTATGTATGTACTTAGGAAGGTATTCTAGTTTGAAACCAACCTATCTGTTTACTATGGACACAATCTGAAGTGTTTGATGGTCATGTATAAGGTCTCCTTAGTAACAGAACAGCAAATATCACTAAACTGAGAATACCTGGTGATACCACAATTATATATAAAAACCCAAAGAGACAAAGAAAGAGGAAAAGGATCCATACTGGAAAAAATATTTATAGCAGCCCTTTTTGTCTTTCTGGTGTCAAAGAACTGAAAATAAACTTGGTATTAGTCAACCGAGGAACGGCTGAAAAAAACTGTGGCAAATGAACATAACAGAATATTACTGTGCTATAAAAAAAATAAAGAAAATGAGAGGCAGAAAGAACTGAGACTATTTGTACAAAGTGACATAAATGAACAGAAAATAACTTTGACGGACTTAAAAACTCTGATGACTCTGGAAGACTCTTGAAAAAGAGGGGATGACCTGAGGCACAGAATGAAACACACATTATTTGGACAAAACCACTGTGTGAATTTCTTTTACTTGACTATACTGTTTACAAGGGAGTATGAACTTATATGGGGGGGACCAAGAGTTTGAGGAGAATGTTAGTTATATGAAAAAAAAATGAACATCAGTAAAAATTTTAAAAGATTCACACAGGAGATGGAACCAAGACAGTGGAGTACATGCTAGGACCCACTGAACTTGACTAATATTCCCCTCTGAACAACTTTAAAATAATACCTCAAATCAAATTTTGGAGCAGCAGTCAACAAAAGTTGAGAGATATTTTTTTTTCAGTCTAAGACAACTTAGGAGGTCCTTAGGAAAGGTCTGTAACACTGGGGTCAGAGCAGGCATGAAGCATGTCAGAAGCACTAAGGGGTGGACCTTTAAAGAATCCATGACAGTGGCAGCAAAAGCTTTGGAAGCCTTCAGCCAAGAGATGGTTAGGGGGTTGGAAAACTAGTTGGATAAAGAGTACAGGGGTTCTTTTGCTGGCTCTGGTGCATTTGGCACTGACTGGCAAATCTACTGCCTATAAGTAGTTCTGGGTCACAATTCCAGGGCAGAGAAGAGTGCTTGTGATTGGTCACAAGGGAATAGGAGCCCTCTTCACAGTTTCAGGGCCAAGAGGAGCAATAGCAGTTGCAGCTGCAAGAGACCAGGGGCCCTTCTTGGGTAAAGAACAGAACACAGGCCAAGGGAGCAGTAACCTTACCAAAGCCCTGCAAATTTGCAAATGCCTAGAACTAGCTCTAAAAACAGCAGCACAAAAAAAGTCTGAAGCTTGGCACAGTGCCTCCTAACCTCCAGGTGAAGATAATCAACTTTTTTTTTT
>CM053582.1:397959206-397989152 GCA_028627135.1 Pseudochirops cupreus | reverse complement strand
AAAATCTCTGTGGGGCTCTCCTTCCAGAAGGGAAAGCTCTGTCCCAAATCGCTGGGGTCCTCCCAGCTGCCATAGCTCTCAGGAAGATGCTGGGACTCTTCCTATTTACTTCTGGCTGACTGGATAATGAAGACTCCAGGACCGAGGACCGAGGCCCAAGACTGCGATCCAGATCCAGGCCGCTTAACACGAGAGCTCTTGGCCTAAGAACAATCGCTTAGTCCCCCTGCTGTCTGCAGGCCGCCAGCGGAAAGCTGCAACGCGGAGGCGGGTGCAAAACCTCTGCCTTTCACTTTTCCGTTCTGGAGGCCTTTAGGCTGGATGCTTTTCTCCCCGCAATCCCCAGTGACCTAGTTCTGAATGCTGCTGGCAGCTGCCGCTAATCCACTCCTCTGCTCCTCCCGTCCAGCCGCCCCTGGGACACAGCCTCAGCTTCAGGCCAGGCTGGTTTCGGTTCACAGTGCTGATATGGTTCCTCGTAGCCAAGCTGACTTTAGTGGGAAGTATCTTTGTGTGCGTTTTGGAGTTCTAGGATTGGTTTAGAGTCCTATTTTATGGGTATTTTGGGGTGGCTATGTGAGAGCTGCGATATGTTGCTGCTGCTACGCCTCCATCTTGGCTCCACCCCCCCGAAGATAATCAACTTTAACAGAAAGTCCAAAGTGAAGAAATAGACTGGGAAAATGAGCAAACAAACAAATGAAAGAAAAATAATTTGACCATAAAAAGCTACTATGATGGCAGGAAAGACCAATATATAAACTTAGAAGTCAACAATGTGTAAACACCTACAAACAAAGTCTCAAAGAAAAATGCTAACTGGACCCAAGGCCAGAAAAAATTCCTAGAAGAGTAAAAGAGCTAAGAGAAGCATTAGAAAAACTAAGAAAAGAAATCAGGGTGATGCATGAAAATTATGAAAAGAGAATTAACAAGTTGGTAAAAGAGGCCCAAGAAATACTAAAGAAAGTAACACCTAGAAAAAACACACACACACACACACACACACACACACACACACACACACACACACAAAACAGAATTGGCCTAAGGGTAAAAGAGACACAAAACTTCACAGAAGAAGTAGAATTTGCCAAAAAGAAAAAGAGATATAAAAGCTCACTGAATAAAATAATTCCTTAAATATTAAAACTGGGCAAGTAGAAAGTAATAACTCCATGAGACTTTAAGAAATAATAAAACAAAGTCAAAAGAATGGAAACAATAGGAAAAAAAGTGAAATAGCTCACTAAAAAAAAAAAGGACCTGGGAAGCAGATCAAAGAGTGATAGTTTAAGAATTACTGCACTACCTAAAAGCCACACTTGGGGGGAAAAAGAGCCTAGACATCATATTTCAAGAAATTACTAAGAAAAACTGCCCTGATATCTTAGATCTAGACAATAAAATAAAAATTGAAAGAATCCACCAATTACCTCCTGAAAGAGATCCTAAAATACAAACTCCCAGGAATATTATAGCCAAATTGTAGAGCTCCTAGAGGAAGGAGAAAATATTTCAAGCAGTCAGAATGAAACTCTTCAAATACCATAGAGCTACAGTCAGGATCACACAAGATTTAGCAGCTTCTACTTTAAAGAAGTAGAGGGTTTGGGATAGGACATTCTGTAAGGCAAAGAAACTAGGATTACAAGCAAAAATAACTCGCCCAATAAAACTAAGTGTAATTCTTCAGGGGGAAACATGGATATTTAATGCAATAGAGGACTTCCGAGAATTCCTGATGAAAACACCAGAACTGAACAGAAAATCTGACAATCAAATACAAGACCCAAGAGAAGTATAGAAAAGTAAATATCAAAGAGTAATCAATCTTAAGGGACTCTATAAATTTAAACTATTTATACTCCCATATGGGAAGATGAACACATAACTCCTAAGAACTTTATCATTATTAGGGCAGTTAGAAAAAATATACATAAACAGAGGGTATGAATGTGAGTTGATTATATAGGGATGATTACGTGTGTGTGTGTGTGTGTGTGTGTGTGTGTGTCTGTGTTTGCATGCATGTGTGTATGCAGGGATAAGAAATAGGGATGAACTAGGGGAAGGGAAAAGGGAGAGATAAAATGGGGGAAACTGTCTCATACAAAAGAGACTTGCAAGGAGGACCTTTTATAGCACTGGAGAAAATGGGGAGGGGTGGCAGGCAATTTTTGAACCTCATTCTTATCAGAATTGGTTCAAAGAGGAAAGAATATAAATACATACATACATAAATACATATATATGTATGTAGGTACACACACACATAGAGACACACACACTCAGTTGAGTATAGAAATCTATCTCACCCAATAGGGAAATAGGAGGGGAAAGTGATAAAGAGACATGGGGGTGGGGGAAGATAATAAAAGAGAGGGCAGACTAAGGGAGGCAGTGATCAGAAGCAAAGCAGACTTTTAAGAAGGAACAGGATAAAAGAGGGATAAAGATAAAACAGAAGCAAAGAGGATGAAGGGAAATATACAATTAATAATTACAATTGTGAATGTGAATGTGAAGGGAATGAGTTAACCCATAAAATGAAAGCAGACATCTAACAATACATTGTATACAAAAGACATACTTGAAAGAGTATACACACAAAGAGTATACACACAAAGAAATAAAATAAAGGTCTGGAGAAGAACCTATTATGGTTCAGGCAAAGTGAAAAAAGGCAGGGGAAGCAACTATGATCTCAGACAAAACAAGAGCCAAAATGGACTTAAAGAGATGATCAAAGACACCACATTTTGTGAAAAAGGTCACATATATAATGAAGTAATATCAAAATATTTTATGGCAAGTTTCTCAGATAAAGACATCATTTCTCAAATATATAGGGGACTGAGTATAATTTATAAAAATAAGAGCCATTCCCCGGTAGATAAATGGCCAAGAGATATGAACAGACATTTTTCAGGAGAAGAAATCAAAGCTATATATAATCATATGAAAAAATGCTCTAAATCACTATTGTTTAGAGAAAGGCAAACTAACAGAACTCTGAAGTACCACCTCATACCTATCAGAAATGAAAAATGCTGGAGTAGATGAGGGAATATAGGTGTATTAATGAACTATTGGTAGAGTAGTGAACTAATACAACCATTCTGGAGAATAATCTGGAACTATGTCCAAAGTATTATAAAGCTGTGCATATTCTTTGATCCAGAAATATCACTATTAGGTCTGTACCACAAAGAGATCAAAGAAAAAGGAAAAGGACTTATATAGACAAAAATAGTTTACAGCTCTTTTTGTGGTGGCAGAGAAATGGAAATTGAAACAATGTTGATCAGTTGGGGAATGGCTGCCCAGGCTGAGGCATATTACTGTGAAAGAATACTATAAGAAATGATGAGGAGGGTGTTTTCAGAAAAACATGGCAAGACTCATATAAATTGATGGAATGAGAAGAATTGAGAGATCATGGTACACAGTAACAACAATATTGTAATGATGAGCAACTGTGAAAGACTTGGCTACTTTGATAAATACAATGATCCAAGACAATTCCAAAGGAGTCATGATGAAAAAATGCTATCCATCTGCAGAGAGAAAACTGATGAACTCTGAGTACAAACTTAAGCATAATTTTCTCACATTTTTTTTGCTTTGTTTTGCAATATGGCTAATATGGAAATATGTTTTGCATGATTTCACATGTACAATTGATATCATATTGTTTGTCTTCTCAGTGGGCAATGGAGGGTTGGGAGGGAGGAGTGAAAAGAATGTTAAATAAATAACATTTTTAAAAATTCACATAAAAGAGCAGAAAGAAGTTCAGAAGGAAACACAGATAAGCAGGGTGGTTTATTATTGTGTTAAATTAATATATACTTTTAAAAATGCAATCTACATCTAACAGTTCACAGCTTCTCCTATAACCTCTTTTTATGTTCTTTGTATATGAAAATATCCATGTTTGTTGATGCCCATAATTTTTAAAAAATCATTTAATTAATTAAAAAAAATAAAGTTCCCTTAGTGAGGCATGGAGTACAAAGGGGATCATGGCATAAAAAGACAGTATCTGAGAGGATTTGTCTGCTCACCCCTAAAAACAAAAAAAAGCTTTCTTCACATCATATGGAATGACCAGGAATTGCAGGAGCAGTGGTGGGGAGAAGTTGTCTTTAAGCACATGCTGAACCTTTTGAGAATGTGTCAAGAATCAGACCAGACAATGGAAGAATAAACCTTTCAACAACGTATTTTGGACAGGCAATCAGAAAGTCAGTTAAACCAGGATACTAGCAATTTCACCAACTTGAAATCTCATCTCTCACTTCCATATTATTGTCCATTGCCTGGAATGCACTTCCTCTTCACCTTTACCTTTCAGTATCTTTATCTTCCCTCAGGTTCTATTTCTTCTGATTTCTCAGCTCGACCCCAATCTGGTATTCTCTCCTTCATCCAATTGCCATGAATTACACAGGGTGTCCTGAAAGTGTGCTTTAAAGCTACTTAAGTTTCATAGCATAAATTTACCCTAAGACTTTTGGGACACCTTGTATTTATCTGAAGCACCTAATATTCCCCCAGGTGAAAGAAAGCTCATTGAAGGAAGTGACTATTTCAGTTTTGTCTTTATGTCCCAAGGGTCAAGCACAATGCCTTGCATATAGTCGGTGCTTAGTAGTTGATTTATATTGAAACACAATAAATTGATTCAAGAATCATCATAAAAATCAAAATATCCTGATGTCCTGAGACTCATTATATCCCACTGGCCAGTCTGCCATATATGGCAAACAACAAGCACTTTGGACAATAATTTTATAAACTTTCCTCAATCTTCCCTATGAAGAGGTTGATAAATTTGTACCCAACAGTTTCCCTATGTCTATGCCTATTTTAAAAGACTCTCTGAGAGGACTAAACTTACACAGTTCCTAAAGTAAAACATCATTATTAGTTTGAGAGACTGAAAAATACAGAATGGGTTAAACCTTTACCTACAACAAAGAGATACAAAATTAAAGAAAAACATGAACAAATTCCTCAGAATCCTGCCATTTCTATTTCAAATGTAGTCATCCAATGATTAGGACTTAACTTTAAAAGTCTTCTTCTTATTATTTGCCACAAATGGAAATAAAAAAGGAGCAATGGGTAGATGTAAAAATGTAAACTGAGGTTTGATATAAGAAAAAAAGAACCTTCTCAATAAACAATGCTACATAAAAGCATAATAGGCTATTTGAAATGGTAGTAGGCTTCCCCTTATTAGAAGTCTTCCAGAAAAAAGTGGGATGACCACTTGTTGAGTACATTGTAGACAGTACTCTTTTGGGGGTACAGGTTGGGCTAGATGGCCACTGAAGTCCCTTCCAACTCTAAAATTCTATTCCATTGTAATTCAGTCTTCAAAAACGAATCTTATTTTTTCTTTTCTTTTTTAGATTGGGTCTTCTTCTCTTGGCCAGACCTCACTATCTAAAACACTCTCCTTCCTCATCTCTGTCTCCCAACTTCCCTGGCTTCTTCAAGTTCCAACTAAAGCCCCACCTTCTGCAAGATGCCTTTCCCAGTCTTCCCTAAGTTTAGTGCCTTTATTCTAAGACTACTCATACTGTTCCCTGTATATATGTTGCTTGTATATAATTATTTTTGTGTTGTTTCTCTCATTAGATGGTGAGTCCCCTAAGAGCAGGGGGGCCATGTTTTGCCTTTCTTTGTGTCTCCTATGCGAAATATCGTGTTAACTCAACATAGTAGGTGCTTAATCACTGCCATTTGACTGACCGTCTCTTCCTCTGTCAAATAGGGATAATTAAAGCATTTACTTTCCACAATTTTTATGATGATCAAATGCGATGATATATGTAAAGTTATTTACAAGCCTTAAAATGATAGTTAGCTATTACTATTATTAATATGTACATGGGAACATTTGCTATTTCTGTACATGTGTATCCAAATTCGACAGGACTTCAAGATTCAATTGTTCTGATTTCCTACTGCTTTCCTCCTCAGAAAACACCCAAAGGAACATCAGTACAGTTGAAAGGACGAAGTATCATTTTCATAATTGTCCCTGAGGCTGTTTCTAAAAAAATTTTTTAAAGTATAACATAGTAAAGTATAGCTGAAAACTAAAGAAATTTATCTGGTTAACTAACTCCTTCTCCATGCCCACTTAAAAAAAGCAAACAATACAACAAAACTATCCCTTCATTACCTGGATATACTGAATTCTCTCTATTCTCTGTGAAAAAATTATTCATATTCTATCTACATCAAATCTTGTTTCAAATTTTGAGATGTTTTCATTCGATTGACTCAAGTAACTTTGACATAAATAAGAGCTGTGTTTATTCTAGATCTATAAAAACTATAAGAATGTTTAACCCAAACAATCTGCCTCCTCAACCACCCATCTGGAAGACATAGACCAACAAATGATTTATTTTCCTGTCCTAGAGAAATGATAGGTATTTTGCATTAACCTGAAAAATAATATCATCTTTCCCCAGTATGAAGTAAGCATTTAAAGGCAGAAGGGAACAAGTATTTATTAAGAGACTACTATGTGGACTATACACCACCACTGGGGGGGAAGGGAGGGGAAAATACTTGAAACTCAAGGGATTGTTGAACTGAATCTTGTAAACTAAAAGTAAATAAACAAGTCAATGAAAAAAAAGAGACTACTACGTGCGAGGCATTGTGCTAAGCACTTTAGAAATATTACCTCATTTGATAATTTGATTTCTAAAGAATTATAGGGGCAGCTAGGTGACACAGTGACCAAAGCACTGGCCCTGAACTCAGGAGGACCTGAGTTCAAATCTGGTCTCAGACACTTGACATTTACTAGCTGTGTGGCCTTGGCCAAGTCACTTAACCCCAACTGCCTTGTCTTACCCCCTCCAAAAAAAAATTGTAAGAAGAAAGGCAGAAGAATGGTGTAACAGAAATAACAACACTGGAGTGGAAGTCTGACCTCTAGATTTGAGTCTTGGTTCTGAAAATTACTAGCTTAGCAAATGACTTCATCTCTCCAATTTTAATTTCCTCATCTGTAAAATGAGAATATTTGCACTAACTTGTTATGAGGAAAATGTTCTGTAAAACATCAAGTGATCTATCATCAAGCCATTACATTCTCTAGATTCTGATCCTTAACAAATTTGGTTTACTTGTTTTGTTTCAAATGTCCTAATTCCTAAAACAGAAGCATTCAGAAATACAAAAAGACCCCCTGAAAGTAAAATATAAATTCCTCTGATCTATCTTTTATTTGCTGCCTATAGAAGTATTTGTTTTTATCCTTATGGATAATCTAGAGTTGGCTATCCCAGCCTGAGCTAGTAAGTTCTTAAATTCTGTGTCTTTATATAAACACATACTTGGCATGTATTGACATATCTTTAAATCTGAAACAGTTGTACCTTGCACACACCATCATAAACTCACAAACAATTCTCTTCACTTGTGTGGATAATCTATGATTGGCTTTTTTGGAAGATGGGGGTCTTCAGTCTCAGGTCTGAACTGTTTAGGTAATTTTGTAAATTCTACTTTTTTATTCACAACACACATTTTGCACAACGCAGTTTGAAAGAGACTTATAGTATAAATCGCAAACCCTTGAACATGAGATGTTTCATAAGGAAGATAAAGAATAAAGAAACAGAAGTGATGTACGCAGGGGAAGCCTGCAAGATCATGGTATTTGAATGAGCCTGGTAATAGAAATTGGTAAAGCTACACATTTACTTTTGAAAATCGGGCTCTTTGGTTTTTACCTACATTTTCCCCTTTCTCTGAATATCTCTTCAGACAGAAATTGAAAATGGGCCTATGAAGTAATTCCAGGTCAAGACTGACTTTCTATTTGTAATGGAATGGCTGGTGAGTATAATAATGTCCAGGTGATCCTCGGGTTGGTTGCAGTGGTCTCATCAGTAAAGCTACTCTTCACTTCCTCTTTAACAAATAAGCACAGAATCACAGAACTCTAAAGTTAGAATGTCAGAGGTCATCTGCTCTAGATATTACCCTTGATGTGTACCATGATACCACGTCCAAAACATCCCCATCTAAAATGGTCATTGAACCTTCCTTTAAAGGCCTTTAGTGACGAGGAACTCACAAAGTAGAGGACACTCATTTTATTTTTGACAACTCTATATTTTCCCCAGAATTTATTTATTTATTTTTAGTTTTCAACATTCATTTCCACAAGATTTTAAGTTCCAAATTTCCTCCCCATCTCTCCCCCACCCTCCCACCTCAAGATGGCTAGTATACAGATTACCCCTTCCCCCAGTCTGCCCTCTCTTCTATCCACCCTATTCCCCCCTTACCCCTTTCCCCATCAGTTTCTTGTTGGGCAAGATGGATTTCTATACCCTATTGCCTCTATATCTTATTTCCCAGTTGCATGTAAAAGCAATTTTTTAACATTTGTTTTAAAATTTTGAGTTCCAGATTCTCTCCCTTCTTCCCTCCTCACCCACTCCCATTGAGAAGATAAGCAATTCGATATATATTATACATGTGTAGTTATGCAAAAAATTGACATAACAGTCATATTGTGAAAGACTAATTATATTTCTCTCCATCCTATCCCATCCCCCATTTATTCTATTTTCTCCTTTGATCTTGTCCTTTTCCAAAAATGTTTGCTTCTGATCACCCCCTCTCCTAATCTGCTCTCCCTTCTATCATTCCCCACTCTTATCCCTTTCCCCCCTACTTTCTTGTATGGTAAAATACCCAACAGAGTGTGTATGTTATTCCCTCCTTAAGCCAAATCCAACGAGAGTAAGGTTGACTCATTCCCTTTCACCTCCCTTCCTCTTCCTTTGTAACAGCTTTCTCTTGTATCTTTTATGTGAGATAATTTACCCTATTCTATCTCTCCCATTCTCCTTCTCCTAATATATTCCTCTCTCACTTCTTAATTTAATTTTTAGATATCATTCCTTCATATTCAACTCACTGTGCCCTCTATGTATACATATACATGCAGACATATATATATATATATATAT
The DNA here is from genome assembly GCA_028627135.1 of Pseudochirops cupreus. Taxonomy (NCBI): domain Eukaryota; kingdom Metazoa; phylum Chordata; class Mammalia; order Diprotodontia; family Pseudocheiridae; genus Pseudochirops; species Pseudochirops cupreus. The sequence continues at coordinate 397,980,129 of CM053582.1, read as the reverse complement.
ATACACACACACACACATATGTATACACACACACACACATATATACATACATACCTATATATACCCCCTTCAACTACCCTAATACTGAGAAAAGGCTCATGAATTACAAATATTATCTTTCCACATAGGAATGTAAACAGTTCAACTTTAATAAATTCTTTATGGTTTCTCTTTCCTGTTTACCTTTTCATGCTTCTCTTGATTCTTATATTTGAAAGTTAAATTTTCTGTTCAGCTCTGGTCTTTTTATCAAGAATGCTTGAAAGTCCTCTATTTCATTGAATGGCCATATTTTCTCCTGAAGTATTATACTCGGTTTTGCTGGTAGGTGATTCTTGATTTTAATCCTAGCTCCTTTGACTTCAGGAATAACATATTCTAAGCCCTTCAGTACCTCAATATAGAAACTGCTAAATCTTGTGTTAGCCTGTGTTTCCACAATATTAAAATTGTTTCTTTCTGATGGCTTGTAATATTTTCTCCTTGACCTGGGAACTTTGGAATTTGACTATAATATTCCTACGAATTTTCTTTTGGGGATCTTTTTCAAGAGGCAATCAGTGAATTCTTTCCATATCTATTTTACTCTCTGGTTCTAGAATAATGGGGCAATTTTCCTTGATAATTTCTTGAAAGATGATGTCTAGGCTCTTTTTTTTGATCATGATTTTCAAGTAGTCCAAGAATTTTTAAATTATCTCTCCTGGATTTATTTTCCAGGTCAGTTGTTTTTCTGATGAGATATTTCACACTGCCTTCTATTTTTTCAGTCTTTTGGATCTATTTTTATAATATCTTGATTTCTCATAAAGTCATTAGCTTCCATTTCCTCCATTCTAATTTTGAAGGAATTATTTTCTTCAGTGAGCCTTTGGACTTCCTTTGCCATTTGGCCAGTTCTACTTTTTAAGGCATTCTTCTCATTTGTTTTTTGGAACTCTTTTGCCATTTGAGTTAGTCTGTTTTTTAAGGTGCTGTTTTCTTCAGTGTTTTTTTTCTGTTTCCTTTAGCAAGTTTTGACTTGTTTTTCATGATTTTCTTGTATCACTCTCATTTCTCTTTCCGATTTTTCCTTTAATTCTCTTACTTGGTTTTCAAAATCCTTTTTGAGCTGCTCCATGGCCTGCAACCAATTTATGTTTTTCTTGGAGGCTTTTTTTGGGGGCGGGGGGAATGAGGGCAATTGGGGTTAAGTGACTTGCTCAAGATCACACAACTAGTAAGTGTTAAATTTCTGAAGCTGGATTTGAACTCAGGTCCACCTGACTCCAGGGCCGGTGCTCTATTCACTGTGCTACCTAGCCATTCCCCTTTTTTTTTTCTTGGAGATTTTTAATGCAGAAGTTTTGAATTTGTTGTTTTCTTCTGATTCTATGTTTTGATCTTCTTTGTCACCAAAGAAAGATTCTATATTCTGCTTCTTTTTCCTCTGTTTGCTCATTTTCCCCATCAATTACTTGACTTTTGAGCTCTTTGCCCAGGTAAGACTGCTTCCAGAGTAGAGAGTGCTCTGTCCCAAATTTCTGGGGTTTTGCCCAACTGTTGTCAGAGTTACCTCTAGGCACCTGCCTCAGAACTGTGAGGAGTACTCCTTCTCTACAGCCACCACAAGCTCTGTCATGCCAGCACTCCTCCTAACCCCAGGACTGCCACCTGAAACTGCGACCCAGATCCAAGCAGGGCAAAGGAATAGAATCCTGCCTCAGCACCAGCAAAGAAATTCCTGCAACTGCCCTCTGATTAGTCCCTTGATCCCCTTACCATCTATAAGCCTGGAGTTCCAGAAGCAGTGGCAAAGAAATTCTTGCAATTGCCCTCTGATCAGTCCCTTGATCCCCTTACCATCTATAAGCCTGGAGTTCCAGCAGCAGTGGCTGCTACTGCTGCTGCCACCTCTACCACCCTAAGGCTAGAGCCAGACCACATTCTTCTCTCACCCAGGTCCAAAAGAGTTTCTCCACTGACCTTTTAGTTTAATCTTTGGCATTTGTGGGTTGAGAAGTCTGGAAACTGCCACAGCTGTTAGTGATTCAGTCCCCTGAGGTCTCCTCTGGCCTGATCTGTGCCAGCATGGCCCATGTGGGACTGTTCTCTGCTCCTATCCCGGTGCAATAGACTCTTCCTATTGTCCTGCCAGGCTGTCTTCAGCTGGAGATATGTTTTCCTCTGTTATTTTGTGGGTTCTGTAGCTCTAAAATTTTAGAGTCATTTTTATAGGTATTTGGAGGTGATTGGGGGATGAACTCAAGCAAGTTCCTGCTTTTACTCCACCTTCTTGGCTCCCAATAGCTTATTATTGGGCAGTTTTTGTTTTCCCTTTCATTAAGTCAGAAATTTGTCCCTGTAATTTCCACATACTAGTCCTAATAGTATTCTCCAAAGTCAACCACAATAAGTCTTTTGTGTAAAAACTGTTCAGACACTGAAGAAAGAAATTTTGCGTCATTCCATCTTCTTCCTCAAAGTCTTCAATTCTCAGGGGGCAGCTAGGTGGCACAATGAATAGAGTACTGGCCCTGGAGTCAGGAGGACCTAGGTTCAAATCCAGCCTCAGAAACTTAACACTTACTAGCTATGTGACTTTGGGCAAGTCACTTAATCTCAATTGCCCTCAAAAAAAAAAGTCTTCAATTCTCCAGATTTAACATCTCTCCAGTTCATTCAGCCAATCCATATAAAAGTTTCAAGCTTCTTCATCAATTTGCTTATCATCCTCTGGATCATTTAAGACAAAAATAAAGGCTCCTCCATATAAATGGCCATTCAGATTTATAAAATACTGTCTACATATTCACCCTACAAAACTAAAATAATACTATCTATATCTTTCTTTATGCTTATTTCTAAAGTCCTTCAAAATTAACAGATATGATCCACTTTATACATTAATAATCAGATAGTACTTTGCCATTTTGCTGAAAGTTATAGATATATTTAGTGTGCTGTTTGGGGATTTTACCACATTTTTATAAAACGTACTAAATATTCAGGTGAAAATGCCAAAAAAAGTATTTATTATTAAGCACCAAATTCATTATTTAATAGATTTAGGAGGAGCTTGCAATTATTAATTTACAAAGTTAATTTCAAGGACATGAGTTTTATCCTGGACTGAATTTACAAGTTGAAATACTCTACAAATTATTTAGTCTTCTAGAAATACCATCACTCTAGTCATTCTCAAAAATATTATGCGTAATCTACTTAAATGGACCTTGTTATCTTAATGTTAAAGCCATTAGGTTAAAAGGGACTCGCAACAGTAATAACAAATATGATACATTTCCTGGATGGTATCAACTGCGGTAGTTCAAAATAACACATATCCTTATAGCATCTGTAAAATGCTAAAAGATAAAATTGGCTTTGGGCTAATTTTGTGCTCGCTTTTCAATGAGACACTTCTCACATCTAAAAAGTGACCTTGTACAAATATTAGGCTAATGGCTTTACTATGCATACACCTCTCTATTTATTTCATTCATAAAACACTACACAAATATTATACATCTGAATTTGCAGGTACACTATCACTTGCCATAGAAGTTGTGCAGATATGTCAATCTAGAGTATAATATTTTAATTATAGAGTTCATCCAGTTATCTGAATGATCCAATTATGCTAAAACATCTAAAGAAAATAACTTCTACATCAAGCAATGCAAAGCACTTAATGTTAATCCCAATTGCAAAAAAACTTTTAAAAAGTAATGCTTTAGGCAGTAACATTTTAGAGAGGTTTCCTGGATTACCTCATTTATTCATTTATTTAAATGCAGGTGTTCAAAATTTGGTTCTTCTAAGAAACTGATCTAAAAGGAAAACATTCTCTGGAATCTGAAAGAAGGTTATACTGTCACATGCCTTTGTATAATAAATCACCTTCCTTTCTCAAAGTTTGTAGGCCGGACAATGACCCATTTTTATTTTCAATTATCCTTTTTAAACTTTATAAGCTTAAAGACAAAAGGAAAAGTAGCTTCCACTATGTATTTATCTACCCATCCACATATATTTATATACCTGGACCATTTAATATATGCAAGACTAATAGAGATTTCATATTTCCTATGTATTTTCTAGAGACCTATACATTGCATATTTAGATATACATCCACACGCTATCACCCCAGACAAATCTTACCACTTTTACTGAGATTTCTAAAACTGAGTATTTAGGAATCTGGACAAATAAACTTACTTATAACTGAGGCTTGAACAAAAATGTCTTGGGATATTATATAGGAAATTAGTTTAATGACCTAATTTATTCATAATTATTATTACAATTAGTAGGTGCTAGGATACCCTCTAGTGGGGCAGGCAGGTCATACCTCTGGTAATAAGTTTCGATAGCCTCCATAGTATGATGTTTAGCATGTGTTCTCTTTATATGTTTCTGAAACAAAACAAAAAGAAATTTTTATGTTGTCTTAAATTCAAGTTGGGAAGAACATGTTTGCTGATCACCCATCCCGACACACTAAGAGCAAGAGTTTGGGGAGCTTGGTAGTTGTAGCTGGTCTTTTTTTTTTCCTTATGGTTCTATGAACCAAGGCATTTTTGTCTCTATCTGTTGGCAGGTACGTCTCCAGACTGTACCAGAGTGTACTATATATGTAAAAGCCAGAAGGGTCACAGTAATTGAATCTAAATAAGTTTGCTTAGGGTTACAGAGGGCAAAGAAGAACTTGTTCCCTCTTCCAACCCTTGTATTAATTTCCCCTCAATCCAATTCCATCCAAGTCCCCTACACTCGAGTTTTACAATCTGATTGCCATTTTTAACGGGGAAGAACATTGCTTAAAAACAACTTATTTGAAAACTACAAAAAGTAATTCCATAGAGACTTGCCACTTGACTGACACCTGTCATCTCATGATAAATGACTCCATTTTCTGCCTCTCTTGCCTTCTGCCACTCCAGCAATGGTCATTTATCATCATCTCTGTCAGCAATGGAAAGCAGCCCTGACAGTGCAAGTCAGCAAACATTTAGCACATGGAACCACGCAACACAGGGAAATTATTATTGTCAGAATAATAATGGTTTAGCATAATTTATTACAGGTCCACCAAATAAGCAAAGGCTAGATGTTATTAGACAGATGGATGGGTAGGCTTGGCAGGCATCCACTGAGACTCAGGCGGCGCTTGATGTGGAAAAGAGAACATCCTCCAACCCAATCAGAAAGCTGGCAGTTCAATTACAAAGAAATAAAGGGACATTCATCATTCAATTAGGCACCTGTCAACCCTCACAAAGGAGAAAACTTCTAACCTGGTACTCCTGGGAGAAGATGCTCAGCAGAGTGGACTGCGATTGACTGGAACAAATAAAAGAAGGACAAAGTTAATTACTGGAGTGCACTGCAAAGAAACAAAAGGGAAAAGAGCTTCAAACGTAGGCCTGCTGCCCTGTAATCTAACAGAACATGAAAACAAGTGTGGAAAAGTTGTTCCAGATGAACACCTCAGACAAAGGCTTCCTGCTGCTAGGTCAAGGAGAGAGAAAAAGGCAGAGAGGGAAAATACAGCTAGTTTCAAAGCCAACAAGCATATTGTTTGGGTTGGGTTTTTTTTTTCTTCTTTCTCTGTGATTTTTGTTTTTGTTTCTGCTTTAGAACCCACCCAAGATATCTACAAAGCATGTAGTAGTGCTAAAAGGGACCCCCAAGAAACAAAAACAAACTACGCTTCCATTAATACCTGACAGGACTCAATTGCATTAGTGGTTGGGAACATGCCGTTTGTTCATTGGTAACATATTGAAATTCATTTTGTTAGTAGCCAGGGAACCTCTTCAGGAGCTGTCTAGGATTCAGGAGAGAAACTTAGCTCTCCGTTAGAAGCAGCATATGGGACCACTGGAACATTCCCACTGAAACTGATGTGCTTTGAAAATAGAAACTTTCACAGCAGGAAGCTGAGACTCCCAGGAGTCGGTCATTTCCAAAGGCTGCCATAAGCCTCATTCATCTAAGACTGTACTCAATGTCAAACACCTGGCAGGGAAGCAACCTGGAAAACATTCTTCCCAAGTGGGAATTTTTCTCTCTGAATTGTTAACATTTAGAAATGGGACAAGATTTCCTTTTTTTTTTTCTCCTTCTCTAAAAGGCAATCAATACTCCACTGCTACTGCTTCCAATTGTCCTCAGTGGATGTATCCACCTCATTGCATGTTGACTACAATTAATTACTTCTGATATATTTTCCTACCAGATGCAACTTGAACAAATTACTGTGCAAATAAATCGACTTTTATGGTACAGCAAAGCACTATGAATAATTAAAATTTTGTTTTTTAAGAAAGCAACTTCTTTTAAAGCTCATCACAGATAATTTTGTGATTAAGAAACAAAAGTGACTGGAGCCATACTTCTTTCCCAACTAACATAATGAATTGTGAATTGTGTATTGTGTGTGTGTGCGCGTGCATGTGTGTGTGCATGCATGTGTGTGTGTGTGTGTGTGTGTGTGTGTGTGTGTGTGTTCTTTTAAAATGATCACCCCTCACATGACATCAAGTATCTGGCTTCAAGGCTGTCTACAGTGCCAGTTGATATAAAAATAACAAAGTAATCAGAACTGCTTAGCAAAGAAAGCAAGGCAAACCAGAGCACCACTGAGGGGATAGCTGAACAATCCTAAACTAATTAGGCACTATCAAGTGCAAATTCATAAAAGACATTAAACAATTCTTTCTCTTCAAAAAGACAATTGTATGTCTTCAAACCATCTAAAAACCCCGTTTAACTCATACCCACAGGCTCACACAGACACCCTACAAATCTGTGTCTAAATAATGGGAAAATTAAGGTAAAACCGTTCCGACCTATAGAGTCAAATAAAGCAGTCAGCTAGGTATTTGTGATGAATAACCCTCCTCATGACATGTATATTCTTGAATATCCATTTTTGCTGTAGACAGAATGACAACTTCTATGAACTGTATGTAAATGAATGTGCTTGTAAATGTTCATTTGTAATGGAAAGGTTAGCAGCCAAGAGACTGGCTGGAAATAAGCTAAACAATGGAGAAAAAGAAAAGTTGTGGGTGTCCAGAGTGGGCTTGCACATGTATGTATGTGTGTATGTATGAAGAGGCCTGAGGCAAACTGTTAAACAGTTGGAGAAAAGTATCAGTGAAGAAAGAAGTGATTAGAAACAAGAAGCTAGAACAAGGTTTAGGCAACGTGAAAAGCTGTAGACAAGGTTAACAGTGATGAACCAGAAAGTTCCAAGGACTACTCTGACAAAATACTAAGCTTTTTGACTCCTTCAAACCTATGAAGATACATTAGAATTGTCTAAGACAGTCAAGGAGGAAGGAGCAAAGAACTATACTCCACAGGCTTGATCCAGAGAGCTATAGGAAGAGAAATGAAATTTGTCTTTCCATCAAAATGATACCTACTTCAGCAGTGGTGTGTTGGTAAATGTTTCACAACTACTTTTCCAGAAGACACACAAACAACCCACTCCCCCCCCCCCAAAAAAAATCCACAAAACACTTTTTAAGTTTAAACTGCATTATTATTATTTTATTAATCAATTTCTTAAGTCAAACCAATTTTTAAAAAAAGCAATAAATCAAGCCTTGAGTTGTGGCATTTGCTGATTTCCAAGGAGTAAATACATAAAATAATTAACAATTGACTCACTAGCTGGTATGGGTAGCCTCCAGCATACCCCTAGATTGACAATTGTATCACCAGGCACACAGTTTTCCAAATATAGGAACAATTTCTCTTTGTTTTGGGAACCTCTCTCTGATATTCTCATAGAAGTCAATGGGAAATCATGACTTGAAATACAAATTCTGTCTTCATGAATGGCTTTTCTTTATTTAAAAAAAATTATTGATATATGTTTATGTCACTTTCATTTCCACGTATAGCCCAAAATTCCTGTCCTTGAAAGTAACTATGAAAATTAATCACCTGATCCTCTCAAACTGTTAATGTAAATAATGTAAATCTGCTTAATGTAAATAAATACCCTTTTCTCTAAATTTTCCCTTAGCAGCAAAGTTCCTTCCTTCTTTGAGGAAGTCATCTCTTATAACAAAAAATGGTTGAGCAAAACTAACCATCAACCAAATATGATGGTATATAAAATGTTCCATCAGATTGTTTTCCATTACTGCAAAGAAAGAAAGGTGGTATATATTTCCACATCTTTTCCAAAATCAAGCTAGGTCATTATAATTACTTTATGTTTAGTTGTGTTCATTTGTTCTTCTCATTTACATTGTCATATCTGTTGTACATATTGTTTTCTTCTGGTTCTTCCCATTTTTACCTCTGCATCAGGTCATAAGACTTCTCAGGCTTTTCTGAATTCTTCATAATTTTTTTTTCTCACGATAGAATAATATTTCTTTTTACTTACGTACCACAATTTGTTCATTTGCCCATATGTGGCTTTCAAGGAACACATCTAATATGTAAAGTGAGCTCATACTGTATTTGAGTATGGGCATAAAATGGGATTATTGTGGGAACTCTATGGTAAGTAAAGGCATATGGTGAGGTTCTGACACAGAAGTTAGTGGCATGTGCAACTCTTCATATTAAACCTTCACTCAGCTCTTCCCTTTTCTCGACTCCATGAAATCGATGAAGACTATTTCTCATCTATTTCTCAACTTTCATCAAAGTAAAAACCTTCTAAATGACATGCAGGGATGAAAGTATTAGTTGAGGAGTGGTTCACTATCAAACGAAATGCTCTTTAAATGCAAAGTGATTTACTTGGAGGAGAGGAGATAACTCATGATGTTATACATTTCTTCTAAGAGAAGCAGTTACTTTGCTGGTCTCTAATATTAGTTTTCCTAGCAGACTAAAGACACAAGCAGTTATTAGAATTCTACTATATGACATAAACACTCACGTCAAATATCCCTATTTGAACATTTGTCCAAAGTTGTATTTGTGAAGGACCTTAGTACTAAGTTATTAGTCAACCTGGAACTAAGTTTCTAATTCATTCTCAAGGAAACAAGAGCATCAAAAAGTTAAATGACTACCAAATTTCCCTTTTATGTAAATTGGACCTGCAATTTCTGAAAGGTACAGTAAAGGGAACTACTGTTAAAGATAACCCCTCCAATTGTACAGCATCAGCAAGTGACATGGAGAATAGAAGGGTTGGTCTGGGGACTTGTTCAAGGTCACATAACTAGAATGTGTAAGAGGAAGGACTTGAAACCAATCTTACTGACTATAGGCTACATCAATTCAGTTTCTCTTTTATCTGTGTATAAACAATGAAGTTATGCATATGGGTTGCATATCTATCTTGGTACAGTTTCCAGACTAAGGAATTCTCCATATCAACAAAGTCATGTGCCCCCCCCCCCAAAAAAAAATAATAAAAATTTTAAAAGTAAATGTCTTTTTTCTGAAAGATGATATCATAATGAATAAAAAATATGATAATGAATAAAAGTACTAGCGCAAAATGTACACTCTCCTCCATAACAAGTGATATTGGGGCTCTCTGTGGAGGCCGCGGTCTACAATGATGAGCTACTCATTTCTGGCTGCTCCCCCTCTGTCTTGGAGTTAGCATGACACTTTCATTCAAAAATTGAAATCAAAAGGCAGTAGGGTAGAGTGCCCTGGACTTCAGACAAAAAAGCCCTAAGTAGAAGAACACGTCTTGTGGGAATTACTTGGCAAACGACTTTTAAGAAGACAATCAAGAAAGCAAATGTGAAAGACTAACACGGTGAAATCTTCCGAGACGCCGCATCAAGTCCTGTGTGACATTCAGAAAAGCTGTCACCACGATATTAGAAAGTAAAAGATAAATGCTGAGAAGTTTTTTCCTCATTCATCGTAAAGAACGGATAAAGGAAACATAGGGTGAGAACGGATAAAGGAAACATAGGGTGGGGTGGGCGAATGCATCAATCCAAAAGAATACATAACATTTCTCTATCAGCTGTAACTAAAATAGAGAAAGGGAAACTTACCTACCATATAATTATTACTTTTAAATGAGATAGTTTAAAAAATTGAAATTAATCTAATCAAGATAATAACATAAGAAAGTAATACACTAAAGTACATAATAGCACAAAATAAATAATAAAGGCTATTCTATTAAATATACAAATATGTAAATAATGCAGTAAGTAAATAATATAATAAAGAATATATCTCATAAATGAAAGAAAAACTCTCAGAAATGATTGATGACGCCTCAAAAATAAAAACGAGGGAAAAATTAGAAAGGTAGCATAGACTGTACAGGGCATTCTTGTAAATATCAAATGGAATTTCCCATCCTATTCCTATGGAGTTTTCTAACCTCATCCAACTGATTCTAGAGCAAACTTAAAGAAATTATTTGGGAAAAGATATTTACTTATAGAAGCAAAAGCTTAATTTGAAAAAAAAAACACATCAGGAGCCCAAGAACTGCTTGGTTCCTCTGACAGATCTTGATTTGACTTTCCTACAAAAAGGTTTAGACACTAAAAAAAAATCTCATTTTCCTTAACTTTAAAACTATTCATCCTAATTCCCCAACCCATGGCTCAAAGGCCAAGTCATCAAGGAAAATAAATTCTTACTCTCCTCAGTCCTTATGACTCCAATAGAAAAGAGACGTGAGGGTGTCACCATGCCCAGATTAAAAAGGGGAAAGCTAGACAGCCTTGTTAGCATTTCGTTTACATGAACCATAAAAAATAAGGAAGGCCTAAATGTCCTTTTAATAATGAAGGGATTTTGTCTTTCTCTACTAAAGATTCAAGAAGCAAAACAACTGACAATTCTCTGTGGAAGCGCAGAGGGGTGAGGGAGGAAAGCAAATCTTTTTAAGTTCTTACCTGCTGTAGCAGTCACAGAGAGGCTTCATTCCACAAAAAGCAAATAACAGCATCAGGATCAAAATATATAGAATACTGTGCCTGGAAGGAAACTTAAGGATCGTGTAGCTCAAAAGACTGTCAAAGGTCACACAGGTAAGAAGTAAAATGATGAGATTCAAACTCAGCGCATCTAATGCTATATCCAGTGTTCCTGCCACTATACCCAGTTGCTTTTCTATGCCTCTATTCTGTACCTGATCTGTTACAGAACACCTGAAATCTTCTTCTATCATTAAAATAGCAAAACTTTTTTTTTTAATGGAAAGGCCCAAATTCCATGTTATTTTAAAATCTCCAATTTAAATTCGGATCTAAAGATGCAGATTCAGTTCACAGAAAACCAATTCATTTATATGGCAATGAGAGTATCACAGGATTTAGATCTGCAAAGGAAGGAACATATTGAAGGCAAAAGGTGAAGTCACTTGCTCTGGCCCATTCCGGTATTAAGTAGCAGAGTGAAAATTCAAATCGTAAACTGAGCCCAAATTCAGTGATCTTTTCACTGTCTTTTTTATTACTTAAGAAATGTCTGAAGGTGAGTACGTCCTTAGAATGAATAGTTTAAAACACTCTGAATTTTGTTGTTTTTCAGTCATTTCAGTCACAACTGAGTCACAACTCCATTTGGGGTTTTATTGGTAAAGATACTTGAACTGGTTTGTCATGTCCTTCTCCAGCTCATTTTACAGATGAGAAAACGGAGGCCAACAGGGTTAAGTGACTTGCCCAGGGTCACACAGCTGGTGTCTAAGGTTGGACTTGAATTCAGGTTTTCTTGACTTCAGGCCTGGTGCTCTCTCTGCTGTACTACCAAGCTGCCTTTGTATGTACCTATACATTCATAGGTTGGACTCCGTCCATGAGAAGGTAAGATGCTTTAGTATAGGGCTTAGTAAAGGGGAGGCACCTAAGAGAGAACATCTGATCTGTGCTCTTCATCTTATAGAGGAAGAGACTGAGGAGCTGGGAGGAAAAGTGACATGTGCTTTATTTCTGTCTCTGTATCTATTTCTAGTATCTAGCACTGTGCTTGCATATAATAGTTGTTGAATAAAAATCTATTGAATTAAATGGCACATATGGGTTTCTATATATATAAATACATTATATATATATATATATATATATATATATAATTTTCAATAATTTATTCATTCAAGAAATATTTATAGTCGTTTCAACTCATCCAGGAGGTAACATGGTGTCCTAGATAATATTGAAGGCTTAGAATTAGTTGTATCTATGTTCAGATCCCATATCTGACACAATTATATATTTAACCTTAAAAGAAAAACACTCCACTTCAGGCAACTCCCTTAGTAGAATTTATCTGCTAAGTCACAGGCATGACTGCTTTTTAAGCATTTACTCTGAGGCAACTTAGGAAGCTTGTATGAACTGATTCAGAGTGAAGAGTAGAACCAGAACAACAATTTATATAATAACAACTATATTAAAAAAACAATAACAGGGGCGGCTAGGTGGCGCAGTGAGTAGAGCACCAGCCCTGGAGTCAGGAGGAGCTGAGTTCAAATCCGGCCTCAGACACTTGACACACTTACTAGCCGTGTGACTTTGGGCAAGTCACTTAACCCCAACTGCCCTCCAAAAAAAAAAAAGCAAGAAAAAAATTAAAAACAACAACAACAAACAACTCTGAAAACTTAAAAACTCTGATCTCTGATCAGCGCTATAACCAGTCATGATTCTAGACCAATTCCTCCTAACAGTGAAGTGATGAAACAAATACCCATATTTGGACATAAACAATGTGAGAATTAGTTTTGCCTGACTACAAATTCGCTACGAGGACTTTGGTTTTTGTTTTCATTTTTGCACAGGGAGAAAAAGTAGGTGGAAGTGACAGAGAAAAATCAATGCTTTGTAACTGGAAAAAATTTGTTTTAAATATCTATTGAAATGTGTATTCCAATTCCACTTGTACCACTACCTAGCTCTATCACCTTAGACATATCACTTATTCTCTATATCTCAATTTCTTCATCTGTAAAATGAAAGTCACAGACCACATGATCTCTTAGGTACCTCCCAGCTCCAAAACTCTATTTTATTCCATTTCCTGCTTTCATTAGAGTTGTAAGTACCTGTTCTCCCACTTTTAATTAAATGTAGGTATCAGCTCTTCAGAGGAAATCATACATATAAATCAAATGAAGAAAGCACTAATCTAGCTGACAGACACTTAATTTCTCTTGCAAGCCCAGACTTTTCACTACATTTATCTCCCAAATGATTCCAATAACTTCACCTCAATGTAAATATTATGAATATTTGCACAAAATGTTTACCTTTAATCTTTTACATTTTATAAACCCAGTGCTTTCTTATCCAGTGATTCCATCGAATTTCTTCTGATAGGTGAATAAATTTACATTATAAGAAATCCTATCATTTTTCACATTTCCAGTCTCATCTATTTGAATTTAACACCACCAAAACAAAATACAGATTCAAAGAAAGGAATGGCAAAAAGTGTTCATGTCATATGAAAACAGTTTTTATCAACAGCATTAACAAGTTACAACTGAAGATTATATCCTGTTTCCGCTTGAGGTGTTCATATCTCACGCAAACGAAACAGAACGGGTCTGGGACTAGCAACCTCACTATGGCAAAAGTTCAGTTTTTTTGGGAGGGCAGTTGGGGTTAAGTGACCTACCCAAAGTCACACGGCTAGTGTGTCAAGTGTCTGAGGCTGGATTTGAACTCAGGTCCTCCTCACTCCAGGGCCGGTGCTCTACTCACTGCGCCACCAAGCCGCCCCTGTTGTTGTTTTTTAATATAGTTGTTATTATATAAATTGTATGTGTCTGTGTGTAGCATGGACACTGACACCCTGGTAATGCTCTGGACTTCTAAACATGTTTGTAACTGCGTAAAAAATACACAGGACTACAGAGAAAGCTGACTATACTGAAATTTGTTGTTTAGTTGTTACAGCTGGGTCCTACTCTTAGTGGTCCCATTTGGTGTTTTCTTGGAAAAGATACTAGAGTGACTGGTATGTCATTTCCTTCTCCAGCTCATTTTACAAATAAGGGAACTGAGGCAAACAAGTTTGTGACTTGCCCAGAGGCACACAGCTAGTAAGTGTCTGAGGCTGGACATGAACTCAGGAAGATGAGCCTGCCTGACTCCAGGCCTGGCACACTATATACTGCACCACATTGTTACTGAAAATTCTAAGTCACTGAACCCAAATAAAGAACGCGTTAGGGCAGTGGTTCTCAACCTTCCTAGTGCCGCAACCCTTTAACACTCGTATGTGGGCGTATCTACATGTGCATGCGTCTTAGACGACCATGGGAAAACATGACCCACAGGTTGAGAACCGCTGCTTTAGGGTAATCTTTCCTCTATATATAGAAACTAACCCTATAACATTTCAAATATATATAATACACGAATTGGACACATGTAGGATCATAGATCTAAAGCTAAGAGAGAACCTGTAGGAAACAGGGAAGCCAATAGAGTTTTGACTTATTATATGTACCTCACAGACTTATTATAGAGATTAAGTAACTTGCCTCATGCTACCTGAGGAGTGATGGCAGAGGTGAGAATGAACCCAGATCTACCAACTCCTAAGCCAGTGTTAACTCTACTGTACCACACTACCTCAAATTCAGCTGATGACAAGGCTAAAATGTTGGTAAGATAAAGTAAAGGAAAACAGAGTTTGATGTAGTGAGTTTGAAAAGGATAAACTGAATAGCCAGTAACATCGATGTTTATTTAAGTCTATAATACTAGAGGGGTTAAGAAAGAGAAAGGAGAGAAAGAAAAGAGGTTTCTCAAGTTTAATTTATAAACTAGGGTAGAGGCTCAGTTAACTGATTAATGAATGAGAAAGACTGTATTTCTACTAATTCATTAGGAAATATTGGAACATACTCGTTGGTTGCCTTAAAAACTAGGATGAAAATCAATAAGGAAATGATTCAGTAGAAGTTAGAGAGGTAAGCATCCCACCACATGTGGGATCATATCTTACGCCTGTTACACAGACACAAAATGTGAATATATAAAAGTAAAATGAAATAAATACAAAGGAATTTGCAGTTGGAGCAATAGCAGCTGGGAAAATCAGGAAAGATCTTATGTAGGTAAGAGATGGCAATTTAGTTGAGCTTGGAGAGAAATTTTCTTTTTAAAAAACGTTGGAAAGTATGGGTTGTAGAAAACACACAATATAGCCATATGGTGATTACTTTATGGAATTTGGGGAAAAAAATCTTTGAAACATGCTTCTCTGATAAAGGTCTCATTGTCAAGATATTTAGAGAATGGATTCAAATTTACAAGAATGAGATCCACTCCCTAATTGATAGATTGTTGAAGAATATGAACTGGCAAGTCTTAAGAAAAGAAACTCAAGCTATTTATAGCCATATGAAAAAAAAAGTTCAAAGGTTTTCCTTCACACCCATTGAATTGGCAAGGATGACAAAAAAGAAAATGTGAAATTCTGTAAGGGCTGCAGGAAAACAGGTGCATCATTGCACTGTTGGTGGAGCTCTGACTTGATTCAAGTGCTCTGGAAAGCAATATTGAACTATGCTCCAAAATCTACTAAACTATGTGTACCTGGTTTCAACACAAGAATACCACTACTAAGGCCTATCAAAGAAAGAAGAAAGAATTCTATATGCCCAGGAAGTATTTAGGGCAGTTCTTTTTGTAGGGCAAATAACTGTGGAAGCAAACAGGGTATTCATCAACTGGGAAATGGCAGAATACATTATGGAATAGGAATGTACTGGAATACTATTATGCTGTGAAATTAATCAATAGACAGTTTCAGAGAGACCTGGGAAGACTTGGATGAACTAATGAAGTTAAATGATCAGAACCAGGATAAGAATTTATACTACGTTGTCAAAACTGTGAAAATGAAAAATCTGAAAGATTGAAAAAATCTGATCAACATAATAATCAGTCAGGATTCCAGAGGTCCTGTGACAAAAACAGTTATCCACTTTCCAAGAGACAGGTGACAGACTAATATGAAAAATAAGAGATGCATATTTTTTGGATGTGGCCACTGTGGGAGCCTGTTGTACTTTACAATGCTTAGATGACACAAGGGTTTTGTATTTCCCCACCTCTTCACATACCAGGTAGGTGAAAGGGAGAAAAAATAAAAATTTTCATTAATTTACATTTTAAAAGAACTTTTTAAAAAAGAGATTTTTAAAAAGAATCTTCAATAATAGTGGCATACCTTATCAAGTAGCAATATGTATATATATGTCTATATATAGATATATATAGCAATAGATATAGAGATGGATAGATAAATATCTTTGCATCAACTTATCTCTGATAAGAATCTGAAATCCAAGAAATACAGGGAATTAAAAGAAAAATATGAGCTGCCCCTTAAAAGATCCATGGTCAAATGACAGTAATCAATAGCTCTCAAAAGAAAAAAAATGCAAACTATTAGAAACCGTGTAAAAGAATGTTCTAAATCACTAATAAGAGAAAAATAAATCTTTTTTTTAACAGAAAATTTGCAAAGATGACAAAAGAGAAATAGTCAACAAAGTGGGTGGATAGCTTATTATTAAACTGTTGATCTAATCAACCATTCTGAAAAAAAAATCTGGAATTTTAAAAATCATGTATCTAAAAAGTTTATACCTTCTGACCCAGAGCTTGCCCCCCCCCCCAAAAGGTCAAACACCAAAATAAATGTACCATATACACTAAAATATTCAATTTTCAATACACTTTCTGTAGTAGGAAAAACTGGAAACGAGGTGGGAGTGGGGACCATACACTGGAAAATTACTAAGCAAACTGTGATACATGAATGGAATGGAATGCTTCTATATATATTAAGAAACTATGAATATTGAGGTCACATTGTCCACTTGGAGCTTATCTTTATACAAAATGTGAAGTGTTGGTAGTGTTGGTTCAAATCTAATTTCTCCTACACTACAATCGTCCAATTTTCCCAGCAGCTTTTGTCAAATTGTGAGTTCTTATCTTCGTGGCTAGAGTCTTTGTGTTTCTCAATTAAAAGTGAAGAATGAAACACATATAGTTTTGTATGCACCCCCTGAGAGACGGTGTTTTGCTTGATTGTGTATATTGTTATAAGAAATTAGTTTTTGTTTTCTGTCTTCAATGGGGTGGCCAGGAGAAGTAAGAGAGAGAGAAAATAGATTCCTGTTATTTTGAAACAAATGGAGAGGAAAGGTGTTATATTGCATTCACTTTCTGAAGAGACCACTCTATTATTAGTTCAACTTACACTTTTAATTTTGCTACCAGAGACATCTCAAAAAGTGGGGGTAATTGTAAATATATGAAACATAAAAACAAAACATAAATAAAACTTAAGAAAAAAAAAGAAACAATGAATATTAAGAATTTTGCAAAACATAAAAACATTTATATGAACCGGTAAAGAATTGTAAGCAAAACAAGGAAAACAATGTAAAGGAATAAAAGAATTTTTTTAAAAACCCTAAATGCTGTGTAATTATAATAATCCAGTTTGGTCAAAGATGGGGTGGGGAACCTGCAGAGTTGAGGCCACATGTAGCCCTTTAGGTCGTCAAGTGCTGTCCTTTAACTGAATCCAAACTTCACAGAATAAATCTCCTTAATAAAGGAGATATCTCCCCATGTAAAGATACCCTCTTTTCATTGGAGAGGTGAGATATTATGGGTGTTGCACATGCTATAAACAGATGTAGTCCATGCGTTAGGTGGTTTTTCTAAACCATTGTTAGTCTGTTGTAAGTGAAGGCTTGGCAGGGTGGGCAGTATTTTCATAAATTAATTGACATAAAGCCAAAAAGCATCATTTTTTAAAAGACTGTTTGGACTTAACCAGATATAAAGATAACAAATCCATGCTGGAAGAGGTGCAATTTCAAAGATGCTCAAGGATCAAGGATTAATTTTCAAGAGATTCAAATTGGGGATGATTCCAAAAGAGAATGCAAGAGATCATGGATGATAACCAGAAAAGGTTATGGATACTACTGACCAATATGTCTGTGTTATCATATCTATACTAACTTTGTGAACATATGTACACATTGCAGAGAAAACAAGATTCTTGGAACTATATGTGACATGTTACCTTTTGACCCAGAAATACCATCACTAGATTTTATATCTTAAAGGAGATCAAAGAAAGAAGGAAAGGTACCATCCATTAAAAAAAATATATATACATATATATATATATATTATATATATATATAACACAGACACACACACACATTTATTTATTTATTTGTTTGTTTGTTTGTTTGTTTGTTTGTTTGTTTATTTATAACAGCTCTTTCAGTGGGGGCAAAGAATTAGAAACTGACCAGGTGTTCATCAATTGGGGAATGAATGAGCTCTGATCCATGAATGAAATGGAATACTACTACTGTGCTGTGAGATATGATAAAGGAGATGCCTTCAGAAAAATCTGTGAAGACTTGCATTAACTGATGCAGAATGAGGTAAGTAGAACTAGAAGAAAAATCCATATAATAACAGCAGTTTTGTAAAGATTAATGAACTCTGATCAATACAATGACCATACATAATTCCAGAGGACTCAACAGATGTTCCAGCTAGATGATATTGTGTTAAGTGAACTAAACCTTACAATGCTACAGAATATTGTCAGTGAGATTTAAGACCGCTCCTAAGAAATCAAATGGGCAATACACAATGGAAGAATATAGTATAAGAAAAATATATATTTACCAAATTATCACAGTCTTAGACAAGCAGTCCACAGAATTAGTCCATCAACATACCGATACAGATATATAGTTATATGTAGATATCTATCTATCTTGGACAACTCTTATAGGTGGTTAATTAGCTACCAGAGACATCTCAAAAAGTGGGGGTAATTGTAAATATATGAAACATAAAAACAAAACATAAATAAAACTTAAGAAAAAAAAAGAAACAATGAATATTAAGAATTTTGCAAAACATAAAAACATTTATATGAACCGGTAAAGAATTGTAAGCAAAACAAGGAAGACCTATAATTAAGTATGAGGAAATCAGACTGGCTGACATTTAGAAAGCTGCATGATGCTTTCATTGACTGCAAACTACTTTATAACACAAATAATTTTAAAGTAATGTTTTGAATGCCACATTTTGAATACTATTGAATACCACATTTCCAGAATAATCAAAATTGTAGGTGATCAAAGGGCAATAGGATGATGCAAAGTAAGTATAGATCATGGATTTACATAGGCTGCTTCACATTACCAACAAGGACATATATATGAGAAATGGTATAAAAAACAGCATCAAGGACATGTATGACCTGAAAAGGCAGCAGTCTATTCATGCATTGAGATTGGGGGATAGGGAATGAACAGTTGAGTGCTATACTAGTACACACAAACTATTAAAAGAACAGAAGTCTCTATCACATTGGGCAGGTCTTCCACTGGAAGACAGGGAAATTCAATACAAAGACCATTAACTCAGTGCCTGTAATGCCCACTGCACTTTGCTGAGTGCTGGTGCTACAAAGAAAAAATTAAATAGTCTCTGGCCTTCAAGAGCTTTCATTATATTGAAGAAAACAAACTATCATAATAACGAACGGTAATTCAGAAAGCAAAACTACGAACAACTGGAAGAGAGATCATGGCAAGCTTCCATTTTTTATGCAGGAATTAGCCTCTGAATTGGGCCTTGGAGGAAGGAAAGGATTATGTGAAAGGGAAGGATGAGGAAAGAAAGTCATTCGGTGCATGGAGAGTTATCTGGATGGAGGAAAAGGTGGTGGCTTATGTGAAAGCAGAGAGGGGGGACTCAGAGGACCAAGTCTGGGGAATGGCTAATAGTCCAGTTTGGCTGGAAAGATAAGAGATACAAATTGCACAGCATAAAAAGGCAGACATAAATGGTGGTCAACAGCAAGGAAAAGAGCACCCTCATCAGTGAGATCATGGATTTGCTAAAGTATTCAAGTAACAATTAATGAGAAAGCATATTCCTTCCTGAAGGTTCAGTACCTATAAATGGCATCAACGTCTTTCTTGTTCCTACTCTTCCTTTTACTATGTCAAACAGTTATGCTGTTTGATATGCCCAAGAGATAACAAATTTCCCTCAGTGCATGGATGAGCATGGAAGAAAAGAATCCCCTGCCTCAAAACCCCATGATGTTTCCAATAATTATTCCACAACCACCCTACTTTAATAATAAATGCCACTGAGAGCGTTAAGACTACAAATGGAACATTTGAGAATGCATTAAGCCTTTCTCATGTTGAACTAAAAAAAGTTTGAATTAAACCACAAGCCTTTTTATGTCCTCAATTCTTGGTCATAGCACAATCTTTGGGGACTTATACTCAGCACCTGATAGCTTTTATTAACAGACATATGAGAAAGCACCATCTTAACTTCTGAAGCCTTCAAATAAAACTAATTTAAGTGATGTTCTTATAATTGCCTCCCCTGTTTCTTCCTTATTTAAGGTAAATGAGAAAAAGAATAAAAATGGAATTAAAGATTCAGAACTCCAAAAAAGGCAATTTTTTTCAACTTACCCCATGAGAGGGAGTCACTCAGGTTTCATTTCCTTACTGGCTTTTGTTAGAAACCTCATTTTTAATGACATTAAATAGCTCCCATTTCAGTTCTTTGTCACTCTTCATCTATCTGTCTGTCTGTCTGTCTATCTATCTATCTATCTGTCTATCTATATTTCTACACTGTACAGTAGGTGTTTCAAAATACTAGTTCATAAAACTGTACAAAATACTTCCAAAGAACTAATATCTCATAAATTTAAAACAAAATGTTGCTAGAGACCTAATAAGTTTATAGTACATGAAATACAGGTATATATATATATATATATTTTTCTGGTGGCATCATATAGCTATGTGTCACAAGACATTACTGTCTCCAAAGAAGTAACTACAAGGACCACCCAAAGGCAATGGAGAGGCATAAGATGGGCAAAAGCAAATTACAATATATTACAAACAAAGAATTA
>CM053582.1:397909857-397958706 GCA_028627135.1 Pseudochirops cupreus | reverse complement strand
GTAGAAGAAACAGTGTAAAGAATATGACCAAAGGAATTTATGACCACAAAAAGAAAGGCCAAAAATGTGGCAAAAACGATGGATAGCTGATGGATGTCGATCCTCCACTGGTGAGCTTATGAAGTTAAGAGAACACAGGAGAGAGCTCCAGCACTTTGGGAGGACCCCCAAAATGAATTTATAGGAAGGCATAGCCAAGAGTTGCATAAGGTAGGTAGATAGTAATGAGTTATGATTTATATCACATTGATAGCATATACCTGAATAGTACTGAATAAATGAATTTGTAATATTAAGTCACATGCGTAGCAGGTACCAGCATTAAGATAATCAAGTCAAGATGAACCACGCCTTGAACTTTTCACTTTTTTTCCAGGAGTTCAACTCAACTGACATATATCTATTACTCAATGCAGGCAATATGCATTTACTGGTAAGAAACATATTTCCTTTCCATATAAGGCTGTGATAGTGTATTGAATGCTTTTCTTAAACATGATAACTCCACTGTAGTGAAACACAGAATCCACAAATTTTACATGCTTCCTAATTTTATAACAATATATCTTACTATTCTATTCTTCACAAATTTGGACATGCCTATATAGCAAAGACTCTAAAAAGTCTTAATATTTGAACAGCCTGAATCTGATTTAAGAAACATAAGCTGATTCTCTTGTCTGCATCAAGATTACATCTCTCGGCTTCCACCCAAATCACTGGGAATCGTACAGATTTTCCTTCTCTACTATAAGCACTTAGGAAAGTCAGAACAGCACTACATCTAAGGAAGTGCTATCTGTGCCTGACTGGCAGAATGCCAACCAAAATATTCTGAATCTTATTCCGGAGTCTGGGACATATACATTAGGACCTAAATATATTTCCTTCAAAGATACCCGGAAGATGTTCAAATGTAGGCAGCTCCATGCTGAAACAAACATTACTTTCAAATCTGCCATTTAAACTTTGCCACATATACAATTCCATTTGCTCACAGGTAGACATCTTTTCAATGAATTGTGTGTCAGATGGGAAGAAAAAAATAACAGATACATTCAACATAAGGCTAATTTATGGCCTCACTAAATCCAGCAGACTGAAGGATTTCATTTACTCTAGCAGGACCCCTTATACCAAAGCAAATCTCCTGAGAGCACTTGAAAAATCAGTACTGGCCAGGTCAACAGCCTAGTTAAGGCATTTCTGAGTATTACCATTCTATCAGGCACTGTCCTGCAACTTATGAATAGCTAACAGCTACAAGTAATGGATTATGAGCTTGCGCCTAGGAATGGAAGAAAAAGAATAAAACACATCTAAAACAGATTTTTTTTCTAGAAATCTCTACCAGTATTTTTTCTATGCAATTAAAAAAAAAAAACTGTCTCAAAGATGGGTTGGATTTAGATGCAACATTATTGAAGTAATTTTGATGTTCATAGTTTTAGGGAAAAAAATATGAAGAATACTACCTAAAAGTACAATTTTTAAATGACTGTAATTCAATCTGAACTTGATGTGGACAAAAAGTTAACAAGTGAGAAAGAAGGTAAGGAAGACTGAAGGAAGTAAAGGAAGGGTGTAGTTTTATGCAAATAAAGTATGTAAGACAGCAATATCTAATATTTGTGGTCTTAAGCATTGGATTTTGTTTTTTACTATGTGAAAGAAAAGACTCTTGTTTTACAAAAAAGAAGTGTTCCAGTTCATTTAAGAATGTGGAAGGATGGAATAAACATTCAATTAGATGACACGTGAGCATTTAACAAACACGGATGTTATTGTAAATTGAGATTTAAAAAAAAAATGAATGTATGATCATCAGTAAATCCAAACTTCATAAGAGGAAAAGGACAGCATCCTTGTTCTGCTAGTCAGCGATAAAGGTCACTGAAAACTCTGTTGCACCAAATGCACAGGAAAATACAAAAATAACGTGGTCTTGGCTGTCACTCTGAAGATAATTAATACAACAATGTCTAAAAGTTTATATCAATGAACCATTGCTGAAGAAAGTCAATGATCTCAGAGATTTTGCCCATGCTGAGACTGTGAATAACAATTCATCTGGAGCCACAGAATCAAAGAATTATTAGAAACCTTAGAGTTCATTTTATCCAATCCAATCATTTTACAGCTGAGAAAATGGAGGGCCAGAAAGACCAGTTAATTTACTCAGGATTACACAAGTAGTGGCAGATCCAAGACTTCTAGAGGCAATGGGGAAGAAGAGGGAAAGAGGGGACTAGATTACAGAGAAATATTAAATATTAATCTAATCTAATATAACATATATTATATATAATTAATATAATGTTTATTAATATAATTAATATGAAATTATTTAAAAACTAACTTATTTTTGTATTGTGCTTTTTAGTTTACAAACTATCATTACAGTTATGATTTCATAAAATCTCCTTAAGAACTCTGTGAGGTAAGTAGTGCAAGCATTATTATCCTAATTCTATAAATGAAGGGAAAAAAAAAACCAATGAAAGTTGAAGGGACTATCCAAAAGTTACACAGCTGGTAGGAGCCCAAACCTGCCCAGAAAGACCTTGGTTAAAATCATGGCTATATCCTTTGACCATTTATGAACTGGAGAATGACTTGTATTCTTATAGATTTAACAAAGTTCTTTATATATTTTACATATGAGTCTTTTATTTGATAAACTATAATTTTCCCCCCAATTATCTGCTTCCCTTCTAATCTCGGCTATATTTGTTTTATTTATACAAAACCTTTTTAATTTAATGTAATCAGAATTATCCATTTTACACCTAATTTTTCTCTCTATCTCATATTTATTCATGAAAAGAAAAAAAGAAATTTACATGATAATTTTGTTGTATATTTGAAAGGAAGATCAAGTTGTGCATAGCTGATTTGCAGTTTCATATACAATCATCTTTTTATCATACTAAGTTATGGAAATGCTTGTTTTGTTCCATAAATTAAAAATATATATATATATTTTAAAAATCTTGGCTCTAGCACTAAACACAGTATTCTGTGTATGGTACTATCTTGTCTCTAAGGGTGAAGTCTTTACCTTAAGTCTACATATAATTACCATGATGCTTTTTTTTCCTTCAAGTTCATAGACATCTACCCTCCAAACAAGAGTTTGTATAGTCAGGTCCTATAATAGTCACTTTCACTTGCTCCTGCCTTCATCCTGACTAACCTGAGTTATCTGATTCTGAATCACAGCATATTAAAACTGGAAAAAAGCTTCAAGGTCACCCTCATCCAACTAGAACATTTTACAGATGAATTAATCGAGGCCAGGCTTCAGGATGTAAGAATATATGCTCTATGTCACATGTAAAAACTTATGCCATATCAACCAAAACTCAGGCACACTCATAACTCCTTGCAACCACATGAAAGGTAGAAGGTCTGGAAAACAGCATGGTATCATCATATACACCGACTCTTAAATCAGTGGATAGGGGTTTCAATCCAACCTGTGCTGCTTCCATTGCAAAGCAATTTACCCTCTCCAAGCCTCAATAAGTAGAACATGAGGGGGGTTCGACCAATTAGCCTGTATTTTTCTTAACAGTTCTATTTCTACAATCCAACGATAAAACCTCAAACTGCTCCTGGAAATAAGGTTCATATAAAAAGTGTCAAACATTCAATATTTTTAAAAAATCATTGTCAGGGATTCATAGAAGTCATGCTTGAGCTTTGGTATACACCAAACTCAGAAACAAGAGAACTTTCATGTTATTTTTACTACTAATAATAATAACACTATTATATAGGATCTACAGATGTTATCATCTTCATTTTGGAAAGACTTGAACCCAAGTCTTTCTGTCTCTGGATCTAGGTTTCTATCTACTACCTCAAGGATGCCCCAAGATTATATGCCTAATAAGTGTCAAGTTGGATTTAAACCCAGGTCTGGAGAGTTCTATGAACTATCCCCCACTTGTATAGGGTAACACTACTAATTGATGTCAAGTCAGATTCAAACTCAGTCTTCTTTACTCTGTATCGGTTACTCCACTCACCATATCCCCAACAGCCACTATTACTATGAGTGGAGCATGAAATATTTCTTAGCTGTGGTGCATGAATTTGCCCTTGCCCTGATACATCCACATCTTCTCCCAATATTGCCCACATAACCAGGAGTCTGAATTCTGTGTCAATGACCCAGCTAAACAAATCAGGCAAGACTGAATCTGTAACTTTAGCCTCATTTAGTACAGTATGCTGACCACGTGAGCTAGCTAGACACAAACACAATTATAAATAAAGCACAATGACTGTTAAGTGTCTACTTTGCTGGTGTCTCCAGACAGTTAGTGGCCCCTACGCTTGTTTTCATAGCAAATGAATGGCAAAGACTAAGAATTTTTAAAAATCTCCAGTTGTCATTACAATCATTTCATTTCTTGTTTAGGTCTTAACAGTCATTGAAGCTACAGATTTTCTAATAGCCCTTTTCCAAAAGAAAAGCAAGTAGCAAAGACTCCTCTGATCCTTCCACTATGTGTGATAACTTTCTCAATAAAACCCATCTTCACTTTATAAATGAGGGTTGCAGTTCCCATATCTTGGGTTTCTTGTTTCTTACTTTTTGAGATGTTTAGGGGAATCAAAAAAATACCTAATGCAGTGAACTCTCAACTGCAACAGAGGAGATATGCCTGTGTTTGATTCATTTTAAACTAATGACAGTTTTGTGAAAACTTGCTCTGTCCCTTTCCTAAGCTGCTTCCTATCATTTTGCACCTGTTGCTCTTCCTGGTTTCCTCTGTGGAACAGCTGCCCCTCCCAGGATGATCAGCTCTATCTCACTATTAAACTCACCATCATATTGCTAACTCAAGCCTTAATTGACACTAACTCACCTCACCCTCCTCTTCCCTCTGGTTGGAGGGCTGGAGGGAGATGTACCAAACACTTCCAAATGCCTTCCTGTGTAGAGAGCAGAAACCAGATCACACCACTTTGCATCTGCTGCTATGCCTGGTTTCTTCTCCATGGAAGCTGGAGCTCCCCCACACATACTTTGCTCTGCCCCTCCTACCCCAGTATTCCCTGGTCCCCCACTCTACTCCTTTCCTGTCCCCTTGTGTGTTGTCTTCCCCTTTAGACTGTAAGCTCCTTGAAGGCAGGGAGTGTCATTTTATTAATTGTATCCTTTGGATCTAGTACATAGTAGATACTTAATACATATTCATTGGAGTGGATGGATTGGAGAGTGTCCGAGCAGAATCCAGACGATTACTTTTCAAGGATGTTATGGAAAAGACCGATGCATCAGACAAAGGATTGATCTAAATGACCTCTAAGATCCTTCCTAGCTTGAAGAATCTATTGTTCTATAGCTCTAATTCCTTAAAACCAACAGTAATTTATTTTTAAAAAATAAAAATTAAAGGCCCCTAAGTGAAGGCAAGATGACTTCATTCAAAAAAAAAACTGAACTATATACAGATAATTCTGTCATATAATTCCAAGAGGACGAGTCAAAAGAGTCATCATTCCTATAACCTTGACACTGAAGTTGGTCTAACAACTACTATACATTTTTAGTGACGTGTGAGAACAGATGATAGTGTAACACACAGAAACGGCAGCATTTAAAATTCATAGTAGCACAAGACCATGACTTTTCCCACTGGGCCTCTTGAACTTTAATAATATCTGACCTGCTTGGCCAATAAGTTCCAGTGGCAGAGGAAAATTGCCAGTGTTAGATACTGCTGAAATGATTTTTCATTTAGAAAGATTTTTAAAAGTTGCCTTAAAAACAGGTCACCAATTCTTTTGGTGGTGGGAGGATCATATTCCATGGTTAATACCTGCATTTGACTATGTTACAAAAAATACATACATTAATCTAAATAAAAGACAAAACCCATACTGGCAAAAATAACGAAAATGCAAGAACCTGTTCACTACACAGATTACATCAATTCATTCACATATGCCTGGTACTAAATACAGAGATAGAAAATTATGTTTTTAAAATAATTTCCTTATTACATAATGTAAGAGATATATAATTAAAGCCAAGAAATGTTAAAGAGTCTGCTACATTTACCTCACTGAGGAGAAGCAAACTGGAAGGAGCAGCATACTAAGATGTCATCAAGTATCTGTATGAAAGGGGCAGAAGGTGGCTTGATCATATGGCAATGGCAAAAGATGACAGGTAGACAGCCAGAGTGCTCCACAATTACCCTAGCAATGTCATGGAGGAAAAAAAACTCAGAAGGCTTGCAGCAATTTAAGTGGATCCCCACTGGTGATTTTATGGGAGAATATGGACAAAAATCACACATAGAATGGGAAGGCATGTTTGAATTGGGATTTGCATGGCCAGAGGGAACTTCTGAATAGGTGAGATCACAGATCCATTTAAGTATTTCAAAAAGAACATTATCTAAGTTGAGCCTTGCTTTCTTCTTTCTTTTGCTTTATTTTTATGTTCTTTTTCACAAAATATTTGGCTAACTGATTGGAGATTTTGCACAGCTAGCAAAGCAAAAGATTTGGTTATCATTTCCCAGCTATATTTAAGAGTTATAAGTATGTTATAAATTACATTAAATATTTTAGTCCCCTCAAGTAGCATTTGGTCATTATTACTTGAACCTTTATTCCACAACAGGAAATCTCAGGTAGAGAAATTAAGTGGCCGCATGGAAAGCTACTATTGTTAGCACAATTGGGAAGGCAGTGCAATGGAGCTGTGGGGACCCGGACTTAATAACTACTAAGAACCCTGAGAAGGACACCAACCTCTCTCCCAAGCAGAATGAGGCTGTCTTCAGTTAGTACACAAAGACTAACAAAAGCAAGGTCTTCTTGATGTTTTTTAAAAAGTTGATACATGATACTACAGGAAAGAGCTTGTTGTCTTTAAAGGAAAGGGAAAGAGAAAGAATCAGGTAAAGTGTCTAACAGCACAGCAGTACTACTTCAAAGCTCTGGGGTTTCTAGGTATCTCTTCCTCAGTGTCTTGCATATGTATTTCTTGTACCAAATGTCCTTGGAGAAATTTTCTATTTTGCACCAAATTGATGAGGGCGTGGTTGAGAATAATCTATCAGAAATTCAGCAATACCATATCTTTTACATCTCCTAAACTGTATTTCTCAGATACAGAGCCTTAACAACTACTCCTGAGGTACAATATATCCCTTCCCCAGTATAAAGTATATCACCTAAAAACCATAAAACTCTTTTTTTCTTGGTTTTACAATAGTCCAAATTTCAAATTTAAATGTGCATGTGGGGGGGGGGGGAGAGAAAAAGAGAAATGGAGAGAAACAGAGTGAAAGAGAAGAGGGAGGGACAGGGAGAGTGGAAGAGAGAGGAAAAGATGAAGAAAGAGAGCAAAAGAGGAAGGGAAAGGCAGAAAAGACAGAAAGAAGAAGAGAGAGAAAAGGAGAAAGAAAATGAAAGAGAGAGGAAGAGACAGAGACAGAGGAAGAAAGGGAGAAGGGAGAGACAAGGACAGAGAGAGGGAGAAAGAGAGGAAGAGAGAAAAATATATGTAAATATATATACATATTTTTATACATATACATATATAAACACTTATGTTAATATGTGTAAAATGTGTATATGTCTATATGAGTGTATGTATATATGAACAGCACATACACATACGGTAAAACTGCATTTTACAGAGGTCTGGGGGCACCAACGGGTTAAATGACTCACTGAAAATCACAGAGTTAAGAGGAGGGTAAAGTTGTTCTGCCTCTCCGTCTGACACTTTGTCAAGTACAACCTCCAAGCCCTCTGGAATCTCTGAGGCTGTCACCTCTCCAAATGCTTACTTTCACTTACAGAAATAAATCCCCTAGATATGGTCCATAAACTGTATCCCATTAATTCTATTTCAACCTTTGAAAATCATCTTTCAGGTAACTTCACTGTATTTTAAGTATTTTTAAAAATTACACTGTGAAAAATAACCTTAGATCATATTTTTACTGATTTTTCACAAATTTTATTCTTAGTATTTTGCCAGCATACTTCATATTCAATCTCCATGAAACTTAGATTATGTGCTTAGGATATATTTTCATATGCATGCATTTTTGAAGGCATAAGTGAAGAAAAACATTAAAACATGTTTACCCTTTTAAATGACACTCAAGAGGATTGTTTAACAACTATATTGTAAAAAAACAACAACTGCCAACCAACCTTGGTTAAATTTAACATTTTCTGGAGGCAAACAACTCGTATAGGGTTATTACCAGCAACTGTTTGTCTCTCAGAAGAGGACTTCACCATAGCAATGTCCCTTCTGCCATTCCTGGCTGTGATAAATACCTATCCCTTTTCTAAGGAACAGCCCAGGAAGGCTGGCCCTGTGCCCCACAGGCTGCTAAGAAGAGTGCACCTCTTCCTAAATCTAGATTTGAATGTCCTTGTATCATGTTGCAGTAAAAATAGTCATTCATTTTACATATGCAAACTTAGAAAATGTCGAAGGTAACCTCCATCATTTATTTACTCTGTTAGACAAATTTAATTTCAAATAACATGAAAGTGCATCCCCAAGATTTGTAGAAATATGCCCAATTCATCTCTTTTCAGGATTGTTGCCTCCTTCCTCTCTCACAACCTGCTTAGGGTAGTTAAGAGCAAGAAAGAGCCATACAAAAAAGCTTGAAGTCTTCCAGTTTCTTCTCACTTTTAATGAATCAAGAAGAATTTTTTAGGTGCCTACTGTGGGCCAGGACTTTTGGAGGCTGAAGGGGAGAAGACTCTGCTCTCAAGGAGCTTACAGCATATGACTTTACACCAGATGTCCTTCTGAACAGTCACCAGATCTGGATGGCCAGAGAGATTTACAGATTAGGGTACTGGGCACTCTGTCCCACAGAAGGGATTCAGCCACCATGGCAACCATCACTGCCACCATGCTACTGTCACTGATTAGGTCACAAACTTCCAACAAAATGGCAGCATTAGCTAAGAAAGTAGCTGCGACTTCCAAACTCACAGGTCTGTGATCTCCAATCTGCTTAGGTCAATCCTAGGACAGGTGGCAACCTCTCTTACTGTAAATTAAGCACCACCTGAATGAACAATAACCTGATTGAACATAAGGGGTTCACTGGTAGTTGTCAGCTGACAAGAACATCACTGAGCTGTGTGATTATTCCCTCTGGGAGTTCATGCACTGTAAAAACCTCAGAAGTTTACCTAATAGTGACTTTTACAAATACGGAATCTAAGGAAAACATTAAAAAATAAAATAAAATTTAGGCACGCCTCTTTACATATCTATTTAGATTAAACACGCATTATCAAAAGGCAAAGTGAAAAATTCTTAGAAAAATTTAAATTACCCACGAACAGTTTTACTTTTACACCTTGTTATTTGAATCTTAGGTGCTTCATTTCCAATGACTTCTCATCCAGATTACGGAAAGCAATTTTGTTTAAGTGTGTAATTCAAAGGGTTTACCATATGAGGTCCTCCATATGTCTCTGTAATTCTCCTATCCTCTGAAAAGCACACCGCCCCCAACATGTTTACCCTGATTTCAGGCTCAATCTCTGTGAAAAAACCTAATGCTTCACCCATTTTCTCTGCTTGGTCATGCTTCACAAAGTACCCTACCTCATAGAAATGCAGAAGAAAAAAAATCATGGTTTCCACACCTTCATACCAAATTTCTTCATTTTTGTGAAGAAGGTATATAAATATGAGACTATCAAAGAAGAATTTCTGTAGTCATTTACCTAGAAGTATGGATATAATACATACAATATATACCACAAGTATAACTAAAGTCATTGGAAGAGATTTTGGTACTAGCCTGTACAAAATGCTTCTGAAAAAAAAAATCCCATACAACATCAAGGTTATCAGCAGTGACTTCCCATGAGCAGAGAGCAAGAGGTGAAAGGAATTCTGGGACATGGGGTAAGATAACAACATGTCTATCGAATACAAACCCTGGTCTCCCAAGCATGTTAATGAGGCAGGTGATAAGCTTTGGGTCAAATTCCCACTTCTACAATCAAATGTTATCACAGTTGGAGCCCTTGAAAAGGGAGTGTGTCTGTGGTATATTAATGTCTTCAAACCTTTCACTGAACTTTGAGAGGTTTGGGAAAACTTAAAGTACTTTACAACTCCTGAAGAGCTATAATTATAATTAGTCTGTTGCAATTGTTAGCAATCCTCAATTTGGGACTTCAGAAGGTCACATAGCTCTTAAAGATACCAAACTGGGTGTCAGTGTCCCTTCTGAACAGAATACTACTGCACCTGTTGCAGAGTGTCTTTCTTCGGTGATGTAAAAGGAGGCAGAGAACAACATCCTAAGCCCTTGGGGATTATGAGACTTCAGAAACCAAATGATGAATCTAGTTGGATGGAGGCTATTGAGGTGATGGATGGGAATCACACCCCCCCTGGCTTTTGAAGCAATAAACTCTGCAGAAATACACAGATAAAAAAGACACCTTATCTACTCAACTTCCTGATCTCATACCCCAGTCAACAAGCAAAGTTGCCACTTGATAGAATTGTAGTTTCTCATGAACTATTTAAGCATCTAACAAGAACAGTCAAAAATGTATTTAAAATGTACTGCTTAAATACATTCCCCTCCTGCCCGCCCCCCAAAAAGAACAGCATGTTTTTATAATCTATAAATGTCAATATAACATGATTAGGCACGATGCCCTTAGTCATTTGCCCTAAATTGGTTTCCAGAGACTCAAAATCAAAACAATTTCCCTTGTAAACATTTACTCTTTTGAAAAATAATTTTAGACATACTTAAAAAAGAGGACAGTAACAAATAAATAATAGTTTTCATTTATGTAGCACTTTAGAAGGAGTTTTTTACAAGGGTATGTAAAAGCTAGCTCAAGTTGGCTTTGTGAGAGTTGGTAGTTAAATTTTCAATGTGAGTATTTACACTTCAGAAACTGGCACAAGGCACAAATCAGAGTTTGATTTATTATTTTGTTAATTATCTAGACTTATGAAAGTGATTAAGATATTAATAATATAATATATAACTATATATTATATACATCATATATAATAATATAAAAATAATATAGATTATATTTTAAGTCTCTCTTCAGTACATTTTTTAATGCCCAAAGAGGCAGTTGTTAAACATTTACAAGCACAATGCAGTTTTCCTAATAATAACCCTGTGAGGTCAGTAGTATAAGCATTATCCCTATTTACAGATGAAGAAAGTAAAACTGAGAGAAATTAAACAACTTAACCAGAGTCACACTAATATCAGAGTCTGTATTCCAACCTGACTCTCCTGATTTGAAGTCCCAGTGGTCTTTCTGCCATACCAAGCTAATAATAATTTTGTTGAGGTGACAGTCACTATTAATCTATAATGTGTATGTTTCCAAAGGGTATATAAAACCTTTATTGGATACATTATTAGGAAACATGAAATTGGGAAACATTTAATATTGCCAAATGAGGTCTAAAACATCTCATTGCTATTCACTGTATTTTTTAAGTAAAAAAAGAAATGCAGAACACATGCTTTAAATCTCTCTCTCTCCCTCTCCCTTCCTCTGTCTCTCTCTCTGTCTCTGTCTCTCTCTCTCTCTCTCTCTCTCTCTCTCTCTCTCTCTCTCTCTCTCTCAAACCACAGTAATACTCCAGTTAGTCAGACAAAAGAATCCCTTGGCAGTTGATGTATGTGGCCATATGCACAAACAGAAATACATTGAACCTTCTTATGTTAATTGTATTATTGTACTAGGCAAGTCCACTGGGCAAAGTCTCTGATTAGTACTGGGGAAGATCAATTTCTTTTAGGACAGTTGGGACTTTGTACTTTGTTAGTTACAATGGAACAATATTGGCATGAATTTTTTTTTTCAAAATAGAGTTTCATTCTTCACCGGTGAATTAACCATGATCAGTTACCTGTGTGTATGAATGTGAAACATTCTATACAAACCCCTGAAAAAAAAAAGGTTCATTTAAATAGAAGGCACAGTTCTTAAGCAACTGAAACCATTTCTAAATGCCCATTCTAAACAAAAATAGCAGGAGCTTGATTATATTTTTTATTTGTATCATCTACCTCCAAAAATATCCTTGCTTGCTATTTACCTCACCAAATGCACTTTTAAAAACATCATTCAAATAAAATCACTGGAAGTGCCAATTTTTTTTTTAAGTTTGCTGTTGGGACTAGATAGTAATCAAATTTAGAAAACTATAAATTACATTTAAATTTATTATTTACAAGCAATTAATTATAAAAACAGCCAGGTGGCTTTCATTACATAAATTACTGTTAATGACAGAGGCCTCATGCTGCTACTGTATTTAGCATTTGCATGTGTCAAGTGCACATAGGAGTGTATAACTATTTTCTTCAGGGTGGAATTGATCAGTGAAGCACAAGGAGAGCTGCCCAAGTTTCTGATTACACCATTACAAGTTGTGAGAACCCTAAATATTGTCAATGTCTTAGCAATGCTTGCTACAGGAAACTGTCATATTTACACAAACACATTTTGTTGCCACTGCTTAAAACTTAGATGCACAGTTATCAGAAATGTGGTAGCATTTCACTTGATTATGCTGCTTCAAGACCTGGCTTTGAGATATAAACATTAGTAAACCATTAAAACAAAAACTTCCATTTCTTGGCTAAGATAAGTAAGGGAAGTATGGCTCTTAAACAAGCATCAATTAAATACCTACTCTATGCAAGGCACTCTAGTGCAGGAGGAGAAAAAAAAGTCCCTGCCCTTAAGGAGATAATATTGGTCAATAAGATAATGTTTGTGAAGCCTTTAGTTTTAAGTTCCTGGCACACAGTAGGCACCACATGCATGCTTATTCCCTTCCCCTCCTCAAAAAGATCACATTTTTCGAGAGAGATACTATATGTACATAGACATGTAAACAGGAATCACTTCAAACTTTCTGCTCTAAATCTACGATGATATTCTGCTCTAAATCTGTGATACAACTAATGTGACAATGAGATGAGCATTGGGTTTGGACTTTGAGATAGCAGGTTTGAATCTGTACCCTGATATTTACTTCTGGTCTAGTCACCTTAGCTAAGGTTACTCACCTCTCTGAAAGTTAGCTTCTTTATCTGTGAAATGAGGGGTTTCTTAGACAAATGGTCTCTTCCAGCTCTAAGTCATATGATCATGGGTCTGTTTTCCTGCCAAAGTGTAGTAAAGAAAAGTCTCCAACCTTCATTTTGATACCATGTGTCAAACCTTTATTTAGAAGGGTGTGTACATATGCATGTATATGTGTGTGCGGTATCCTTTATTTCTTAGGATTCTCAGAGAAGAAATAATTTAGTTTCTTTATTCCTGAAATTTTTAAAATACATGCAAATTACAAGAGAAGAGAGCCTTATACAACTACTCAAGGTTCATAGGTAATTTTTGATCTTGTTGAAATATGAATTATATTTGCTCAAAGTGGAAATAACATTAGCATAGGACCAAGTACATCCTATTACCAACTCCAAACTGATGGAGATATAAGAATGTATGAGAAAATCAATGTGCTGCTGATTTATGGAAAGAATTCCCAAACTCTAGGCCAGTGGTTCTCAACCTTCCTAATGCCACGACCCTTTAATACAGTTCCTCATGTTGTGGTGGCCCCCACCCATAAAATTATTTTCGTTGCTACTTCATAACTGTAATTTTGCTACTGTTATGAACTGTAATGTAAATATCTGATATGTAGGATGTGTTTTCATTGTTACAAACTGAACATAACCCACAGGTTGAAAATCGCTGCTCTAGGCAACTGTTTTCAAAGTAAAATGAACTTACTTTCTGAGAAGCTGAGTTATTTAAGGGTGTAATCATTTCAGACCCTGGCTACAGCTTAAAAATTATTTGTCACTCTTTTTCCTTCCTTCCTCTCACTTTGAACAATTTCACTATTCATCATAGCCACCAAGAGATGGTAAATGGGAAGAGACTGGGATGAAACCCAAACTAGTCTTTTGTTTCTTGGTAGCCAAGCTAGTAAAAGGGTTTGCTAGGGAAAAAAGTTCAAGATTGGTGACCAAAATATACTGTGAAGATGATTATATTTTATAATGCCATTGGTATTTTATGCTACCACTATCTATTATCTTTGGTAGTGTCTTCTCTATTTAAAGAATGAAGCCAATGCAAAAGGCCCGCATTCAGCTCATAAAAAGAGAGAAGCTATCATGGTGTAAAAGAAAGATTATTATAGAAGTCAAAGAGAAAGAATGAGAGGAAAAATGAAAGTATGAGACAGTAAGAAAAGGTCAATTAAGTTGGAGAGGAGGATCTATTATATGATGGTTACTATTATTGATGAGAATATATTTTTTAAAGATGAGACAACCCCATCACTAACAACAATGATTTAGTCCCTTAGAATACGTGCGTAACACCCCAAGATTGGAGGATACCCTGAAGGGGTCACACAAAATTTGATCAATTCCAGTTGTATGATCCTGGCAATATTCTCTGTTGGACCCATCTCTGTGGTTCAATAGAGGTTCTCTCCACACGGACAGACTAAGAACCACTTTACTTTGCAACTACTTACATCTCCTACGGGGAAGCTATTTCATTAAGGATTTGCATGTATGCATAGGTGAGTACAGTAGCCATTTCATTTTTGCTTTTTTTTTTTTCACCAAGGCCTAACATGGGGTAAAAAGGTAATAAAGGCTGAGTTGAGAATGTTTACAATGTTCAGGTGGTAGAGACAGAAAAGAAAGACGAGCAGGTCCCATATGATGCCATCACCAGAAAATATCAGTTATGGTCACCTGGAATCCCAGGCAACTTAACTTAAGTTATAAGTACATCTGGTTTGGTGTAAAAAAAAAATAGTTTCACAGATACATACGTAATCACTGATCTTCAACCACTATACATGTGATCGTGAGTTTAACTATTTCTAGTCTCATGAGCTATGTCTGTATATTCTAGGAACATGTATGTTCTTTTAAGGCATTGTTTTATTTTTGACTCTTTGTATCCTTAGGGTTTAGCACAGTACCTAGCATGGAACAGATTTTTTTTATGTAAAAAAAAAATCCTAACCCTAATCTTCTGACTTTCATTTTTTCTTAAACCCTCCCTCAGATATCAATGTTTTGACCCTGGGCAAGTCTTAAACTCTCTGTACCTCAACTTCCTCATCTGTAAAATAGGGGTAATAACAGCATTACCTCATGTTGATGTGAGATTCAAATGAATCAACATATGTAAACTACATACTTTAAAGTGATACATATGTATGTATTATTATTATTATTATATTTTGTCTTTGTAGCCCCAGCACTGAAGACAGCACCTGGCACATAGTGAGAGTTTTTACGTTCTGTAACTGGTTCATAATCACCATTTCTCAAACCTGCAAATCTTTCTTTCCGTTATCAATCACCTAGCAAAGGGAAATGTGGTGATAGTCATGGTGATGACAGTAAGGATGTCTACCCACTCTTCCTTTCTGTTATTACATATCTCTCTCACTATCCTAACAGGATTACAACTGTGTATTCAGCTTCAGGAGAGATATGAAGCTTCGTGCCTAGGCGGTCTTTATCACTGCCAAACAATATGTGTGGGCACATCTAGGACCTGTTTTCCCACTCTCCTTCCATTATTACCCAGGTATGGACCAACTTAGTCCTAATCAATCCAGTCTATTTATCTTTTTGGGGGGGGGGGCGGGTTGGGGGGAGTACTCCTTAGCATAGTGGAAAACAGGCAGCATAGCAGATAGCTAGAGGGCTAGCCTTGGAACCAGAAGACCCAGGTTCTAGTCTCACCTCTGATATATAATAGCTACGTGTCTCTGGGCAAATAACTAAACCTCTTAGCATTCTGGTCAACTCTCTAAGACTACAAATTGTATATAATGTGCCAACATTCAAGGGGCAAATTGTGTAAACTCTGAGCCTCAATTTTATGTGTTTTTTTTTCCTCCGTCTAAAAAGTATGGAAAATAATATCTAGAGAACTAATATCACTGGGTTTTTGGGAGACTAAAAGAAGATATATGTACTTTGCAAACATTTAATCATTAGATAAATGTCAGTTATTGTTACTGTTGTTGTTGTATAGTGTATATTAATGGTTTTCAAAGTGTTATCCTTATAACAGCCTTATGAAAAAGACAGTGAAATTATCATTTTCTCCATTACCCAGATGATGAGACTGAGATTTGGATAAGTAAACAGACCGATCCCAAGGTCAGCTAATTAGGAAACAGCAGAGCCTGGTCTTGAATCCAGGTTTCCTGACTCCTGAACCAGTGTAACACACTTCTTCTACTCCTGACATAATCATTCATGAAGGATGATTCATCAGATGACAGATAAAAAAAGAGACCAGAACAAAAAAGAGTCAGATATGTGTAATTATAGAACCAAATTATTGATTAATGTAACTAAAGCAGCATTATGCCTAGAGGTAGATAACAGTATTCTTAAAGAGTGTGGTACAGTGGAAAGAGTACTGAATTTGGAGTCAGAGAACTTGGGTTCAAATCCTAGTTCTT
Source organism: Pseudochirops cupreus (assembly GCA_028627135.1). NCBI lineage: Eukaryota > Metazoa > Chordata > Mammalia > Diprotodontia > Pseudocheiridae > Pseudochirops > Pseudochirops cupreus. Next base: position 397,942,157 of record CM053582.1, on the reverse strand, counting down.
CTATTTACTACCTTATGTCACCTCAGGCAATCAATAAGCAATTCTTAGGAGCCACTTTTGTGCCAAACACTGTGCCAGGGATACAAAGACAAAAAAAAAATAAACAGTCCCTGACCTTGAGCTTATATTCTAATGACATATCTGTATCATGTCACCTCTCTGGGCCTCAGTTTCCTCAACAATAAAATGAGAGTTTTGGCATAGATGACCTTTAAGGTCCCTTCCAGATTCAAATCAATGAATCTATTTAAATACAGTATCTCAGAAGTGATACATCACGTCAAGTCGCATTCAAAACATCAGCATGATCATGCACACTTTAAAAGGGAAGAACACTCCTTGCCCTCTCATTGCCTGTGCTTTACAATCATTTTCCAAGAAGAAAATACACCCCAAAAGCCCTTCAATCATTCAAATGTGAGAATCAGGATGAAGACACCAAAAAAATTCCACATGAAATAAAGAATGCTGGACCATTCAGAGAGTGCATAATTTAAAAAACAAGTATTTCACTATTTTCTGTCTCTCAGTACCAAAATCAATAACCAAATTAAAACTAAATATTAAAAATTGGTAAAAGGACAAAAAAGAAGACAAATTCAATTTTGATGCCAAGTGTTAAGATGCCAAAATTAATCCTGGATCAGAGCTCCATTTCCCCAGCTTTACAACTAAGCTGTGAACCACTGAAAACCAGATTCACTATGGCCAACCTCACTTTAAGTTTGGTGGTAGGAATGGCACCACTCTAAATGCCTCTGGCATGTCCAAGCTCAAATTTTCATATCATTCCCAAAGTACCCAGTTAATGTAACAGTCTCCACTAAACCAAGCTATAAACAAACCTTTAACTGGAAAGATGCGTTTATTCGTTTATAATCTGTTACCTGGAAAAAAGCAGAAGGTCTCTCTAGCCACCTAATCACCATATCAATGACACATGCCACAAGAGAGAAGCACTAGTTTATTTGATTGATCATGGTAGATAAACTCCAAATAACAGAGAAATTAACAAATGCTTGACATTTGCTCAACATCCATTATTCTGACACTGCTTTCAGAATTTCAAAGCCTGGGAGTATGCTTAATCAACATTCATATTCCCTTGAGAGCTCCAGGCACCATATTGCGCCCCGCCTTCATACTGATGAAAACTGCATATTGGCCATTTCCAAAATGTTCTGGGACTCCACACAGGGCCCCTTCTCCCTCTTGTTCCTGTTCTGCAGTTTTCTTTTAAACACTTCCAAGACAAAAGCATCTGCCAGTTTTTCTCTCTGGGGATGTATGCAAAATGAACTTAACAGTTTTAAGGCAGGAGTAACCCTCACATCTAAATTCATTCATAGGACAGAAAAGGGCCTAAGAGGCCTCTCCAGGGACAAAACCCTGCTGAAATTCCCCCCACACACAACAGTGGGAGCTTTATAAAATCTAAGTCCAGACAATTTCCATTTCAAATGCCCAACATAGCATGACCTTTGTCAGATCTCTGAGCCCGTGATGCACCCATGATTTTTTATTCTAACCAGCACAGACATTAGACAAGGCACTACTGCTAAGCAGGAGGTTCAATATTTGCATGCTCTTCTATTGTGAAAATGGAACAGTGACAGCACGGTGTCAAATGCTTTTCCTCCTATAACTTTAACTCCATGGGAGAGGCATGGCTGACAGATGACTCTCCAACATCTGTGTTATGTACACTGCACAGCTGAGGAACCCTGGATCACTGTCATAGTATCTCAGGGGTGACCTACACCTTTCTTAGATCTTTTCATTAGCTTTCCCTGCTTCACCCCCCCCAACCTAACCCCCTCAAAAAAATGAATAAAAGCAAACACAATATATTTTTTTAGTAAAAAAAAAGTAAATATGGCAAGAAAGATTAACATAATTTATAGTCATTAAGCTGTTCACATAGCAGCTCAGCATATGTTGTATAAATGTCCTATACAAAATAATTTATCAGATCTGACACATTGCACATCATATTGTATTATTTAATATGCTTACTAAAATTTCATGGATCAAGCACCACTTCTGAAAGCACACAGAATGCACTGGAAAATATTTCTTCATCTCCTGTGATTTATTTTGATTACCTTTTACAGCTACATGATAAAGTGGAAGGTGCAAAATTACAAGGTTAAGGTTTACCCAGCTCTTGCTTCATATAGTAAAATATAACAAATGGCTCCCTGTCTGTGTGGTATTTTAGTTTCATTGAGTATTAAGGAGAACACCACACTAAGCACTTAGCTCCTACTGAATATTTTAATATTTTTAAATAGGCCCTAAAACAAATACTCTGACCCAAGAGGAAAGAAAAATGGACTGAGTCCTGCAAAGGAGAAGGGAGTAGTCTGCACACCTCTGGAAAGGAGAATTAACTCTTTCAGACTACTAAAAGACCATAATATGGTCTATTAAGTAGTAGAGTGAGAATTAGGATGGTATGGTGGACAAGAGGGTTATTAAGCCTTACAGACAGGAAGACTTGCAGTCAAGTCCAGCCTGACACTATATGTGACCTTGGGTAAGTCACTTTACCCGTTAATACTCCAGCTAATAAGTTACCAATAAGTGGCTAACCTACATCAATGAAGGGAGTTTGCCCTGTAGCAATTCCTTAAACTGACGAAATCACATCTCTGGACCAAAATATTGGCCAGAATCACAGTAAAGAACATAGCTTCTGTCTTAAAAGAATTTACAAATCTAATGATCTGTACACAGATTTGTACATGGATGAGCCACATAAATATGTACTGTCTAGGTAATAGGTACTGAGACAGAGCGGGACTACAAAGATACAAGGAACCTTGACTTTACAGTCTCCTTTTTTGGTCAAAATCTTCACGTGAAAAGTAGCATCCTTTCTTGCAGGCAGACAGTTGTAATCTTCCCAAAAAGGGACAGACAGACAAAGAATGTTAAGAGAAAGTAAGGAGAGACAGAGGATGTCAATGGGATAAATAGCTAGGACCAAAGCATATTTTTTAAGAACAAATAATTTTTGTGGGTCTAATGGTTTCTAAATACTATAAGATCTTATTAAAATAAATGCCAATATCTCTGTGCTATTCTTACTCTCTCTTTTTTTAATTTTGGGGATTTTAAGGTAAAGAGTTAATATGTTCCCTATGAATGACTTGATTAATATGCACAACACCTGGGATGAAAGGAGAATAAGGAACATTAATAAAGAAATGATTATTCTTAGGGACCAGGTCTTGTCTCTCTGTGTTAGTGATAGTTGACAAGGAAATTACCCCATGGTCTCCAAAATAATAATAATTCTCCCACAAGTAATATGTTTAGATCCCACTAGAGATGCTCCATATGGTTCTAGGTGAGAGTGTATAAGCGTTGTAGTCCAAAAAGCAGGATTTAATCTCTTCAAACTCCTGACCTAACTGTCAAACACCAGGAAACTCAAGTAGTCAATGGGATTCCTAACTTGAGAGAGAGAAAAACCCATAAACTATAATCCAGAGCTACACCCTGATGGAACTGTCATTTTGAGATAAAGAGCAGACTAGTGTAAGGATGCTTAGGGCCATAGCACATTATAGTGACTAACAGATACAGGAAAAAACTAGTACTAGTCCCTACTCCACGAAGTCATCCAAGTTCATCACAAAAAGGATGTACCTCTCTAACCTAGAAGAAAAAATATGCTTAAAATTCAGAAGCTTTGTTTATGTGAATGCCAGTTAATGAAACACTAAACAGCCTCAAGAAGGAACCACCTCACAAGGGCTGTCAGAGCTAAATCACTTTACCAAGAGTCATGGGATTTTTAGACAGATGAGACCCATCTCTGACAATCAGTAGTTTCTTCCTTATGAAGGAAACAGGCATAGGGAACTGAGATTGTAGGTACAGGAAGCTTTATCAAAGACACGCAATAAGGACGTGGTGTGAGGGGGAGTTAAAATGTTACAGATTTCTACTGAAACTCAACACTCTCTCAACCCCCCAATTCCTAGACAAGAACTACATTTCACCTTTCTGAGATTATTTTCTGGTTGCAAACCAACCATTATGAACCTTTCAGTGAATCATTGAACGGGCCACTTAAAGGAATAAACAATTACAAAAATGACTCTGTCACAAGCGCCTACATTTTATTTCATTTAGTGATGTAATAAGCTTAGGGGCATATATCAGGTCCAAAATGGTCTCGGTCATTAATTTAAGCAATAAATCATAGGCCTTGCCAACAATGACGGCAAACAGATGCTAACAAGGAAATGTATTATTTAATATTGCCGTGTGTTATAAAAATGTAAGTGTGTTTAAGACATGTCTTAAATTTTTATAATAATATGCATTTAATACATTACTGTTTTGACACACACGGGAATCAAATTTATAGGTCCCATTCTGTAGATTCTTCTTCTCCTGTGAACACAAGAGCATATTATAGAGGGTTTTTCCCTTGAAGCAAGAAGAGAAAACCTTTAAAGTGTATGCTTGCAACTATATCTAATTGGTTGTCTTGCTGTTTTGTGGTAAATAACGTCAGCCCTGAAGATCATTAAATGGGACAAATCCACAAATTCAGACTGGACGTAAAAGTATCAATTTTTTAAAATTATAAATGAAAAAGAAGAAACTTTGCATTCTCTGTAGACAAGAGAGATAACTGATTTAAAGCAGGTCCTCTCTTGTTTGGGATCCCCTATCGTATACATACAAATAGTTCAAAATTGTTCCACAAGATACCAAGAGGATAAATCAGAAAAATTATATATTCAAAATTTGGGTAAATTTTTAAAATCCTTTCCTTGCCCACTTCCTCAGGAAAACATCCTAAGGAACGACCTTATGGAAAGAGTGTGAAAACTGGCCAACTCCAACACAAAGGTACTTTGCAAGCCTTAGCATGTCCAACATAAAAACTACCTCTTTTTCCCTACCTAATGTTCCTTCTTACAAATAGCAAAGCTTGCCCCAGCAGCTTGAACTTGTGAGGAATGGGCAAAGGAATTTGGGGATGGGCAATATATTATTATTTTTTAATCCTTGTTTCACTTTACCAATAAATCTACTCAGTTAATAGCAATTTTTGTTTACATATGATTTTTTTTTAAACTTCCCTTTCCAAACGACTCTCTTAACTGTCTGTATACTCCCCAGTCCTCTTTCATATGTGGCCTACAGTGTATGCTTTAAAACACTTGAGGAAGCAGGGCTTGGAGTATGGAAACTAAATTTTCTTCATTAAATCTACTGAAGCAGATATTAAAAATGCATTTAATATACTGGAGATGGTCGGTGGGCACCGCTGACTGTGACAGGCCAGTTACTGATGATCTGCCGTCAGATGGCCTTCTCAGCGGGAGTCTGTGTCTACGGCTGCTGAAGGACAGCAATATCTCCCCTTGTGTGTAAGCTCTATTCATCTCCCAAGTATTTACTAAATCACAGGCCTCTGCACACAAACCCAGCGTTTCAGCGCATGCTAACAAATGATGGATGGCCTAGTCAATTCGTTATGTCCTGAAAGCGTGATTTCCTGCCATTCCAATCATCAAACCTCTAGAGCCTTCAGAGCTGATCAGTCCTGGAGAATATATTTTGCAGGCTCTATTAAAGGAGTGGAAGTTCTTTCCATTAGGGTCCTGAAACTTTTTTTTTTTAAGAAAAAAAAACCATTACTCAAGGCTGAGTATTCAATAAATGTTCAGGTCATATACCACTAACATGGTAAAGAGGGAAAAAAGGAGAATCTTTCAAACAGTGGCTAATAAAAGAGTGAGTTTTAGTTTATAATTAAAACTTTCTAATTATTTTGTATCAATAATCAATTGATGTTTTAAACCAGTTTGTTTTAAATATGTGTCAGGTTATAGAACTTGGCTAAAACTAGATGTAGGGATAGGAACTTTCCAAAGGATACCCAATTTGTGTACTGTTAAGCTTTGTGAAATAAGCAAGCCATCACCAGGGCCCTCCTAAATGTGTGCTCCCAATGTGTTTTTTAAATAAATATTTTGGTAATGGGATTTCCATATAATTAGTTCCCTTTGTAATACTATGCATTTGATTTTATACATTTATAAACACTGCTTTGGGAAGGGATCCATGGACTTCATATTGCCAATGGGTATCATGATACAAAATAAAGTAGTACATTCCACTCCTTGCTATAAAGGACAGATCACTGAAAAAGTTGAAAGATAATAATCTAACTTACCAAAGGAATAAATCTAAAAAAATCCTAAAAAGCACTTTTTTTTTTCATGGAAGGTGATGTGTATCAAACATCTTTTCTGTGGACCATAAGCTGATTAAAAAAAAAATAGCTTCAGTTTATCTGTGGAATAGAAATATACCTAGGTAGACATACAACGTCTTAAAAATTACTAAAGTATACAACGAATCTATCTACCACAACCAATAAGCTTATCTAGCTTATGATTCCTTTTACTTTGCAAAAACAAGATGCTTTTAAAGAATGGAACAACTTACTGCAAATAAGCATCTGGAAATGCTATTAAAAAAAAAACCCTCTGCTGGCCTTCAATTTAACCAATAGGTTGGTAGCTATAATGCACCATATTTAGCACAAGCTTCAGTTCACTGCCCTGCCATTCACCTCCACCTTGACCTGAAGATTAAGCTCACTTTTATTACACACAAAGGTCATCTGTATTAGGTCAAAATTCAAAGTCCCTTGTCAGAAAAGGTTGATATATTCCAACCTTTCCTACGCCAATGCATCAAATTTTTCATGGTGAAGTCATATTCAGCAGACAGTATATTCAGCAATTTATTGTGCCATTGTAATACAGCACAGAATACAATTGTCCAAAAAGCTATCCCATGAATAAAATATTTTTCATGACAATGTACCAAATCTAGTCTCTTTGTGAACCTCTAACAGATGAAATACATCTAACTAGGTCTTGCTTTCATACTTCAGAGGAATAGTACAGGAAATAATTATCCTGTATGATCTATAGTATATTGGAAAGGCTACGTAGGTATAATGACTGTTTTTATCTACCACCACAGTCTTTATCTATAGGCAATATTTGTTCATGGTGACATTAGCAAACTCAGATGCTAATTAAAAACCTCTACCATTCTTTGGCCAATGTTGCTATTTCCTTTCCTATTCATACCCAGTAGCCTCACACCGAAGCCACCAAATCAAAATCATCTCTATTTGCTCATGCCCACCAATACTGACATGTTCATCCAAACTCAAAAGACAAGATAAACTAGGAGAATTAGAGTCTTAGTCCAAAATTTGATTTTACCGCTTCAGAGATTGTCTGCAATAATAAAACTAGTTTAAGAGAAAAGTTTCTACTTTGTATTCCTAAATATGCTTTAAGCAGTAAAAAGCAAGATTTTAAGTATAAAAAACATATTTCTTAAACAGGCTTATTAATAGCCTTTGTATTTAAGAAACATTCACTTTACAATGAGCAGAGTTATTCTGATGGAGAGTATATTTCAAGAAGATTCATTTTCAATTATTTTAGAAAGAACGGATTGTTCTTAGGTTTTTATCCTTAACAATAGTAATAACTCAACTCATGTTAGTTAGTTTCTCAATCTAGATCAGACTACAAGAGCTCAGGTCCTGAGACTAGTCCCGGACTTGACTAATATAACTATTAACAGTCTGGCTACCTTAACATGGTAGAGATCTTACTTCATAATCAGCAGTCACCCAGTCTCCTTTCAAAAATATCACAGTCACTACATTCTTACCAAGTGGAAACATCAAGAAAGAATAGACATCCAAAACCGTGACGTACTTCTGACAAAAGAGAGGGGACAAGAAAAACGATTAGAAAATCTCCAGGTCTCTAAAGCAAAGGATACCTACTGCTACTCTTTCCTTGCCCCACCATGCTGGCCTTAAAAACAAGAAAAAAAAAAGTCCAATTCCCAAATGTTAGCAATCTTTACAACCACAGTACTGTGAATCTTCTGTAGTTTTCATTTATGACTTTTGCCAGTTAACAAACAAATTAGGTTTCCAGTGATAAGACTTTAATTTAATAAACACCATTTTTATGTTAATAGGGCCACTATGGGCCAGCACAATGCTAAGTGCTGGGGTGGGGTATATAAATACAAAACACCATCCCTTCCCTCAAGGACAGATGATTTCTACACAGGTGAGCAGACAAGTGCTCTACCAATATAGCAAGAACAGTGAGGTTCTCAAAAACCAAAACAGGTTCAAATTAATTCATCCATAAAACAAGGATGGTGGACCAGACAATTTCTAAGGTCTTGGCTCTAGAGGCCTGTAATCTCATTATAGTGATTCAGTTAATAACCAATAACTCTAAAATAACATGTGGATATTTGAAGCAATATTCAACAGAACTAATACCAACATAAGAGGAGAACCTGAATCATCCCCTAGAGTTCAGTGGGATGGGACTTAACCTGCAGATCAACATTTTTAAATGGAGCTGAGCAAACGCAAAGAGACACACCAGTCATTTGAGGTTAAATACAGGCAACATCCACTCCATCGATACAAGATGACAGCAGGTTAAGTCCCAGAAAGGGAGATTCTATTGTGGTAGAGTAGCAGAGTGGAGAGAGCTCTGAACTTCTTCTGGAGACAGGAATAGTTGGGTTCCAAACCAATCTCAGATACTTACTAGCCAGGTAACCCCAGGCAAGTCACTTAACCCCTCCAAGAATCAGTTTCTTATGTGTAAAATAGGGATGATAGCGACTGTCTCAAAGGGTAATTGCTATACTCAAATGACATAATGCATATAAAGCATTTTGTAAACCTAAAGTCCAAGACAGAGATGAGTTATTATTAATGGCACCTACATTATTTGGTGGATTCCTACAGTCTGAGGGTAGGTTACCTTACATACCCAATCCTATACTATTTTTGACATTAAAATCATTCTATACACTCATGACTTACCTAACACTAAAAAATATTAATATTAAGTTAACACCTTAAGAATGGGAAAGAAATATTTGCTTCCGCATAGATGTCCCTCACAAAACAGAAGAGATATTTTCTCAGGTTGTTGTACAAAAATCAGATGTTAGTAAATTAAGTCATGTTTTTCCCTATGCTCTATGTTATATAATTCGGAGCCATTTTATCTTCCTTTCTGATTGATGGCTTGGCAGTGTTTCATAACACTTAGGCTTTATATTTGTTTACTCCTTTTCCCTATTCAAATAGTTACTGAGATCTGAAAAGATACACTGAGGGAGCTCTCTAGATAAAGGTATCCTTCCTCAAATTCTTTTTATCAGATGTTTATATGACCTAAGAAAACTTACCTGGGACCTGCAGTTGAGATGTGGTAGACCCTCCCCATCCACCTTTTCTGTTTAAAAGAGGATAAAGACTGCAACTAAGATTCTGTCTCATCATCAATTCATTTGCCATCTTAGTTCAATGGGGCTTGAAGTGTAAGTTAATTTTAAATTTTATTAGCTTCTGCTACCACACTATGGGCAAAATAAACACTAAAGTGACATACCTTCAGTAGAAGCTTACATTAATGTTGGAGATTTATAATCAAAAACAAATGTAAAACACCAAATAAATAACCATACAGTTCCCCCACACCATGGATAATATAATGGCTTGAAGAATTAGGCCTATTTTATTTTTTTTTAATAATAAATTTATTTTATTAAAATTTTTTTTGAGTTACATATTTTCTCCCCGTCTTTTCCCCACCCACCACCCCAAAACAGCCATCCCAGTGTTTCCCCCCTCCCCCAGTCTATTCTCTCCTATGTCACTTTTTGGTAGGGCAGGATGGATCTCCCAACTGCAGTGGAATTAGGCCTATTTTAAACTAAATATTCTACTATGGGGCAAAGAATGTCTATCATCATGTCATCTACAGGCAAATAAAAAGGTTTTGACCCTGGCCTTACATGCATCTTAAGAGTGAACTGAGGCATTTACTATTCTACCAGTTTTATAAATGGAGGGAAAGATGAGACTTCCAACTCATTGGACTAGATGATCTCTAAAAACCCTTCTAGTTCTAAAATTCTATGAACCTGCGGAGATAATCTTCTCTCGCTAGTTTTTGAGAGGGTCAAAGTTTACAGCTAGCTGGGCACTGGAGTTCTTATTATCAAGTACTTATTAATAAAGACTGGATATATGTTTCTATTTGTCTACTGCCTCCTATGAGATAGTAAAGCTAGAAAATAAGTGAAAAAAGACGATGGAAGCTAATGTGCCCCTAAAAACATGACCCACATCTATTCATTTGAAAAATATTTAGTAGGTATGTTTTAGTTTTCCAAGGTTTTTTGTTTTGTTTTGTTTTTTGCTACTAGTCCAAATTACCACCTCTAAGAGACAATTATATGTTCCCTGATTAAATATCCTCAGAAATAAGCCTGGGTTGGTAGATAAGATTTTCATCCAATTCTTTGAAAATATTACCTTAGTCTAAGCTTCACAGGGACTAGTTACCTTCAGGAAAAAAAAATGTTATGAATGAGTAACTGGCTAAAAGATATTAGAGTAAGGTTGTGATTTTATGATGGGATTTGGTATCATGAAGTACCCACATTATCATAAAAACTATGATCAGGGTCCCTTTATGCAGCATGTACACGTATAAAGTTCAATTTTTCTACTTCAATTTGGGTCATACAGTGACAGTATATCAGTTGACTTAGAAGCTATAACTTCTGAAGGCAAAAATTCAACTGATATGGCAAAAATGATGCCAAGTGTGAAATAAATATATGATGGCAAATGCAGTCTGCTTTTGTCTGAAAGTCAAATAATAAAATATTATTACTTTAAGCTTAAATTGAACCTTTTCTCCAAGGAGGAAATATTTAATTTCTCTTTATTGTACAAGTAAACATACTGGTATATGTTATTACTTAGTAGCTTAAAGTTCCATGTCTGTAATGTAGACTTAAAAAATGAATGAAGTCAATAATCTAATTTGATTCCCATAAAAATGAAGCATTTCCCCCACTCTAATAGTAAATATAGTCAATGTGTGGATTCTTCTGAGGATAACATTGGCTATGATTTTCTTTGAACTGCTCCCTTGTAGTGATCCAATTCTTACTCTTACCTTTACATGAAAAGCAAAAGAAAAGGGTAAAGGTTTTTGAAAATGGGTAAAAAACAGCTTTTAGGGTAGAACAGCCATATATCTAACAAAAAAATTCCTTTACAAGGAGTTGAACCTCAGTAGCCATTCAATAACAAAATAATACTGCGCTCAAGTCCTTTTTGTTGGAAATAAAGAAAATATTCAGAATAGTCATGGATTTTTTCCCCCAGTCATGATGATATAGCTTCATGATCAATATAAAGAGTACCTCTGGCCATCTTTCCACTATACACGAATTAGCAGTATTTTTGAAAGTCACATAAATGAATTATCTTTCATTGGTAGACAACACTTCTAGAATTCCTAGTTAAGACTTGGCTAATCTTTTTTCTGCCTTTAGGAACCATTTTCACTATTGTGCAACTTTTATCCAACACTTTTATCTCTAAAGACTGTTTGGTGAGATTATCAATTCCCATGGGTTCAACGATAATCTCCAGACAACTTCCAAATCAACGTATCCAACCCTAACCTCTCTCATAAACTCCAGTACCACTTCGACTTCCTGCTGGACAGTTCCACCTCAAAGTCCCAGCAGTATCACAAGCCCCAAGTATCTAAAATAGACTTCATCCCCTTCCTAAAACCACACCACCGTCCAACTTTCCTTTTTCTATTGAAGTTACAATCATTCTCCCACTCATCTAGATTCACAACCTTGGAGTTGTCCCTGACTCCTTATATTTAATCAGTTGATAAGTCTTAGCAATTCTACCTACACAACATCTCTCCCAGACATTGCTTCCACTCCACTCATAAAAATGGTACCTTTATTACCTCCACTCCTACTGCAATAGTTTCTTCATTTATCTCCCACCTTCCATTTTCTCCCATCTTCAATCTAACCTCTACACAACTGCACCCCAAAATGGATGAGCCCATGCCATTACCATTGTTGAAAATCTCTGGCAGTTTTCTACTGACTCTACGTTAAATATAAATTTCTCAGGTTGGCATTAAAGTCCTCTACAACCTGACTGCCAACTATCTTTGCAGACATTTCTTATGACTCCCTTTCATTCATTCTATGTTCATCCAAACTGGCCTACTAGCTGTTCCTTTGCCATCTTTCATCTCTGTGCCTATAATGTATTCTTTCTTCAGCTCTAATTCTTAAAATCTCTGGCTTCCCCCACTTGTGCATGCCCTCTCCCTCCATAAATCATCTTACATTTGTTTACCTACATTATGTGTTGTATGCTAATGTTAGAATGCTAGAAGAATGCTTATCGTAGAAGGCAAGAACATGTTCTTTTTTTGTCTTTGCACCCCCATCACCCAGAATTCTTACACGTAAAAGATTAATAAATTCTTGAACTGAATTGCTACCAAAATATATAAATATGATGCCATCAAAAGAATAAGAAAACTATAAGCTGAGAAATTTAACTCAAAAATACAGAAATAAGATCATATAAGCATGAGCTATACTACTAAACTAAAAGAATTATGCAACTCTCTGGGCTGTCCCTTGAAGTCACTGAATCTGAGCATTTCAAAGAAAAGAATTGAGTCATTATGAAAGATTTGGGGCAAGTTTCTAGCATCTGGGCTGTGTTTTGTCGGCTGAGAAAGACTTAGGTATTCACTGTCAAGTGAGCAAAACACACAGATAAACTTTCTTTTGTTATCATTTCTGTGTCAGTTCCCTGACCTTGCCTCAAACTGCAAAACTGGATTTGGTACATTGGAGTATAAATGTGGTCTGTGCTAGGCCAAGCAATCAATTCTTGACCCTGAAAGTCACTGGTTAGTACTAGCTACTGAGTAAAACTGAATTAGCAAAGTATGAAGGGCATTAATGTTTGGGTGGTTAGTCCTTTGAGGTCTTTTGAGATTTTATTATTACCCTGAGATGTAATTAACCAAGAAAAAATGGTCCAAACACCACGACACGGTTACATAACCAAACAGAATCTTAAAGAAGAAATGTGGAAGGGAGTCATATAAATAAATCAACGCGACTCTCACTGGGAGCTTTGCTAACGAATCCAAACTTTAAGAGAATTTGGAAGGGAAATCACAGAACTTTAGGATGAAAGACCAAGAAGAAGCACAATATGAAATCTAATGCTCAGAATGAATGAAGTTAGCAACACATTCAAAAGGCAATAATAACAGCAAATAGGGGAGGCTATGCATCAACGGGACAAGGGGACTAGCATGAGAGAGGCAAGAAAGCAGCCGAGTCATGTCACGGTGCTGAAGTCTAGAGTCGGAAGCACCAAGAGGAGAAGAATAAAACATGAAGTACAGAAAGCAGAACTAACTCAACTCTGGTGCTGCTTTAGTTTTTTGTTTTGTTTTTTTTTAGCAAAAGAAATGATCACCAAAGTAGAAAAGTAACTCACATCATAAAGGAGAAACTGGAGTCCCAAACAGGTTAAGAAAGAAACTTATGTAAAGCATCCAGGTGCTTTTACATTAAGTTTCCAAGTTCAGATTAATTATTTTTTAGAAAATGAATGAATGTGTAGGTACTACATCAAAGCCACTATTGATGATGCTGAAAATTCTTAGAGAATGGGAAAGTGCCAGAATCCTGCAGATGGGCAAATATACCAGTTTCTAAAATAATAATAATGATAACAGCAATAATGATAAGGTAAAAAATAGATTCCCTGGAATGATAACTTGGCAATCCTTAACAAAACCCAAAGAACAGATTTTTAAGCAACTGATTTATGAATTCACCCAGTGAAATAAAAACAAATCACACAAAACTAATCCAGACAGTTAAGTCTGAGCAGTTAAGAAAGCCAAACAAGTCAGCTCCTACCTACTTAAATTCCTTCTGCAATCATAAAAAATTACCCAAACTATCCTTATGCCACCAGGAATAAAGAAAGGGAAAAAAGAGAAACTTTAAAAAAATAAAGAAAAAAAAGTTGGGAAACGTGATGACTAGTTAGTCATAGTTAGCTATAGCTGAGAGGACCAGGGAGTGCTGTAGCCCTGAAATTTCAGAGATAGCACCAACTTACACATAGCACACTGGTGCTTCAAACTCCACATGTCCCACTCTCATCTGAGTGGCTAACGGGCACACAAGTTGTTTTGGTCTTTTTCCACCCCATTCATAATCCCAGTCTCCTACTGGTCTGAGTGCATCATGACTACAAACAAGACTGGGAAATACAGAAGAGCCTTGGAGAGTCTGGGCCCTTAAGTAACAATTCCTGTCACAATCTCCCCCCAAAAACAGTGCATAAGCCAAATTGAGATCTACTAAATTCTATTACTACTAAATTCTGACCAAGGCCAAGGGAATTTCTGACACACCATGATTCACCTCAGCCAAGGATGGTGGAGTTTCCCACTCCTTAGGTCCCCATCCCTCACAGTCAGCCCACAGCCAAAGACTGATAATTGCTAAGTTTCCATAAAGAAGTAAGAGGACCTACGGTTAAAACCTAGTTCTGTCATTACCTGTGTGGGCTTAAGGAAAACAATTTCTCCAAGTCTCAATTTTCTCATCTGCAAAATGAAAGGTTAGGGTAGAAGAATTCTAACATCTTTGCCTCTTCTAAATCTCTTATTCTGTCATACTGAAAAGGGGGAGGGGTAGATATTACATTTGAGGGCATAATTGGAGAAGATCTTCCACTGCAGTCCAGATGGGACAATTAACACACTGGCAAGAAAAACTCCTGAATGTCAATTTCTAGGGCATATAATTATAAAATTTTGGAAATTAAAAATTAGTCACATTTAAAGAAGTAACAGGAAACATCTTAAATAACACAAATCAAACATTAAAGTTTTTTAATGCACAAAATCTAAGAAAAAATGACTAAATGTCAAAATTATGTACCTATAAACCCTACTACCTTGTTTGGAAACAGAACTCCCTTCAAAGACAAATAGGACCTAGAAACATGCATCAATAATAATCTACAATGAAAGAGATCCATACAAGCAGTGAGAGTTAAAAAAAAATCTGAACTGGTTGAATGATAAAAGACTAACAAAAATACCACAGCTCTCTCATTACCTTTGGTAAAGATTTGTTATAAAGAGACAAGAATAAAGTGTGTAAGCTTTCCTTACTATAATAGTAATTACAAAGTTAGATTTGGGGATAAAAACAGCTACTATGATCCACATAAAAGAATGAAAATTACTTTAAAAAAAACTACTGTATATCTATGATTTAAAAACTGTTTTACACAGATGAAAAATAGTAATGTCAAAACCTAATGGCAAAGAACATCTATCTACACTAAAATCAGAGCTTAAACCTCAGGAAAATATTCCTTTTAACAAGTTAAAAAAAATAACAAAATTTGATCAACAAGCCAAACCCACCAATATACTGCTTTCGGAAAGATATCTATGAAAAAATAAAAGATAAAACTAGATTAAAAGTAAGAGGTTGACCTAAATTATATTGTGTAACTAGAAGAACAACAACAAAAAAAGACTCAGAGATCACAGTAATGCTATAAGATAAAATAGAATCCAAATTCTCAGAAATGAAAGGGACAAAAAGGCCACTACATAATGGTAAAGTGAATGAGGTATAACACATATGTAACAATTGTCAGGTTATACTTACCACACAATTTGACAGTTAAATATGTAACAGGAAGATTAACACGGACACAGATAGAAATAAATCAAAATATTATAATAGTAGAAGACTTCAACCCTCTTACTAGAATGTAACAAATCAAAGAGATTACCAATAAAAGATAACACAAATTTGAACTGCTAAGTGAAGTTAGAATTCATATATATATACTATCAAGTACAGATAAGACAGATGTAAAAATTGATCACGTGCTAAATCTAGACCCTTTTCAGACTACTATGCAATAAAATTAAAATTAAATGACATGATCCACAAAATTATATAGAAGCTATAATACCTTCCAAAAAAGATGATTGGATTAATGAAGAAACCAGAAACATGAAAGAATCTTTTTTAAAAAAGTTATAACAACAATGAAGAAATGACCTGGTATAGTGAGAAAGAATTAAAAGCAAAGTTCATGGGACACCTAGGTGGCACAGTGAATAGAGCACAGGCCCTGGAGTAAGAAGTACCTGAGTTCAAATGCAGCCTCAGACACTTAACACTTACTAGTTGTGTGACCTTGGGGCAAGTCACTTAACCCCAACTGCCCTGCCTTCCCCCTCCAAAAATTACCCCCCCAAGAAAAAAAAGTGAAGTCCAAAGCCCATCTCTGCCACTTACTTATTACTACTGAAGTGACCTGGGGCAAGTGAGTTAACTTCTGTAGGTATTAGTTTCCTTTTTTTTTTTTTGGAAGGAGGAAGGTAGGGCAATTGGATTAAATGACTTTCCCGTGGTCACAAGGCTAGTTGTGTGTGTGTGTGTGTGTGTGTGTGTGTGTGTGTGTGTGTGTGTGTGTCTGTGTGTGTGTGTGTCTGTGTGTGTGTGTGTGTGTGAAGTGCCTGAGGCTGGATTTGAACTCCTGACTCCAGGGCTGATACTTTATTCACTGTGTCACCTAGCCACCCCAGGTACCTGTTTTCTTATCTGTAAAATGAGAAGGTTGCACTAACTGGTCTCCTTTCATGGCCTAAAACTAAGATTATATGACCATATATCAAAACCTATGCAATGCAACTAATTCTGTTCTTAGAGATAAATTTCTATCACTAAAAATAGAGGGGAAAAATGAAGCTGGCCACCAAAGGTACTAGAAAGGCAAAAATTCCTTAGAATAGACCTATGATTTCACAGGTATATGAAACTCCCAAGTGAGGAAACTCCCTGTAGCAGAGCAAGTCTATACCATCTCAGCAACTTATAGTTTTAAAGGGTAGACTAGAACATTTGGTATCAAACTCAAATAGACCTTGATCACGGTGGGCTGTATATTGACTTAGAAAATCATAAATTAACATTATCTATGTTGTATTTTTTTTTTACTTATTTTGCTAAATATTTCCCAATTACATTTTAATCTGATTTGATACCTCTGGTCTAGAGCATTGAGACGTTAAGTGACCTGCCTAGGACTATAAAATCTGTCTGGGTCAGAGGCAGGTTTTGAATCCCAATTCTTCCTAGCTTTAAGGTCAGCTCTCTATTCAGGGTTCTACAGTGTCTCTCAAAGAACCTAGAAGAGACACAAAGCAGTAATTCAAAGGAAAGTCAGATTGTGAAAGTAAGAGGAGAAATAAACAGAACAGAAAATTCAAGAACAGTTGAATTGACTTAAAAAAAATCCAACTCCTGTTTAAGACCAATAAAGTTGACAAACCATTTGCAAATTTAGCCAATAAAAACAGAAGGGAACAAATTAAGAAAATTATTAATGAAAAGTAGGAAATCATAATAAAGTCCAAAAAAAAAAATCAAGACCACTATGGTAGAATAGTATATGCATCCCTATTCTAACAGATTACAGAATTTAGAGGAAATAGATGACTTTACAAAAACAAACTGTCAAAACTGATACAACAGGAAATAACTTAAAGAGATAAAATGTCAGGGGAAGAAATAAGACAAGTTATCAAAAATGAGCTAGTCCCCCCAAAAAGCTCCCCACTTAACTCTTGTCTAGCTACATCCATGGTAGAATTCTTTCAAACTTTCCAAAAGCAAACAATTCCTGTTTTACAGAGGTTATTCATTACAACAGAAAAAAGGGGGAACTTTACTCCATACATTTATGAATATTGTATTGATTTTAAAGTCCAGAAAAGCAACAGTAAAAAAGAAAATTATATGACAATCTTATTAATGTGGATGCAAAAATACTAAATATTAACCAGGTGAATATAGCAATATATTACAAAAATTATTCATCATGAGTAACTAAGGCTGATTGAACATCAGGAAGATTATCAATATAATAAAGCACGTAAACAAACAAAAAATATATCCATATATGCAGAAAAACTTTAGACAAAATCCAACATTCATTCATGAGAAGAACACTAAAAAGAATAAGTATGGAGGGATTCTAGCCTCAAAACAATAAAAAAAAAAATAGCCTGAAGTCTAAAGTCAACATAATAGGCAATGGAGCAATAGCAGAAGTAATCTGACTAAAAGCAAGTACAAATCAAGGAGGGCCACTTTGTACGGCTTTATTTTATGCAGCATTTGAAATTCAAGCCATTTCAAGAGGACAAGAAAAAAAGAATTTAGAAGGGTTAATTTGGAAAAAGAAGTCATCTTTTGCTGATAACATATCTAGAAAATTATTTTTCACAATTAAAACAATTATTATATGTGAATGATTGCATAAAAAGTAAAGAATCAGAAGGTAATGGGGACCATTATAGACTGCATGGGGAAGATTTGGTTGGAACATATAAGGCAGGGTTAGAAAAATATGACTCAGAGTATCCAAGGAGAAAAGGATAACAGACCCATTTTGGAGGAGGGAAAGTAGGAAAGGTCTATAATAAGAATGTAATATAGACTGAAATAGGCAAATGGCTGCATAGAGAATGTGATAGATTATAATTATTGGTTCCCATAGGCATAAATAGTGTTTTTTCCAAATATATTGTAGACTACTTAAGAAATCAGTAACATGAATCCTATTTCTTTTATTCTCCAAAATAAACCCACTTTAAGCTGGTGTTGTATCAGAAAATGGTGGTTAAATAAAAGAGCATCTGATTGAATGCAATAATACCATTGGGTTGACTCAACAATACTAATGAGTCAGCATGGGACAAATATAGGGTACACTTTTGAAATGGTATCTTAGTATTATAACCAAAATAAAATCTTGGAAATATTTCACGTCTGGGCTTAAAAATACAATATAAAAGATAACTCTAGCAGGTAGGAACTGAAAATCACCTGCTGGGAAGTTTGTACCTGAAAAAAGAAAAGCTGAATATATTGGGCAGCAACACAAGTACATAATTGTGGTTCAAAGGAGCATTTATATCTAACATTAAGCTTGTTATTCAAGTGTGGCAAACTAGGGACCAGTGGTGTACAAGGTAGACTAGAAGAGTATATGATGGCATAGAATAAGCTAGATTCATTAAAGCTAGAAGGAAATAAATTGAAAATTAGTTCAACTTTTTCAATTTATAGCTGAGACTGAGAAAAGGTGATGAAACATTGCTATCTGTACTGTGATAGAAAATGTATTATTAAATTCTCTGGAAAATCAAAAAAATGCACTGATGTGAGTCCCCTCTCCAATAGTAAAAAAATAAACAAAAAATACAATAAAATGTAGACAATATTAATTTGTGGTTTTCCAGGTCAATATGCCAGCAGCAGGGATCCATTTCTATTTGAACCTGACAGTGCAGCTTTACACCATTTCTTGAACTCAAATGATTTTTAGGTACTACACCTTAGCCATGACTTTTGGGCTACTTGTGATTTTCATTCTTCCAAGACATGTGCTCCAAGATTTGCTGCCATATAGGAGCACAAGAAGTGTTTATGTTCATTTTTTTTTTGGTTTGTTTGTTTTACTGTACTTGTGGTTTTATAGGTAAAGAAAAGTCCTTCTACCAATGCACATGGTGACCGTTCTGCAACTTATAGTCAAATTGCTTGGCACTATCTCTGAGAAAGAATAATGCTCCCATGGGCAAATAGTCAAGGTATATAAACAGAATTTTCAAAAGAAATAACAACCAAATGAAAGACAGTTTCAAATCATTCATTATAAGAGAAATGTACATCAATACAACTTTGAAGTTTTACTTCACTTCCAGAAAATTGGCAAAAAATAACAAGAGTTAGGAATAATCAAGGTTGGGGAAGTGACGGGAAGACAGGCACACTAATACACAGTTGGTGGAGCTGTGAACTGGTTCAGCCACACTGAGAAGCAAATTGGAACTGTGTGCTTTTTTAAAGGGATTTATAAAATAATAATATATTTTGAGCCAAAGATTCCACTACTATGTATGTGGAAATCAAGGTCTCTTGTACACCATTTTGCCATACTCATAGCATTTCTGTTGAGGATGCCACCTTTCTCCCAATTATGTTTACAACCTTAATGTCATCCTCTAATCTTAACTTTTTGCACACACACACACACACACACACGTGCACGCGCACATGCACACACACACCCCAATATCCAATCTGTTGCCAAGGCCCATCAATTTACCTTCATAATATCTCTCAAATTTGTCCCCTTCTCTCTTCTGAGATTACCCCCTAGATATAGGCCCTTATCTCCTCACACCTAGTCTACTGCAATGGGCTGCTGGTTGGCCTCCCTGCTTCAAGCCTGCTTTTTCTAGCTTCACAGCATCTCTCATACCTGTCCCCCTTCTCACCACTCACATAACCAGCAATGTATTTCAGGCCTTCATTACCTCTTAGTTGTATTGCTATAACAACCTCCTAAATTGGTGTCCTTTCAATTAACTATCTACCCACTCTAAACTCTTCACACTGCTGCCAAAGTGATTTTCCTTAAACACTATACTAGTGACATTTCTAACCTACTCAATTAATTCTAGTTCCTCCATACTGCCTGGAAAAACACATACACACCCACACCCACACACACACACACACACACACAAATAAAAAACAAATTCTTCCTCTGTTTGGATGTTAGAGTCTGTCAAACCTGGCCCCAACCTACCTTTCCAACGTCATTGTATATAACTCCCCTTCCTGCATTCTTTGGCCTAGCCAAACTAGCTTTCTTACTATTCTTCTCATATAAGGAAAAGAGAACTCCAATTGAGCCTGGGAGTCTAACCCAAGCTTTCTCATCTCTTTTACCAGCTGTGAGACTTAGTATAAGTCACTACTTCTCTATGCATTCATTTTCTCCTCTTTAAAGTGAAGGGATAGACTCAATAATCTCCAAGGTTGCTCCGAGCTCTGAATATGATCCTAAAAGGAAAACTGAATATTTGATTATATTTACATAGCAGCTTTGAAATTTTCATAAATCCCAAACAGCTGAAATAGTGATATTTGATGGTGGGGGTTTTGGCAAGGAGGTAGATTATAAATACATGAGAATTAAAAAAAAATAAATCCCATTAACATGAAATATATGAAGGTGTTTTAAGACATAAGCAAAAGATATGCTCCTTACATCCAAGGTAATAGGATACTAACTAAAAAATGAAAGTACAGTTACTACTGTAGGACTAGTGTACTGCAAAGGCATCCTCTGTACAGGCATGATCATTTCACTCAATCATACGAGCTCCTGTTTATGTAGTTTCACAGTCTACAAACTATTTTCTCCACAATGACTTAGTAAGATACATAATGACAGCAATATTGCAGTTGTTGGTTAGGGGAGAAATGACATGCCCAAAGTCATACAAGTAATGAGAGAGCCAGAAATACACAAGTAATGCTTGGAAAGCTGCAATGCTCTCCAGCTAAGTAAAGTGTACCTAGATTCTTTAATAGTAGGGCTAATCCAGTGTTTGGCAATATAATCAAGCAAGTACTATTTCGCCATTTTCCAAAATAATATTGGGAAGAGGGGGAGGCAGAAGGGGAGAAAGTGACCAAATGAATCCTTCTAGTCTTCCATGAATCTTTACTTTCCCACAAAGATGAGAGGCAGCTGTCCTCAAAGCCAGGAAGTCCTGAGTTCAAGTGCCACCTCTGAAATCTATTAGCTCTGACTCTGGGCAAGTCAATTAATCCCTCAAGGCTCTAAACCAGGAGTGGTCATTTAGCCACATAGTGGGTAACACTCCCAAGTTCTGCCAAAACCAGATTAAAATGTAATTTGGAAATCGTTAACAAAATAAATAAAAATAGAGCATCAATATGTGGTTCTCTAAGTCAATACCTGCATGCCCCCTCCCCCCACCCTTAAGTACAGTTTAGTGTCCTCAGGTTTCAATTTGAATTTGACACCATTGCTCTAGGCAGCAACTCTAAGGCTATGAATTACAAAGGAGCCAACTTGCCCAGGCAGAGGGTGTTACCTGGGATATGAATACCCATATCAATGAAATCACAGGTCCAGTGCCTAGTTCTGTCCCCATCCCACAAACGTAGAATTAAGAAAAATGGGAAAGAAAAGAGGATGTTTAAAAAAATTAACAAGATACAATGTACAGATACCATCATGCACCAACTGTAATAACTAAATAACTAGTTTATAATAAATAAATAAATGACTGCTAAATAAAAGTGTGGAGGAGGTATAGCTTTACAGAAAGAGGAGCAAAAGTATTGTGGGAAAGAAATGGAAAAAGCTAGATAGGCATGTGAGTCACTGGGTGAGTTGGGGGAGAAATGTCAAAGTAATTTAAAAAGTAACAACTTTGACAAACCTCCAAAAAAAAAAAAAGGAAAGCTAACTTAATAAAGAAAGGTGCAATTTCCTTATGGAAAAAATAAAAGATATGTTACATAACAGCTGATGGTGGATCAAACTCTTACAATAATGGAACAAAGTTTTTTGTTGTTCTTTTTTTGCCCTAAAGTGATTTTTCCTAGAAAAATTCCAGTTTAGGAATTCCTTTTATTCATTTTGCTGCTCATTATCACCTACTCCAGGACTTAAAAGCAGATCAAACTCATACCAGTCCATTTTTCTCCATGTTAGAAGTTCTTAGAAAAGGGTTAGAGAAGATAAGGGGGGAAGCATTCTCAAAAATGGGCTTTGGGAAGTTGCTGTGGAATTTGAAGCAGTCAAAAGGGTCTTGATAGAGGTGTAGGGAAAAACAACAGACTTGAATGGTAAAAAAGAGGTTGCCACGACTGGGGCCCAGTCACTTCGCCTTTCTGAGTCTGTTTCTTTGGTTCAGTTCAACAAAATAAGCATATTAATACACAAACTGCCAACCTCAAGGATCCAATGTTACATATCAAGCATCACATAAAGTTAGCTTAATAAAGAACCAAACTTCTTACTTTAGCAATGAGGAAGCTGAGAGATCAGGAGATTAAATTATTTGCCCGGAATCACTCAGCTAGATAAGCGATGGAGAAAAGAGTAAAAACCTCCTGTGTCCTGATTCCTTATCACATGGTTCAGACCATGCTTTAATTTTCATAACCTGAAGATAAATTACACAGCCAAACATCTTTCATCAATAATCACAGTAGTATAACAAACTAATTCACTAACACAGGCTTATTTCTGAGGATTTTTAAGCAGGAAACAGATAATAGTCTCTTAGAGGTGGTAATTTTGACTAGTAGCAAAAAAAGGAAAAAAAAAACCACTTGAAAAACTTGGAAAACTAAAACATGTCTACCAAATATTTTTTGAATGAATGGATGTGGGTCATTTTTTAGGGGTACATTAGCTTCCATCATCTTCTTTCATTCATTTTCTCACTTTGCTACGTTTCAGAAGGCAGTAGACAAATAGAAACATATCATAGTCTTTATTTTATAATAAGTACTTGCTAATAAGAACTCTAGTGCCCGGTTAGCTGTGAATTGTAACCCTCTCAAAAACTGGTGAGAGAAGATTATCTCAACAAGTTCACAGAATTTTAGAACTAGAGGAGTTTTTAGAGATCATCTAGTTCAATGAGTTATAAGTCTCATCTTTTCCTCCATTTATAAAATTAGTAGAATAAGCAATGCCTCAATTCAGTCTCAAGATGCATGTAAGGCCAGGGTCAAAACCTTTTTATTTGCCTACCTTTGACATAAATGTGTTTAAAGCATTATTAAATGCCTTAAGAAAGAATGGGATGAGGGGAGTGGGTCTGTCTTTTTTTTTTTTTAATTCAATCAACAAACCATTTTTTAAGTATCTACTAAGTGCTAGGAATTGTGCTTAATACTTGAGATATCGATACAAAAATGAAAGTGTCTTGCCCTCAAGGATCTTGCATTCTAATTAGGGGAACGAAAGGATACAAAATAGATTGATAGGATACAAAATAAATACACAGAGATTGAGGATTGGGGGAGGGCAGAAACAACTAGCCAGAAATCAGAAAAGGCTTCCTGAGGAAGCTACTGGTTATAAGAGGCAAAGGGGAAGAGGTACAGAATTCTAGGCATGAGGGGCACAAAGGCCAGAGGCAGAATGTCATGAACGGAGAGTAACAAGTAGCCAGTTTGGCCGAAGTATAGAATATCAGACAGAGACAAAGAAACAAACACAGGATGAAGCCAAATTATGAAGCTTTCAATGCCAGTGGAGTTTGTTTTAGTATAAAGCCACGGTCCTCAACCTGTGGGTTATGTTCAATGTGTAACAATGAAAATACATCCTGCATATCAGATAGATTCATAACAGTAGCAAAATTACAGTTATGAAGTAACAACGAAAAATTTTATGGTTGGGCATCACCGCAACATGAGGAACTGTATTAAAGGGTTGAGGCATTAGGAAGGTTGAGAATCACTGGGATTGAGGAACGTGTGAATCTCCCTGACCAAAGGAACATCACGAGGAATGGATTAGAGAGGGAATAGATTGGAACTAAGGAGACCATTTAGGAGAGTATAGAAGTAGTCCAAGTGAGACATGATAAGGCCCTGTAGGATAGTAACTAGGATAAAGAGAAGGGGATGGATAGTAAAGATATTTCTAAGGTAAAGTGGATAAGATTTGGCAAGTGGTTGGATAGTGGTGGAAGAGGAGGGGTAAGAAACTAAGAAGTTGAGTATGACTTATCTAGAATACAAACATGAGTGACTAAAATATAGTAAGAAATAAAGTAGTCAGAAAGGGTTGGTTAGGAGTACAAGATAATGGAGTACAGATAAATTTTAATTATCTAAGCAGTATAAGGAAAAGCAGTAATTTTTATCTAATATAACCAAAGTAACTTGGCTGTACTTGTCTTTTGTCAGGAAGTCTGCCTTCTACTATGGGTTCTACCACTTACTAACCATGGAATATTGGGCAAATTTGGTCTTAATTTCCTCATTTGTAAAATCAGAGTTGAACCAGATTATTTTTAGGGCTTTACAATTCTGTTATTCTAATTTCAATAACAGAAATAGTGGCTGGGAAATGAAATGCAAGCAAAATTAATATTTGGTGAAGTGTGGAGAAGGGAGGAAGAAGCACATAAAAAAACACAGGAATACAAGATCTGTGATCTTGTAAACCTGATCTTGAACACCTGCTGTGGAAACTCCTTCCTCACCAGATATATCCAATCTACAATTTAGGAGATAAGTCAGAGAGTTAACTGAGGCATGGAGGTTAAGTTAGGTGCCCAGGGCCACACAACTAATGTCACAAATGGGACTGGAACCTAGGTCTACTATGGCAAGCTATTGCTACATCTGCTTATTCATATCTGCTTTATTAGTAAACTAAAGTTGATATCCTCAGGGCACAAATTTATCTGAAGGAGTTAAGAGACTATAACCAGAGACCACCTTGGCAGATGACAGTCCCAGAAAGCCACCAGATTGTATTGAGCACAGATGGCAAGATAGTCTGTGTTAAGTCCTAGTGCCTGGAATGCACTCTCTCCTTACCTTTCCCTCTCAGAATCTTTTGGTTTCCTTCAAGTATCAGCTCCAGAACCAATTTTACCCGAAGCCTTTTCGATTTCCAAGGCTAATGCCTTCACACAGTTACCATGTATCTGCCTATTTCCACATGTCTCTCTTAGCTAGACTGTAAACTCCTGGAGGGCTCACGGAGTGTTTCACTTTTGCCACTGTAACCCTCAACACCCCCACAACGCCCGGAGTTTAATAAATGGCATGTTGATTGTGTTACTCCCTAATATATTTCAGGGAGAGTTTCTTCTTCCCTCCAAAAGTTCTCTTCCCATTCATTCATTCATTCGCCAGGGAGCATTTATTCTTTCGTAGCCCAGAGGATATAAAGCGCTTACATGTCGAGGATCTTTGGTGGGAGATAAGGGATATGGTGTTAGAGGTAAAAACGCCTACCTATCCAGTGAATGACCTGGCATCCCTACGACCCCAGCACTGTCCGTACCCGCTAGTGTTGTGGCACCTGGTGACTAAGAGTCGTACCTACCCTGCAGAAAGAGCGGGAGACTTACCTGGGAAACCTCTGTTTCAGCTTCCTCAGGCTCTGCCTGGTAGGTGGCACAGCCACGAGGCACTGAGCTATCTCCTCGTACTGGGCCTTGGTCAATATCATGTTTGGCCCTGGAAGGGGGCGGAGGGGAGCGGGAATCCGAGGGAAGTGAAATGACACTCGGGAGCTGGTGCAGCCCGAAAGGCAACGGGTGTGGGGGTGGAGACAGCTGGCACCGCGCACCCTTGGTCCCCCTCCTCCCTCAGGGCAGCACGCGGCACAGCTGGGGGCGGGGAGGACGGTCACGCGGCGACCGTCCCCAGGCTCTCAGAGGTAGCCGTAGCGGCCGCGGCGGCAGCAGTAGCGCGGGCTTTACGCGGGACTGCCCTCACCTCGGCTCTCTGAGCAGCCGCAGAGCGAGGAAGTGAAGGCAAGTAGGCGCCATGTCAGTTAAGGGAAAAGCAACCAGGAAGTAATGCTGCGAGACGGGGGGTTGCCAGGTACTTTAGCCCTGGGAAGCGCGAGCTGCTGCCATCTTGCATTCCAGCGCTGGGCTGGGCGATTTGGGGATGTCTTCACTCTAAATCCCGCACCCAGAACTTCCTTAAAGGGAAAAAGTGCACATGAAGTTCATTGCTTGAGGGACAGGATAGTCGGTGCTCAGCCAAGACCCTGAAAAACAGCTGTTAAAAATGACTCACGTTGGAGTCCGAGTTCTCTTTTTCTCGGGGTGTGCGGGAAGGTGGGGAGCAGGGCTGTGAAGAGCGAATACCCCAGATTCTGTAGGGAGAGCAAAGGGACGTTTAGAGAAATCTCTCGCAACTGAGAATGGCCCCCAGAGGTGCCCCAATTTTAAGTAGCATTGAGGACCCTACCAAAATCGAGCAGCCAGAATGGAGAAACTGATTTTGAATTTCGGAAAATTAGTGTACAGCCAGTAATTAGGAGTATAGGCATTGACCAAGGAGCAGCAGCGACTTCTGGGCAGTCGTTCTTAGACTTTAATTTACAAGCTGGCTTTTTCTCTGTCACAACTTAACAATGCAACTTTTCTCACTGTGGCACAGTGGAAGGAGGGCTGGATTTGCAGTTAAAAGACAGGGGTTGAGATCCCAGCTCTGCCATTTACGACCTGAGTGACCTGCCAAGTCATTTCACCTCTCAACCTCAGTTCCCTAGTCTTTAGGATGAGGGAGTTGGACTAGAATGACCTCCAAGGTCCCTTGTAAGGCTTTGATCTACGATTTCAAATCTTAGGGAAAATTAAATGGCCCTCTGGACACTGACGCATACTTAACTTTACTGGGAAGGGAAGGGGGAAGGGGGAGGGGACATTAATTTGTTTTTTCAAAAGTTTTGTTTAATGGGAAAAAGTACTTGAATTTTGGTTGAATAATAATTAAAACTGAAAGCACAGATGTACCCTTTAGATTAAGTATTGAGGAAATTTTTTGGACTTTTCAGTTCTTGTTTAAAAATTTCCCTCTCCTTCCCTTTCCTTTTATTTTTTTTAATTGTTACACTATCCAACAAATAGAGACCGTCCTGTACTCATATAGCTTTCTGCCAAATGTTTACATCAGGATGTTTTCCCCCCATATGCTTTGTATCCAGCTCTGGCTGTGTGACACTCATACATAACTATTTATTTATGGCAGCAGTGCCTGGAGTTGCCACCTGGCTAGTATGTTGCTGACCCTGCCACTACTTTTACATGAAAGCTATTTGATGCTAAGCAGAAACTGCTTGTTCCCCTATTCCTTACCCCATCACATCTCCTTGTACCCAATTCATAGCAGTAAGATTTTGATAGAAAACATCAGTTTAGGGAGGTTTGGAGTAATTATTTTTTAAATAGCTTTTACACAGCTCCACCCCCTACACTCAGCTTTGTAACACCAGGAAAAAGCCACCTTTAATTTTTGCCAAACACTCTTTTCACTATTTGGTCCCAAAACCAGAAGATTATTTTGGCATTAACCCAGAAGAACACAGAACACAGACTAAATGACTTAAATGAGTCTCATTTAAGAACCTGTGATTGAGCAATAAACACTCTTGTACATGCAAGTCCTCTGGTCAGGGAAAAAAATTCTTAAGGCAATTGGTTACAGAATATTTAAAAACTGTTCAGCAACTTGTAATCTAAAATTGTTTGAATGCCCAATAAAATGTTGCTGATGGATAATTTATAAAAAACACATTTGTCTTTAGAAAGGGAAAGCTGTATAACATATTGTATGTTTTAAGTTTCTTTCCGTGACTCTAAGCATAAGGTAGAAAACAAGGAAGCTCAAATCACTGTTCATTCTTTCCAAAAAGAAATAAAATTATAATAACGCAACACAGGATAAGTAAGCTTAGTATACTAGAGAGAAGCCGGCAGGATCATAACAACAGCAACAATAATAAAAATAATTGGAATTGTTATCTTTTTATACTTAGTTCCTAACACAGTACCTGACACAGAGTAGACACCTAATAAATATTTCTTAAATGAACAAACGAATAAATATAATTCTATGGGTTTCACAAAATGCTTCATTTACATTTTCATTCGATCTTTACAAGAACTGTGGGAGGTAAGCACCAGACATTATTATCATCATTCTGCAGATGAGAAAATGGAAATGAAAGGTTAAATGAATTGTCCAGGGTCACAAAATTACAAGCTGTATAGAGAGGTGGGACAGGGATGAATGGGAAGGGAGAGATTTCAACACAGGGCCATTGGCTTATTACCTTTCATCACAAAGAGCTTACCTTTTTTAAAAAAATTCATTTTTATTTTCAATTCCTTGAATTCTGTCCTCTCACATCCATTCCCAACCACCCACTGAGAAAGCAAGAAAAAGCAAATTGTTAAAAATGTGTAGTTAGACAAAACAATTAGTCCCATTAGTCAGGTCCAAATCTATATATCCATCTATCTATCTATCAATCATCTATCTATCTAATCTACATTTATCTATCTATCTATCTATCTATCTATCTATCTATCTATCTATCTACCTATCCATCCATCCATCCATTCCTCCATCCATTTATCTTATCTATCCATCCATCCATCCATCCATCCATCCACCTATCTATCAAACTATAATCCAAGTTAATTGTCTTTCTGGAGCTGGATAGCATGATTCATCATGAATCCCCTAGAGCTGGGGCTACCATCATGTAGATCAGAGTTCCCAAGTCTTTTGAATTTGATTAAAAGAGACTATATTCTAATAGGGGAAACAATAAGAAATATAGAAGAATACAAGGTATTTGGGGGAAGGAGTGCTCTTGGAGATGGAAGATCTGGAAAGGCTTCATGTATGTAGAAGATGTCCCTTGAGCTAAGTCTTGAAGGAAAGCAGTTCCTTGCTTTCTGCTCCAAGAGGCTGAATGAAAAGGGAATGCATTCCTATCTTGAGGGAGGCAATGCAGACAACTGAAATAGGAGATGCAGTGCTGTATGTTCAGAGCAACAA
Source organism: Pseudochirops cupreus (assembly GCA_028627135.1). Lineage (NCBI taxonomy): Eukaryota > Metazoa > Chordata > Mammalia > Diprotodontia > Pseudocheiridae > Pseudochirops > Pseudochirops cupreus. Next base: position 397,912,670 of record CM053582.1, on the reverse strand, counting down.
ATAGATCAGTATGACTAGATTAAAGGGAGACCTGAAAGGGGAATTATGAATAAGACAAGAAAGGTAGGAAGGGAGGAGCTTGTGAAGATGTAAGAATGTCAGAGTTCATATATGATCCTGAGGGTAATAGCAGAGTCACTTAAATTTATTGGAATGGGGGAGGGAGGTCAATGTAATGAAGACCTGTCCTTTAGGAAAATCATGGGTAGCTACATGGAGAATGGATTAGAGAAGGAAAAACCTTGAGGTGGGGAGAACATATAGGAGGATATTGTAATAATCCAGGAAGAGGTGATGAGAATTGGATTTAGGGAGATGAATATATAAGTCGAAAGAATGGGATACATGGAAGAGAAGTTGTGGAGATATAAACAAGATTTGGCAATAGGTTGGATATATGGGATGATTATGAGTGAAGAATTGAAGAAAAGACAAAGGTTATAAACCTGGGTAACTACAGGGATGATGATGTCCTTGACAGTAAGAGGGATATTCAGAAGAGGGGTGGATTTGGAAGTGGGAGTGATGAGGTGCAGGCTTTGGGAGCCGTCTTGAGCTCTCCTTGAATCTTTGAGGTACAGGCTGTGGGAAACCCCTTGAAGTCTGATTAAATCTTCCCACTTGATGAGGCAGTTGCAGAGTCTAGGCAAGTTTTTCATTGTGGCTGGGCCCAAACCTCTGTTACTAGCCTAGCCCTCCATTGTCCATCTGCTTCCCACCCTTGAGCCTATCAAAATATCAATCTACCCTTGCATTTACCTCATTAACTCCTCTTGAAGACCCTCCCCAAACTCCTCCTCTAGACCACTACTAGATTCCTCTGTATGTAAGACCACATCTTCCCTCCATGTGGTGTGAGAGCTCTGTACAATGACCTAGCACAGACTTATTCTGTGTCAGACTTACTCTGGCCTGCTTGCCCAATGCAAGCTTCATAGATACCTAGGCTCCCTAAGAGTCTACCCCATATGGTAAACTTGTAATGAACTATTAATAAACTTTACTTTTCTTTGGCTGAGAAGACTTGAGACAAATTCATTTGGCAGGACCCAGCATGTTGGTATTTTGGAGTCTCCAGAGTAACCCTAAACGTCTTTATGGGTAACCTCTTCAGGAGGAAAGGATAATGAATTCTATTCTGGACATATTCAATCTGAGAAGCCTATGGGACATCCCATTGGAAATATTTAATAGGCACTCTATGAGGCAAGAACTGAGCTCAGGAGAAAGATTACAACTGTGTATATAATTCTGGGAGTCATCTTCATAGAGATGATAGTTGAACCCATGGGAACTGATAAGATCATCAAGGGAAAGAGTCTAAAAAGAAAAGAGGGCCCAGAAGAGAGCCTTTGGGAACTCCTACAATTAATGAATATGAGATGGTTCAGCAAATCATCAAAGGTAACTGAAAAGAGAGATTAGACAGGTAGGAAGAGCACCAGCAAACAGCAGTCACAAAAACTCAGAAAGAAGAGAATATATGGGAGGAGAGTGTGACCAATAATGTCAAAAGCTGCAGAGAAGTCACAGAGGATGAAGAGAGGGAATAAGCCATTAGATGTGGCTCCTCAGAGATTAATAGTAACTGGAGAGAAAAGTTTCACTTGAGTGATGAGGTCAGAAACCAGATTTCAAGAACTCAAGAAAAGCATGTAGAGGCATTGCATGTAAACAGCTTTTTCAAAGCCCAAAGCAAAACCCATTTTCATTAATCAGGTTGGTTGAACCATTTATTCCCTGATGAACCTGGATTATTTTCTTTTAGTAACCTTTTCCCTTTCTTTTAAATTAACTTTTGTTTATTTTTTAGTTTACATCATTGATTTCCACAAGATTTTGAGTTACAAATCTTCTCTCCATCTTTCCCCTACCCACCCCCCCAAAACAGTGATCCCACTGTATACCCTCTCCCGCAATCTGCTCTCTCCTATATCCTCCCGCATCACCCCTCTGACTTTCTGGTAGAGCAAGATGGATCTCCCTATCCCAGTGCCTGTATATCTTATTTCCCAGTTGCATGTAAATAATAATAATAATATATTTTTTAACATATGATTTTAGAACTTTAAATTCTAGATTCTTCCCCTTCCTCCTTTGTCACTCACACCCACTGGAAAGACAAGCAATTCAATACAGGCCATACATGTTTAGTTACACAGAACATCTCCACAATGGACATATTATGTAACATTGACAATGTTTTCTTCCTTTCTATCCCGCCCTCCACTTGTTCTATTCTCTACTTTGTCCCTGTCCCTTTACAGAATTGTGTGCTTCTAACACCTCCCCCAACCTGCCTTCCCTTCCATCATCTCCCCTCTCATCCCTTTCCCCCCTACTCTCCTGCAGGGCAAGATACCCAATTTAGAGTGTATATTATTCCCTCTCTAAGCCAAATTCAATGAGAGTAAGATTGACCCATTCCCTTTTTGCCTTCCTGTTCTTCCCCTCCATTGTAACAGTTATCTCTTGCCTCTTCTATATGAAATGACTGACCCCATTCTATCTCTCCCTGTCTCCTCTCAATCTATTCCTCTTCCACCTCTTAATTTCACCTTTTAAAATATCATCCCTTCCTATTCAATTGATCCTGTGCCCTCTGTCTATGTACACATATATACACACACTCACTGCCATGTGTATTCATATGCATATATACTCTCCTATATAGACATATATGTGTATACATATATATATATATATGCGCATTTATATTCCCTTCACCTATCCTCATACTGAGAAAAGTTTCATAAGTTACAATTCTCATTTTCCATGCCATGTTGGCATGTAAATAGTTCAACTTTGATAAG
>CM053582.1:397867969-397909357 GCA_028627135.1 Pseudochirops cupreus | reverse complement strand
TGAAAGTCCTGCACCTCATTGAATGACCATATTTTCCCCCGAAACATTATACTCAGTTTTGCTGGGTAGATGATTCTTGATTTTAATCCTAGCTCCCTTGATCTCTGGAATATCATATTCCAGGTCCTTTGGTCCCTTAATGTAGAAGCTGCTAGATCCTGTGTTATCCTGATTGTGTTTCCACAGTATTCAAATTGTTTCTTTTTGGAAGCTTGTAATATTTGCTCCTTGATCTGGGAACTACAGAACTGGGTATAACATTTTCTTTTTGGGATCTTTTTCTAGAGGTGATTGGTGAATTCTTTCAAGTTCTATTTCGCCCTCTGGTTCTAAAATATCTGGGCAATAATTTTTAAATTGTCTCTCCTGGATCTATTTTCCAGGTCAGTGGTTTTTCAATGAGATATTTCACATTGCCTTCTATTTTTTTCATTTGTTTGAATCTGTTTAATAGTATCTTGATTTCTCATAAAATCATTTGTTTCCATTTGCTCCACTCTAATTCTGAAGGAATTATTCTCTTCAGTGAGCTTTTGAGATTCTTTTTCCATCTGGCAAATTCGACTTTTTAAGGCAGTCTTCTCCTCATTGGCTTTTTGGGCCTCTTTTGCCATTTGAGCTAGTCTATTTTTTAAGGTGTTGTTCTCTTCAGTCAGATTGTTGACTCTCTCTGATCATGATTTTCTTCTCCTTTCTCTCCCCTATTTTTCCTCTGCTTCTCTTATTTGGTTTTCAAAATCTTTCTTAAGCTCCTCTATGGCTTGTAACCAGTCTACATTTTTCTTGGAAGCTTTTGGTGTGGGAGTTCTGACTGTGTTGTCTTCCTCCTGTTCCATGCTTTGATCTTTTTGTCCCCAAAAAAGGAATCTAAAGTTGGATTGCTGAGCTTTCTTTGCTTCCTTTGCCTGCTCATGTTGCCAGTCAGTGACTTGACTTTTGGGCTCAGTAGAACTCTGCTTTCAGAGGGGAGAGCTCTGTCCCAAATCGCTGGGGTTTTCCCAGCTGCCAGAGCTATTAGGAGGCCGCAGTCTCTGCAGCCCCCACCAGCTTTGGCTCACTGAAAACGTACAGAACCACCACCCAAGACCACATTCCCAATCCAGGCAGCTCAAGGCAAGAGCACTTAGCTTCTAAATGATTGCTTGGCCCCCCCTGCAGTCTGCAGACCTCAAGCTCTGAAGTAGCCATGTGGAGGCAGCTGCAGGGCCACCGCTTCAGACTGCTTCTAGCTCTTGAGGCAGTCTACCAGACCCTCTCCCCAAATTTAGCCAAGTTCCACTGACTTTTTCCCTTTGTCCTTGACTCTTATGGTTTGGTAATTCTGGAAACCGCCACAGCTGCTGGTGACTCGCTCTCTCCTGGATGACCTGGGGTTAAAACTGCATGGGGCTATGCTCTGCTCCCAGTGTGCTGCGATGAGCCCTTTCCATCAGTCTGACGGGCTGCCTTCAGTGGGAGCCTTCTTTCTCTGTCATTTTATGTGTTCTAGAGATCTAAAATTTGTTTAGAGTCATACTTTATAGGTATTTGAGGTGGTTATCGTGGGAGCCATGGAGTTCTCCTGCTTCTACACCACCATCTTGACTCCCCCAAACTTTTTCCTTTTACCCCTGATCCCGTATAGTCACTTTTCTATTGCTACTACTTATGTACCTGTCTTCATCATCATTATTATTATAATTACATGGGAATTAGTGTAGTACAGACTTTAGAACCTGAGGTCTTGGGTGTGAATACTACCTATTTGAACTTTAGCAAGTCACATGGAGATTATTCCATGGTTTCAGTGAAGGGGAGGAGAAATATAAGACTATAGTTAGTACTGTTAGTAAATTCTAGTGAGGTGTTTTTTAAGGATAAAGGAGACTTTAGAAGGAAAACAAAAGTATGCATGACACAGTATGTCTCTGATTTTATTAGAACCCCAAAGGTAGCAAATCATTTTAAACAGTGTAGGCTAGAATATGAAATAACATAATTGTTGAATGGACAGCCTCATTAATTTCAGGGTTATAAAAGATCATAGACAATATCAAATCCAGACCTCTCATTTCACAGATGAGGGACCAAGACCCAGGAAAGTTAAGTGACTTGTACACACACAGCTAGTTAGCAAAAGATCAAGGACTGAACCCAGAATCTTTGAATGGTTGTCAGAAAAAGACAGGCAAAAGAAAAAAAATCTGGGACTAGAAAACAGTATGATTTTTGGTAACTCTCTGTACCTCAGTGTTCCTATTAAATTGGAAAGTCTGTCCTCTCTACTTAATATCTGTCACAAGAATATTTAAGAATAAATAAGGTAGCATATCGGAAGCAGTTTGAGAATCTCAGATTCATTACTGGAATTAACATAGTTATTTTCTTTGATCTGTTCCTGCTGGTTTTTATTCCTAAAAATAAACTACTCACCTAACTCTTTCAATGTGCTTAAGTTCATATTGTATAAAGTATATTTTAGTTATTAATTAGAAGCTAAATAAGAGGAATTCAATACTACCCATATAATGGGGTTGAGATGGCTCATTTCTATGGATCTTAGCCTACTTTCTGACCAATTTTAATACTTCATATTAGTTATGAAAAAAGAGAGAGAATTATCATGATGTCTAATTCAAGTTTACATATTTAAAAAGCCCACAAAGAGTAAAATTCCTTACAAAGAGGTGCTTTATACAAGATAAATGATTAAACTGACCTAGGTGAATTATAGCTACTTGTTGGGTTTCTGATTTAATTTCTTTGTATTGCCTAAGGAGAGGCAGAGCAGATGAAATAATTTTCTTGACTGGCTCCTTTGTAGGGAAGGACCAATGAAGAGAAGAGAGGTAGGAAAAAAGGAATTTAACAGAAAGACCAGTTTAAAGTGACTTTTCCAGCAGTAAGATATAGTTCGCATTTAGCTTGATGATCTATTAACAAATTTTGCTTTATTTCCAGCAAAAGAAACTTTTACTTCCCCTTTCTTGTAAGAGATTAGAATCATGTTTGTTTTTCTTTTTTTCAATAGTCCCTCTCCTGCCTCTTCCCCAAGACAGCAAGCAATCTGATATAGGTTATACAAATACAATCATAAGTTTTCTTTTAATAGTAGCCTTTCTTACTGTCTCTTTTCTACTCCTTTAGAAACATTATTATAATGATTATTGCAAAAATTTAGAAAACAGTCTATCAAAATCCTCAAATGAAATTAAACAGTAATATTTATATATACACCATATGTATTGTTATAAATGTGTTTATATGTATATTTATATATGATTGCATATATGTGCACAAGTGCATGTGTATTCAATTCAATTCAACAAGTATTTATTAAGCCTTTGTTTATTAATTATTAATTAATAGTAAATAATTATTATTTATTAATTGATTTATTAAGCCTTATTTATTAGTACCCTCAAGCAACTGAGGGAACAACAACAAAAATTTATACATATATTGCATCTCATGTTATATGAGAGGTAGAATGGCTTTGTGGACAGAGAGTTGCTCTTGGAGTCAGAAAAGACTATGTTCAAGTCTTTCTTCTAACTGAGAAGTGGGGAACCTGTGACATCAAGACCACATGTGGTCCTCTACATGCTCAAGTATGGCCCTTTGATTGAATCCAAACTTCACTAAACAGATCCCCTTAATAAAATAATTTGTTCTGCAAAACTTGGACTCAGTCAAAACATACTAGCTATGTGACCAAGGACAAATGACTTAACCTCTCACTGTCCCAGTCAACTCTGTAAAACTATATTCTGGATAAATTTCCAATCTGCATCAATGGAGGGAGTTTCCACGTCAGGAATTCCGTGGCCTAGAAGCCTTGTGCATAAGCATATTTGTGCATACATATATATGTGTGTGTATGTGCACACACACATACATGTGTTTGTTAAGCACCTACTGTGGATTAGGCATTATGTTGGGCACTAGGGATACAAATACCAATAATATAACTATTCCACCTTATCTATCTATCTATCTATCTATCTATCTATCTATCTATCTATCTATCATCTATATCTAATCTATAACTATCTATCTATCTATCTATCTATCTATCTATCTATCTATCTATCCTTCCATCCATCCATCCATCCATCCATCCGTCCGTCCGTCTGTCCGTCCATCTGTCCATCCGTCCGTCCATCCATTCATCTGTCTGTCTGTCTCTACTCACAAGGAGTTTATATTGTCTTTGTTTTATCTTTCTTTCTTGTGGATTATAAACCATCCTCTAAGAGTTCTTTAATCACTAAAATGAATTTGGCTTGACTGTTCACACAAGAAAAACCAAATGGATGAAGAATGTCTATTATTCAGCTTATGGCATGCATTTATATAAAGAGCCTATTTGGCTTGTCTATCAGTGTGAGGAGACAATACAGATATTCAGAGAATTGAACTAACAGTTGAATAGGAGGAAAGCAGGCTAGATCACTTTTAAGAAGTTGCAAAGCTCCTTTAATGACTCCAAATTTCCCACGAGAATAAAGGTTCATCTTCTTAATACTAACATTCTGCTGGTGTTTCTACATGACAATAAGATGTGGAATACAAAAGTCTCCAAAAAAATAAAAAAATGAGTTATCACGTAAGGCAATGAAGAGGCACATAGTAGATAAGAGTAGGCTGTAAGCCATGATGAACTCTGAAGCAGAACAAAAATGAAAGATATCATTAAGGAATTATATGTTGAGTATATGAGCTGGTCATGTGTGAGAGTAAGGGATGACAGATAAGCAGAATGCTCCACTAGTATCCTCAAAATTTCAGGAAAAATGCAGGAATACATTTACCACACTGAGTGGATCCTTTGTAATGTGTGGGAGAGACACAGGATAGATCATCATGGATGTGTTTTGATCTGCCCCATTCATGGGAACTTCTGAACTGATAAGATCACAGATCCACTGGAATTTTTGAGTGTATATCTATCCATCATACTCATATACATGTATTATATAGAACATAATATACATTTTGTTTAATATATAGATACCTAACATATCAAAGCATATTAAAAAAGGGTTGATTCTTTCCCCCAGCACCAACACTTTCCACTATAAATAAGACATCCAACTTTTCTATTAATGGTATGTCTTGTTGTCATTTTAAGATAATCTTCATGTCAAATGACTTTTAAACTGCCAGCTAACTTGTTCTAACTTGTAAGTCTATCTTCCTTCATTTGCCTGATCCTGGGGCAAAACTTCTGAATATAAAGATATCAGATAAAGCCTTCAAAAATCTTACAAACAGGATTTTTTTGTATTACTTTATTTTAGGAATGCATAAGTACCAAAGAAGATAGCATTCTTATGAGCTTGGGCATCATTTCAAGCTGTCCGTTATGTAAAGAGCCAACATGATATTTTTTTCTTGCATTTAGTCCGAAGATCTTATCCTTACTGCCATAAGCAGAAGGCAAAGATAGTGTTATTAATTAATGGCCAAGAAGAGCAGATGAAACTTATCTGACAAAAATTCACCTGTGGTAACTAATTTTGGTCTTTTCATGAAAGATAAAAGAATAGCAGCTTTTATAAAACCTAGAGTTTTTTAAAATTTATTCAAAATTCAAAGCAAAAACCATTTTTGTAAACAACTCAATTGAATTGCTTGTTCACTGATGAATCTTACTTCAATCATCATATTAATGGTCCTCATTAGCCATTGGTGACTAATCATCCATTCCTACTACTTCTACAGTTGCCTTATTATTGTTATCATAAACATGTAGGGAGTAGTGTGGTACAAGAGAAATAATCCTGAATCTGGAGGCTAAGGTCTTGAGTTTGACTCCTGACTCCACTATTTACTATGTATTTGACTTTTTATAAGTCACTTAACCTCCCTGGACCTCAGTTTCCTTATTTTTAAAATGAAAGAATTTACTAGATGGTGGTCCCTTCCAGTTCCCCATCCATGACCTTATTATTGTATGGTTGATAATATCACTAGAGAAATGTATGAATTAAAAAAATAAAAGGTGGCTAGTCACATGCAAGGGTGGGTCATGACTAGTGACAGCCCCTCTATTCCATTCATATCAACACAAGGTCAAAAGAATGCTAGAAGGGTTCACCCCATGCCCCCAATGCATTGGGCAGAGTCCTTATGATAAACTTATAATAATATATTGGCAATAATTGCACAGCATGAACAGACAAGGATAGATTTCAAACTGCATTGTTAGAGGGAGTAACTATGTAAATAAAGCCATACATCCACGGAGTATCAGATTATAAATGATAATATTAATAATAATAAAATGAAACTATCCACTAGTCTTATGCGCCTACATTAGACCTTCTATCCTCAAAAATTATACCAGAAGAACACATTTTTCTAGGATGCTACAAAGGTTCTGTATATAGACTTAGCAATGGGTTTTGTTCTTAAGATCCAAGGACCAGCGTAGGTATAGAGTGATTGATGTTTTTGGACTCAATAGGAAATCATCTTCCAAGGATTATTGTCTTTGTTAGTGAAAATAAATACCCACATTAATGAAATCAAGAATTTTTTGAAGAAATAATATCATACATTGTAAAGCTAAGCACAAGCAACTTTCCAGTAGACTGCTGCTGTGAACAGCTTTAAGAGTCTGATTACATAGTATAGTGAACTCTCTATTTATTCAGCAATAAAGTAAAGCAAAACATTCACAGAAACCAAAGTATAGCATTCCCAATGTTATAACATAACAAGTTATCACTAAAGAGGTCACACAGTTTTCACCAAAGTGGCCACATAGTTTTAAGCAAAATATATCATTCAGTAAGTCGTTAACTCAATCATCCTTAAGGAGCAAGCCTCCTTAAGAGACACAAAGTACAAAGGTCAAAGTTCTCCACCCCTAGGTCACATCTTCTTTCTTCTTAATTGGTGATTAGTTTCCAATCATCCTTAAGAGGTACATGGTACAGAGTACAGAGTTCTCCCACCCCTAGGTCACAGTAAATCATGATCTTCTCAGTCATCATTAAGTACCCAAGGAGAGGTCTTTTCATCTTGACTTCAGGCTGGCTGTCAGAGTCCATGGTTCCTCTTCCATGGTCCCAACTCCTGCCTGAATCTACCCAATTTTCACCTGGATTCAAAGGTAGGCAGCTCTCAGCTCCTCATCTAGCTCCTCATCCAGTTCCTCATCCAGTTCCCATTCCACACTGAAGCTCACAGTGTTCAGTCCACCTCAAATCCTGCACAGTTTCTGTTTCTGGGAAAACAAAGCTTAACAGAGCCAAAACATCATTCATATACATTGCTGGCACCATCATCAATTCACTTTCTGCCTATGAAATCAGCACAAACCCACTAACAAAGTCTGAGAACTCAACACAAACTGTCAATATAGTCCCACCCTCCTCCAGACGTCTGTAAACAGACAACAAGGAAATCCTCTTTTAGGGCTTCCAGTAAGGTCCCAGGGCTTCTGTATAAAGTATCATAAACAAAAATCAACACAAACAGAACAGACAAACAGAGTGCCTGGCCACCACAAAATTTCCCTTCTCAATTCTTCCACCACAAGTACTCTCTTCTCAGTTTTGCTCTCTCCCAGCTTGGGCTTCTTCTTATATATGATCATTAGCTCCTCCCTGTTCTGCCCCTTCCTGTTGTATCAGCAACAGGGGTTCTCAAGTTGTGGGGTTCACAAGTTGTGGGGTTCACAAGTTCTGTTTCTTAACAAATACTTGATATAATCATAGGCAAGGCTGAAACAAAACCTGAACTGAAACAAGGTGCTAAATAACTAAGTAGCTGAAACAACACTAAGAACTCCTTTGCTTGCCATTACATACATTTGTATAGTACTACATGGCACTGTTCCTCACAGAAACAGGATAAGATAAAAATGAGGAAAAGGAAGCTCAAGAGGTGAAGTGATTTGCTTAAGGTTCCTACTTTTCTGGTAAGTCAACAACATTGATGTAGACTAGTAAAATGGAAAGAACGTAAGGCCAGCAGTAGGAAGACCAGTTAAGTGAGTGTCAGAGGGAAGATTCAAACCCATATTTCTCCAGAATCCAAATCTATCACTCTTTCCAGCATAATACCTTTCAATAACAGTACATTTACTGTCTGATCCTTGGCAAATCATTAGATCCTTCTGAATCTCAATTTCTCAACTATAAAGGGAAAACTAACACTTGGACCACCTGTCTCCTGTTTTTTTTTTAAGGAAAATACTTCACAAACTTTAAAGAACCATAGGATAACAAGACAGAAAGTTGATCTGGGGAATAGATTAGGTTAGAAAGCCTTATAAAGATGTGTATACAACAGTCAAGCTGTTGACAAAACCAAGAAAATAAAATACTGAGAAAATACCTCTTTATTCAACAAGAACTGAGACAACCAGACACACCTAGCATGCACAGAATGCACACAGGTTAGCTAAGCCTGGAGGGCAAAGTCCTCAGGGTCACTCTATAGCCTCTGATATCTCCCCTATCAGATCTTTGCTTGGCCCCTACATCTGCCTTGTTGGATTCTTAGAGCAATGACAACCCAGAAGAAGCCAGCACAGAGGCTTTTTGAGGAGCAACAAAGTGTAGTATAAGTATGAAGATAGAATGGTTTCCTGTTGGCCTTGCATCCCTGGCATCCAGCACAGAGCTTGGCATGTGGTGGGCCCTTAACTTCTTGTGTAAGAAATCATTCAGACAGGGATGAGGAAGTATTATATTATAGGCATACAGTCAAGGCCTATGGGAATGCACACACGTGGAAGATAGAATGTAGAGTTCAAGGAACATCAAATAGCTTTGCCTGGATCATAGTTCATGAAAGGAGATTATCAAGTAGTGGTTAAGAAAACCAGAATAGGGGTGGCTAGGTGACACAGGAGCACCAGCCCTGGAATCAGGAGGACCTGATTTCAAATCCGGCCTCAGACACGTAACACAAAAACTAGCCATGTCACCTTGGGCAAGTCACTTAACCCCAATTGCCCTGCACTCTCTCTTCCAAAAAAAAAAAGTAAAAAAATTTTTTAAAAAAGGAAAAAAAAAAAGAAAACCAGAATGCTATCACCAAAGAGAAATGAGAAATGATGTGCAAGTCATTGCCACCCTTACTGAGAAACAGGCACAGATCATGGTGTCAGAAGAGAAGAAGAACACCTATTGGCTTAGTATGCCAATGCAACAGGGGATAGTACAATTGCTACTACAATGAATATTGGTTTTGAAAAAAATCCCTGTTTTGAAACATTGATATGGAGTGTGTTTGTAATGCTCAGAGACTGGAGTGAGATTCACTCTAGAATGAGTCTCAAAGGAAGAAGGAATGGAACAAATGGCAAAAAGAGAAAGAAAAACTGGATAACACCTTGTAATGCATGGTTCCTCTCTTCCTCTTCATGAACTTGATCAAAGGAAGAACTCGTTTTGCATGTGGTATGTATTTTGGGAAAATTAGATTGCTGTTTCACTGATTGTTTAAAAGTGGTGAGGCTTGCCTTGAAGACTTTAGGGACTCCCACACAAAGCAGTACTGAGAAGGAAGTACAGTTTTTCAGATATGGCAGAATCCTCATTTCTATTTAGCCTGCTATTCCCAAGAACCTGGTGTGTCCATTCTTAGAACTGGGAGCCCTGGAGTTGTGTTTACTGATGAATTGTATATCCTTGTTAAATGTTTGGATGTATTTTTGTGGCTGTCATCAAGCAAAAGAGTTTTTTTTTCCTGTTGTTTTTGTTTTGCCTCATTGATTCAATATCACCAAATCCCATCCCAGGACTTGAGACAAAATTTGTAACAGCACTATTTGTAGTAACAAAAAGGGTTAGAGATAAGCACTGTGACAGGGGTAAGGGAAAGAGATAGGGATAGGGATAAGGAGAGGGAGACCGATAAGTACTAGACCTATGATTTCATAGGAAGAGGAAACTATACGATAACAAAATGAAGAACTTTACTAACCAGAAACAAAATTTATATCTCCAAAATCACAGAGTATGACTATTCCATAAGAAATGACAAATATGAAAAATTCAAACAGGATACGAAGGTTGAAATAAAATGAATTCAAAGTAAACATTTTGGACTTCGGTCTTTAAAAAATTCATGCAGAAATATAGAAAAGGAAGACATGACTAGACATCAAATCATATGAAAAAGACCTGGAAGTTTAGCATTAGCAAAAATAAAACTGAACAAAATAAAACAAAAGCTAGCACCATCTTGAACTGCTTTAAAGCAAGCATGATATCTGGAACTGGGATGACAGCTCCAGTGTGCTCCAAATTGGTCTGAACACATCTGAATGTTCACGTATAGTACTGGGCCTTACACTTTAGAAGGGGCATTCAAAAACTGAAGGGTAAGTAAAACAATGAGAGAAACCCACCCTTTAATATAAGATTAACCTGAAGGAACTGTGAATCACAAGTTGGCACAAAAGAAAATTTAGGTAGAGCAAAATAGTCTTATTTGGAAAACTATCAGATTGAAGAAAACTACCAGACTCCGGAAGGCAAAAGCAAAATGCCTACAGAGGCAAATTTTGGTGTGATATAATGAAAAAGTCATGAGCAAACCTGAAAAGCAGCGTGTATATTCAAAGTATTTCTTGGTCAGTAGAACCTTCTAGAGGTAGTACCAACATCACAGAGAGAAATTGAATTTTTATTTCTGTGTAGACTTGCTATCGGTAAATTGGAAAACACACAGAAATACTTTGTAATCATTGTACCAGTGTGCTAGCTTGGGTTATTTACCACTAGTCAGTCACAAAGGCCAAGCACCAGTTGCAATGTCTATGATCCAACTCATTTTGTATCATAGTTGGTTATTCTAAAGCTGAAATCGTAGAAATTAAAACTTTTTTTAAAAAATCTTCTCTTTTGGCCAAAAATTACAAATTCCTTATTGACAGGTACATTACTGTTACTATGAAGTTAAAATGTTCTATTGAAGTGCTTCTTTTTATTCTTAAGACTATCAGTCTGGGCCAATATGCTTCCTCTGTTCTGCAAAGCACCTAGAACACTGTTGGTTCAAGGTAAAAATTAATGCTTGATACTTACACGATATTTGACAAGGATAACAGACAAGATTGGCCCTTTTACTAGAATGACTCCTGATTCTATGTATGGTCTTACAGCAAAGGAAAAGAGATGTTCCTCTATTTGTGTACTGAAGAGAGACTGAGACCTCTAAGTTTTCTTCTCAGGCTCACCAGGGACTTGTGGATAATTTGCAGGCAATTTGTATCCCCTTTTCCTGCAGGACTAAGCCTCAGATGTAATTTCTGCACTTGTCAATCACTTTTTGTGTCCCACAGACCATTCTGCTAAGAACATAGCACATGTGCTGAGGGTTTTCTCACATTTATAAATTCAAGAACTGATGGGATCTATGTCTATGGTATATGTAGTTCCTTTAAGGGAGAAAGAAGCAGAAAAATGAGGTAGAAAATCAAGTCTTTCCTTAATAAGCACTTTTTTCAACATACACTGGATTCACATGTCAGAAAGAGATTAACTTTAAGTCTCTTCATTTAAAAAAAAAATTGTTCTCTTTAGCTATCCCACTGGGTTGGACTTTCAAAAGTATGGGCAAAGTGCCAGTTAGGATTTACAACCATTCCCCTCTTTATGATTAATGGGAAGAGAGTTAGAAAAAGGAGTTTATGTTGAGACAAGTATACAGAGTATTTAAATAATAAAAGACCTCTTTCTTTTGGGAAACCCAAAATATCTATCACATTTAGATCATTTGTCCTCATAACATCTCCAAGTGGGATCATTATACCCATTTTACAAATGGAAAAACTGAGGAATAGAAAAAATTAATTTAAAAAATCACATAGACTTCAGAAGTCTACCTACTAAACTTTATTTTAAAATCCAGGCCTAGACAAATGCCGTATTTCTATACCCACTAGTTATGACTATTAAAAGAATTTGATGTTTCATCTTGATTTTCACCTTGGCTTTTCAAATGATATACCTATAATCAGGAGGTGACTTTTCACATGATTTGTCTCATGAGCTGGTCCTTGAAAGAAGACACTGCTTGGCTGGCCCCCCTCCTAGAATTCTAGAGATGTGCAACAATTCAGGCCGCATAAGAGTGATATAATGGACGTGCCTCCAACAAGGCAGAGATTTTTGTGACTGATTGACAGCTTTCCTGTGCATTCTGTTCACATGGCTATGATTGAAATCATGCCAGGGAGCCTCCTGCCATGAACGCATTCTGTCAGTCAACACATTGACATAGAAGCCAGAAAGTATTTCTAGTGTGGCTACCAGTAATGTCTGAACGCTCAGATCATTATAGAACTTGATACAGAGAGCAACTGTTTTGTACTGCCCAGGAGATAGTCATGCTGCATGACACTCATGGTGCCAATGAGTTTTAGATTTCAACTTCACTTTCACACACTTACACAAAGATTTAAGTTGGGCTAGAAATGGAAGGGATCTAAGGTGGGGGAAAACATTTACATTCTATAACAAAAGCTCTACACGTTTCTACATTATCTAGCTTTCATCCAAAATGTCTAGAAGTTTTAAATATAAATTAATGAGACATGAATAGCCACAATGTTTTTGAAACGCATGTGAAGTATTTAACTTTAAACTAACTTGATAGATTAAAATGGTTTTTAACAGAAGATAAATTGGAGAGAAATTATTTGCTTTACAGAAAAATTATTCACTTAATTTTTCAAAATATCATTTACTTTTATTCATGCCTTTTGATTTTATATCACATTAATTTCTGGATATATCCCTCCCTTCTCTCCTAATTTGAATATTATCTCTTATGCAAAATATTTTAAAAGAAAGAAAAACGCAATTAAACAAAACTCTCTAGCATATTGACTATATCGCATATATATGTATCTTTATATATACATATAGATATACAATATCACACCTAAAGTTCACTACTCTTACATTAAAGGGAGGTTGATGCATGTTTTAATATTTCTTAAAAGTTAAGCTAGGGGCAGGTAGGTGGCTTAGTGAATAGAGCACCAACCTTGGAGTCTCCAGGAGGTCCTGTGACCTTGGGCAAGTCATTTAACCCCAATTGCCCTGTCTTCCCCCCTCCAAAAAAGCAAAAAAAAATTTTTTTTAATTTAAAAATCAAGCTAGATGTTTAAAATTACACAGCATTCAATTTTACTTTTTTTACTCTTTTCTTGAACATTATTTCAATCACTGTATATTGATTTCTTGGTCACTCAGCATCTGTTAACATGTCTCTCAGTGCTTTTCTGAATTCTTCATATTTACTTTTTTAATGGCACCACAATATTACGTTATGTTTGTGTAAATTTGTTTACCCATGGGTACTCGATGGCCATCTACTTTGCTCCCAGTTACATTAATTTTCTATTCAAAAAGAATAATATACATTAATGGCTATGGGTTAGTTGTGTCTGAATCCTGATATTTTAATAGAATCTGACACAGAAATAGCAAATGTTTTTTGCAATAAGATTGTCTTCTATATTCCAATAGAATGTAAGCTTCTTGAGAGAAGAGAATGTCATTTTTGTACTTATGTACCCCAAAGTCTAGAATTGTATACAGTGAACACTTAATGTTTTCTTGAATTGAATAAACAAGTTTCTTCAAAGGATCATTTTATTCATATCCATAAATAAATTATCAAGTGAAAATAAATGATGGCTTAGAGACTATGCTGTGTGAAGATCCCTTGGACAAGCTGGATAAGTTTAGCCTGAAGAAAAGACTTAGGAAGGGGGACATGAAAGCTACCTTCAAGTACTGGAAGATGGACTAGACATTTTCTGCTTAATAGCAGAAAGATACAGATTTAGCTTTATGTGAATGAAAAAAACTCTGTAAAAGTTAGAAATGACCCAAAGTGGAATGGGCTGCTTTGCAAAGTGATAAGATTCTTCCTCAGTAGACTTCTTCAAGAAAAAGCTAGAATCTCTTGTTGGGTTGTTGTAAAGGGTTTTCTTGTTATGATGTGGCATTTGCTCGAGTTTCCATTCATTATAATAAAAAACTGCCAATGTTACTGTTGTGTCAATCTTGTGTTGTGGTTTATCAATAGTCAAAGGTGGCTGAAGTGCTTGGCAATGGGACCTCTCCTAGAAAATTGGAAAAAGAAGATGATCAATGACCTGATATTGATCAGATTCTTCCTCACATATTCTTAACTTATAATAAATAAGTTAACTAAACTAATAATAATAGCTAAATATAACTAATAATAACTAAAATAAATTTTATATATGCCTTACACATACTTATATGTGAGCATGTTGTATGCCCTGCCAGAATATAACTCCTCTTAAGTGTGGGATGTTTTATTTCTGTCTTTGTATCACTAGAGCCAAGCACAGGGTCCAGCTTTGTTGTTGTGTAGTTCAGTTGTGTCCAACTTTTTGTGACTCTATCTGGGGTTTTCTTAGCAAAGATACAGGAGTGATTTGCTATTTCCTTCTCCAACGGATTAAGACAAACAGAAGTTAAGTGACTTGCCTAGCATCACAGAGCTAGTAGTTGAGGCCAGATCTGAACTCAGGTCTTCAACTCCAAGCCCAATACTGTATCCCCTGAGCTACACAGATGCTCATAGTACTTAATGTCCCTTAATAAATGCTTGCTTGTTTGATTGATTCTAAGTTGAGTTGAAAGAAGTAATAGAGCCAATGCTTATCACAGATTTTTTTTTACTTACACCAATTCCTAGAATTCAGTTAAATTCAACAAATATTTATTAACTGTTTTCTATGTGCCAAAGCACTGCACTGTACTCTAGGGCTGTGAAGAAAGCTATGGATGCATGGAAAGAGCCCTTGTTTAAAGTCAGGACATGGGTTTAAATCTTAACTCTTTCTTTTATTTAATTGGTGGCCCTCTCTAGAACCACAGTTTTTGAATCTAGAAAATGAGGGGTTTGGAATAGATGACTTCCAAGTTTCCTCCAAGTAACTCTACTACATAGGACTAGATCAATCAAATAATTAGTATACATTTATTAAGTACCTACTATATGCCAGGCACTGTGGTCAACATTGGGAATAAAAAAAGAAGAAAATGACAGTATCTGCCCTCAAGGAACTTATAATCTAATGGGGGGAGACAAGATGCAAAGAAATATGTACAAGGTAGGTTATATAGATAACAAATAGGAAATCATTCAAGAGAAAATGCTGGAATTAAGTTGTTCAGTAGTTTTAATTGTGTTCCACTCCTTATGACTGCATTTGGGATTTTCTTGGCAAAGATGTTGAAGTAGTTTGCCAAATCCTTCTCCCACTCATTTTACAGAGGAGGAAACTGAGGCAAAGAGTTAGTGACTTGCCCAAGATCAGACAGCTTGTGTCTGAAACCTGATTTGAACTAAGATCCTCTGGACTCCAGGTCTGGTGCTCTACCCACTGTGCCACCTACCTTTGTTGAGTCTGAACTCTAGTAAAATGTGCATGGACAGGGCTGGGAAGATGCTCTAGAACAGTGGTTCTCAACCTTCCTAATGCCACGACCCTTTTGTGGGCATATCTGCATGTGGGCAGACTCGCCTGGAGATGGATAGAAGAGTGGTGTCTTAGTTCCTAAGACCATCAGAAATAAGTGTTTTGCAATGGTCTTAGGTGACCCTTGTGACCCCTGTGAAAGGGTTGTTCGACCCTAAAAGGGGTTGTGACCCACAGGTTGAGAACTGCTGCCCTAGAAGATGGGTTGTTGTTGTTTTGTTTTTTGCATATCATGTATTTGTTTACCCAATTGGGTTTAAGTTCAAAGCCTTCTAAAGTCTAAATTAATTCAGTCTTAGTTCTTACCACTTGTATATTGCATGCACATACTTATCTGCCAGTTGTTTCCACATTATTACATGAGCTCTTGAGGCCAAGGACTGTGTTTCTGTCTCTCTTTGTAAATGCAGTTCCTGGCACATAGTAGGAGCTTAATAAATGTCTATTGATTGAATGGTTTTTAAGCAGTGCAATTTTCCTGAACTATGTTCTGCAAAACCCTAATGTAAATTGAGGCATCATAAGAAAATTTTTGTGGAAGTTATTTTTCTGTCTAAAATATTATGAAATTATGTATAAAAATAGATTTCATGTGGCAGTTTTCATTATGAAAATGTGTTTCATTTTATGTATTTTGCTTCAAAGTTTCTGTAATTATTGATCTCTTCTCCTCCTCCCTTTCATATAGCCAGAATTAAGAAGAGTTAGGAAAAGATTTCCTATAGAAGGTGGGATTTTAGTTGGGACTTAAAGTCCTTTCAAGTTCTGAGGTTCTGCAATTCTATGAAATATATTAGTAACAAAATCTTCAGAGTTGGAAGAGATCTTGGAAATCTGCCAGCCAACTAACATTTATTAAGCACTTATTAATTTACCAGTGTCATGCTAATCACTTTTACCTACTCCTAATACACAATACCCTCTACAACATAACTGATAGGTGATTTTTCCAAACTTTACTTGAAGGAGCTTTCTGCCTCATAAGACAGCACATTCAGTTTCTAGAAAGGCCTAGTTTTTATTTCAAAATTGTACCCTTAGACAAAACCTACATCTGTTTCTCAGCAACATTCACCTTTTATCTTTGGTTTTGCCACCAGTACTATTTCCGATAAATCAAATCCTTCTTCCATATGTCTGTTCATCAAAGACAGTTATCAAGTATCCCTAAGTCTTCTGTTTTCCAGGCTAAATATTTCAGTGTCTTCCATAAAATACCATTTCTAATTCCCTGTGGGATGCAGTAGAAAGGATATTGGGTTTGGAGTACAAGGTCCTAGGTTCAAAACGGTCTTTTTTTACTACCTGAGTGATCTTGAACCAGTCATTTAACATTTCTGGGGACTCAGTTTCTTCCTTTGTAAGATGAGAAGTTTGGATTATATGAATCCTGGGGTTGTTTCCAACTCTACATATATGATCCTATGATCCTAATGGCCTTCATTTTGATTGAGTTCAGACTTTTGATATCCTGCTTACATTATAATCCAGATGGGTCTGACAAATTTATATTATATGTACTTATTCTGGATGCTTTATATCTATTAATGTGGTACAAGATAGAATTTACATTTTTTTAAAGTAATAACACTTTATTGGAGATGAAGTCATTTAAAAATATTAATTTATATTATATCATGTTTCTCCCATCATATACTCTTTTAATTAATTTTCTTAAGTTGTGAAGTTAATTTTCTTAAAATGAATAAAAGATTTTATATTTTATCTTGTTCAAAATTTGACCTTTCAGTCCCATCAAGATATTTTAAAATCTTGAGCCAATCATCACCCAATATGTTAGTTATCCTTCTTAGCTTAATGTAATCTGTGCATTTAATTAATTTGACATTGATGGTTTCATACAAATAAACGATAAAAATATTGAGCAAGTACCTGTGAGGCCCTTTAGATACCCCCCTCCAGGTTGATATCAATCTAACTCTCTTTGAGTCTTGTAAAGAACTAATAATAAATCAGCCTAACTATACTTTTATAATCCACACATGCTGCCCGAGGGATATCATTTCATACATGATATCATTTGACCTTAGTTTATCTAAAAATGGCAAGTATATATATGTATATATGCATATACACACATATATACATATACATGTATATGTGTTACCTACCTCACAGGGTTATTGTGAGGAACAAATGAATTCATGTGCATAAAAAGCTTAACCTTAAAGTCTGTGCAAATGTCAGCTGTCATTATAATATTATTGTTGCCAAAGCCTTGCTGAAATTCAGATCCACTATGCATGTGATATACTCCTAATTTACTAGTCTAGTAACCCTGTCCAAAAAAAATTGGTGTCTGACCTAATTTGTCTTAGAGAATCTATGCCAAGAATTACACATTCTGCCATAAACATAATTTCTGGCTTTCATGATGCATTCAATTTATTCAGTTCAACTAATCAATAAACATTTAAGTGCCTTTGATATGCAAGGCCATATGCTAAGCAATGGAGACACATATCAGGAGGCGTCCCAGCCATGCACCACTTCATTTTTAACTCGAATCTCAGTATTTATCTTTCTCCTCAACAACCAATGTGGAGGTTACTACCCTGAGGGTCTATTCATCTGATTGGTAACTGCCTGTCCATACCAGTATTTGGGGAGGGACTCCAGCCATTTTCTACTTCCCTCCCTACAAGAATGTCCCAGATTTCTCCTCCCTATCCTCACCAGCCACTTTGCCTAGCCTAGCATAAATATCCTTTTCTTCTGTACTCCCTTTCAATCTCTACTTTTTGTGTTGTCTTTATACATTAGAATGTAAGAAGGCAAGGACTGTCTTTTGAAATTACATTTGTATCCTCAGTGCTTAGCACAGTGCCCAACATCTATCTATCTATCTATCTATCTTTCTTTCTTTCTTTCTTTCTTTCTTTCTTTCTTTCTTTCTATCTGTCTTATATAGGACCAGCTCTCATTGGAGCTTCCAGGGAAAAGGATGTATATACACAAAAAAGAAGATGGAGTAAAGTAAGTTCAAAGAAGAGAAATAAAGGGTAAGTGAACTGGAACTTGAGATACACAGGCACTGCAGTTGGGAGATCCATTCTGCTCTACAAAAAAGTGACATAGGAGAGAATAGACTGGGGGAGGGGGAAACACTGGGATGGCTGTTTTGGGGTGGTGGGCAGGGGAAAGACGGGGAGAAAATATGTAACTCAAAAAAAATTTAATAAAATAAATTAAAAAAAAAAAAGAAAGAAAGGGTAAGTGGTATGAGAAATTTGAACAAGGAAAGATAGTATTTTCCCAAAGGAGTGAGGGAAGTCATTGTGGAGGAGATGACATATGAAGTGTCCTTGAAGAAAACAAACAGAGATTGGGGTAGAAAGGAATACATTCCAGGTATGGGGTACAGGCAACAAGAACAAGCATGGAGACAGGAGAGGGCAGAAAGAATGAAGAGTGAGGGCAGGAAGCAGAGAGTAATTAAGCTTTGTTTTTTTAAATTTTTATTCATTAATTTTATTTTGACTACATACTTCTAATTTAATTTGCTACAATAAGTAGCAAATCAAGTAAACCATTATAGAAGAAATAATTATAAGTAAACTTAAACTTTAGTCATTTTCCATTTGTTAAAAGAAAAGGTCAAAGAAGGCTTTAGATACCTCAACCTAAATATAAGGGGAATCTGGAGGACTTTCCATTGAGGAATGATGTATTGGTTATGGCTAAGTCCCCAATAAAAAGACATTTGTAAGTGTGTCAATTACTCTGTTCATATTAATCTGACAGTCTCACAAAAGAATGATTACATGATATTCAGTTCTAACTTTCTAGTCTCTTTACAAAACTCCAATATTTTATTATTAATTTTCTTTTGGACATTACCAACCGTAAATCCCAATTGGCATCTCAAACAATGGGTGAAGGGAGCCAGTCTGGAAGTAAGACTGGTGTATAGTGGATACTGCTGTTCCTGGAACTCTTTAGTTTACTTGCTTGTTAATAGCAGCTGGTCAGTAGTTAGTACTGATTGTATGAGTCTTTTCTGACAAAATTTGCTTACTTTTATGATGGCTATGGTGCTAGGTTGGTAGCAGGACAACTGGTCTGAAGTATACTCTTGGGCTCATGGTCCTAGACTATGAGGGGAAGTGTCAGTTAAGGTTTAGGCAGGGATTTGACACATTTGGCAAATGTTTTATCTCATCTTTTCCTCAGATGACTTTGCTTCTTCAGTTAGGCTGGTTTGATAGCAAGGGGTCAGTAGCTGGTGGTGGTGCACTTAGGTCTTCACCTTTTGTTCATATGTTTATTAAATACAATACTTATACATGGTAGTCTACAAAAGATGTGTTTAAGATTTCTGCCTCTCTATATGTGCTTATGAGTTTTTCGCATTCTAACATTGATTCAATTTTTTTACAACTAATATAGAAGCCAGAGAAATACAAATTCATTTATTGAAATTCTAAATCACAATTCTTGATAAATCTGTTAAATCCAGGTTTAAATTATTTCAAATGTTTCATTATTTATCTTTCAGTTGGATTTTGTCAAACTTTAACAGAAGAACTAGGTAATCTAGAATTAGCACCTACCCAGAGTTTAAAAAAAACCGGTTGATTTTTCCTTGAGAAAAAGCTTACATAACTGAATGCATATTTTAAAAATATTTGTATTATTTTATTACGTGTTGTGCCTTTAATAATATTATTTCCTACTTTTCTTTCTTAATGGCATTTATGTTTATTATTGCTTCCTCTGAAATAATGTCCATAATTCCTGCCTTTTTGGAGTCATCTGAAGCCTAATAGATTTTATTCCACTCCTTCTCTGTTAATCTGTATGAATACCCATGATTTAGATGTGTTTCCTGTACATAGCAAATTTGGGAGTTTTGTTTTCTATGTCACTAAGTAATTTACATACTTTTAATTGGCAAATACATCTTATTAAAAATCAAGATCACAATTTTTTATGCTTGTTTTTCCTCTATTATATTACATTTCCTTCTCTTTTTATCAGCAAAAAGTATATTGCTATTATATTTTTACAATCTTATATCCCTTGCATTGACATAAAATGATCACCCCTCTTTTGCTAACAGGAAATACAGCTAAAACCTATCTTAGTTTGTAACAATCCACTCTTAATAATCCTAATTCTACTTTCATTCTCACACTAAGGATACAACCCAGGATTGTACTTTCATTGATAAAATTTTTTTCTTTTTTCTATTTTGTTTCCTTCCCTCACAAAGCTCAGCTAAGAGCATGGTTTAGAAATCAACCTCTATTTACCAGCCTACACATATATGACTGATTAATCTTTACTTGTGGTGTCTGATTCCAAAGAACATTATTTCACTTCTCCTTTCTTTCTTAAGAATATATAATTAAGTGTATTCTTTTCACAAGAAGAACTTTCCTCAAATTCCTAGGCAGTGGTGTTTTTTTTCTTCAATGATCCCTTTACTAGGTGTAACTTAATATAAATAATAGCTATATAATTACCTCCTTATAGCATATTTACCATTGAATCATCCTTTGCTACTTTTCACATATAATTTTAGATTACATCATTTACATTTTTGCTGTTTGGTCAATTTACACATCAAACAATCTTCTCAGTTCTTATTCTTTTCCCCTTACATGAAAATGAGTTTCTGATCTTACTGATTTTTTTTTTCATGGTACAGTATGCTACGATAGTTAATACTGGGATGTAGGTGAAGTTCTTTTGCTTTTCAATGTATTCTAATCCAATCTCTTTCTTCATTTTTGTCCTGGTTGAGTAGTCTTATGCAATTTGAATAGATGCTTGTTGGTATATAAATTATTTCCTCTTGTCTGCAAATGATTCTTTTTTTGATATTGATACTCCCGGAACTTGTGATTTATACTTCTAGGTGATTTATACTTCTCTATATACT
Source organism: Pseudochirops cupreus (assembly GCA_028627135.1). NCBI lineage: Eukaryota > Metazoa > Chordata > Mammalia > Diprotodontia > Pseudocheiridae > Pseudochirops > Pseudochirops cupreus. Next base: position 397,887,971 of record CM053582.1, on the reverse strand, counting down.
TATAATATTAGGGTTTCACTCTTGCTATAATCTCTATAAAATTTCACATTGTCCTCTGTATCTAATGTTCCTTGATAAATTTTTTTTAATGATTTTTTTTGGAAATAAGAATTCCCAGATTGTTTCACTGAGATCTCTCCTCTCACTCTGTTGTTTTGATTTTTAAGGTGTTCTAGTTTTGCATTAAAAAAAGTTCTTTTTTTTTGTTTTTACTCTTGCATATCTTTATTTTTTCACTTTGCCTGAATCACTCGGGTCCTCAGGTAGTCCTCTGTTTCACTTATATTTTATTCCTTTGTGTTGACTATATCAATTCTCATATTGATCATTCTTCCTTGAATGATTTTATTTTCAATTTTATAGAAGCCAGATTTTCTTTTATTGTGATTTTAAAACATCATAGAAGTTCTTATGTTATGTCAATGGTTTCATCTAGAGATATAGTTTTTGTTTTTCAGTCTTTTTCTTTCCTTGTGGAAATATTTTCACATTTTTTTGCATTGTATAATTTATTTATTTATTGTGCTATGACTTCCATTTAGCTTTTTCATTTCTTTAAACTCTAAGGATTCTAAGAATTTCCTTCCTTTTTCCTAATTTCTTGTTATTGGTTTTTTATTTTATTTTATGCTTTTGTTGTTGTTTGGTGTTAATATAAGGGAATTGAGCTTTATCATGACCACTTACTCTGACATATTTCTGGAAATGTCCCAGAAAATATAGAGGCAGCATGGTATAAGGGGGAAATATGCTATACTTGAATCCTGGTTGAAATCCTTGTTCTGACAATTACTACTTACATGACTGAGTAATTCACTTAACCTCTCTTGGGTCTCAGTTTCTTTATCTGTAAAATAAAGGGATCAGACTCAATGTTGTCTAAGGTTCCTTCCTATTCTTCATCTATGGTTTTAATTAATTGTGACTGAGATGTAGAAAACATAGAAGAGTACTGTATATATGAAATAAGTCTAGAAAAGTAGAGTAGAATCACATTGTGCAGTACTCTGAATCTATAATTAAGAATTAATACATTATATAGTAGTCAATGAATAGACACTGATAGTGTTTGAATAGAGAGACATGATTAGATTAGATCTCTTAAGTATAAATATATACCTTGGATTCTAGGGGCTAGACTAAATTCAAGAAGAATGATTAGAAGGTTTTATGACCTAACTTTCACAACTTTAAATATGAATAAATTTAACAATTCAATTTTAAAAAGAGATGGTAGGTCAAATAAGAAAACAAAATTCTATAATCTGTTATTTGAAGAAAGGCTATTATATTTGTCTCAATGAGAAGAAATTATGTCTGGAACTAGGGTACTAGAAGTAAGAAATATCTTAGAAGCAGTAGGACTTGACAATTGATTTGAACGAGAGGACTGAGTTACATAAAAGAGACAAAAATGTCCCCAAGTTTACATGTCTAGGAGACTAGGTGGATGGTGGCATCATCAGTAGAAAAGTCAGGAAATGAGAATGGTATGAATGGTATGAAGGGGAGATTATTAGTGTTTCAAACTTGGCAAAATTTGAGGTACAAAGAGAAATTCATGTATAGACATCTAGGAACCAGTTGGAAATAGAGAACTGGAGCTCTGGGTAATTTATGGGGATGAATATATAGATTTGAGATTAATATCAATAGAGGCAATAATTGAAGACATAGAAGTGGATGCAATTCTCAAGGAAGAGTATTTAGAAAGAAAAGAGTGCCTAAAACAAATTTGAGAAAATCTATGTTTTAGTGGTCACACTAAGGTCACTTATGACCTTAAAGAAAGCTTTCTTAGTGGACTAGTTTTAGAATACTGTTGTGACACAGAACCTTTCTACAGGCTAGTCCTTTTCAAGTGAAGTTCACCCTTTGATTTCCTAGATGATTTACTTTTTATTGCACAATATTTTTTGAATTATAAAAATATAATTGTGAAGAGTAAATCTATCAAAAGCATTTTTGCCTCATCATGATAATTTTTAAGTAATGAGGTAACCAGTATATGCTAGTTGATCTTCAACATCATTGCTCCAACTCTTGCTTGCACAGTCAAGCCCAAACTAATCTTTGAAACTTCAATGAACCAATGAGAACTTCTGTGTGGATATTCCTTCCAAAACTATAGGTCACAACACCTTTTTATCTACATTGTGTTATTCCTTCCATCACCCCCCCCATTTCCTCATCAATCTTATCTCTCTTAGGTTCTATGGTTCTAGAGAGCATTGATAGTCATCTATGCAATTATTTGTTAACCAGTGACGATTCTAAAATCTTACTTTGATGTACTGTCACAAAGGTACCTTTGGCTACTTGAAACCTGTCACAGTCATACACAAAGTCTGGGAGTACATCCCATAGTGGAAAAAATTTGAACAGGGGTTAACAAATCAAATCTGGCCTATTCCCTATTTATTTATTTATTCATTTATTTATTTTATGACTAACAAACTAAGGTTTTTATATTTTAAAAATAATTTGGCTATATGCTAGACCCAGACTCAAAGCACTATTAGACTTTGAGTCTGAATTTAAGACCAAACTCTAAGTCTATTGCTTGAGATTTGGCTGAGCTATAACTAAAGAGACTTGCTACCAGAGACACTTGGCCAAAAAATGATGAATAATTTGGGCCATAGTAGTCTACTACATGACTGAATGAATTTCAACCTGTGTCAGTGGAAGGAATAGCTACATTTATGAAATCATAGATATTTATAAGTATTGAAAAATGCACTTAATAAATGTCTTTGAAGGATGGAACAACTTTGAGATACTAAGATAGTTTGTCAGTTTATAAGAGAGGCTCTTTGCTCTACACAAATTCATTTTACTTATTTGTCTTCCACTTTTTTCTGATGGATTCATAGATAAATATCTTATTTCTTAAAGGTAATCCTTATATTTCTGTGAAGTTGGTCATAGTCAGCTTATAGGAAAGAAAAGTGAATTAAAGAGAGATTCATTGATCAGTGGAAAGGCCACAGTGGATTTGTGAGTGAGGCAGGCCTGGAATTCAGGGCTATTGATTTTCATAGACTTTCAACACAAACAAACACAATGGAAGTTTTCATCAATTAGCAAGATTTCCTACCCAATCATTTACTTCTATGGGAAAAAAATAGTCCTTCAAAGTAGTAAAATGAGTTAACAAAGAAGCAGCTATCTGGATGGAATCCTCATTTAAGTCTTTGTCATATTCACTAATGGTAAGAAGGCTCCAAAATATGGTGGTTTCAACCAAATAAATGATTATAGCAGTAGTATTGGTCTAGTGTCCTTTCCACTATCTTATAACTTCAATTTGTTTTAACAAAACACCTATAATATGCTATTTCTATTTAAACTGAATATATGTATATATTTATATCGTGGTTAAAAGCAAGTTAGGGGTAGGTTAAAGTAGGAAAGAACTCTAATGATTTAGTAATATAAATGGTAATATTTTTTGATGTCATAAGTATGTTTGAATTTCACAATCTGATGTTTTATATCAGGGATCCATGATAAGCAAAAAATTTTACTAATTCTTGAAATCCAAAAGAAGGCTTAATTAAACTAACATACTTGTTGCCATGATTGTTGTTGGATATGTTTGTTTCTGTATACTTAATTTTCCTAATAGGCCTCAATAACTCATTGAAATTTAGTTTGACTAAAGTAGCATGTTTTTTTTTTCCCCAAAAGAACCACTAGACTCAGATCAGGCATAGATAAATCATTCCATTTGACTCTGATTTTGGTACCAGAATCTGTGATCTCACTTTTTGCTCCCTCCCAACACACATACATGCACATGCATGCACTCATACACACATACACATACACACAGAGGCACACACATACACACACAGAGGCACACACATACATGCACACACACACAACATCAGAAAAGAAACATTATCTAAATCAGAGGGAAAGTAGGAAGAAATATTCAAAATAAGTTTTAGGATGAGGGGAGATAGTGCTATGGACTAAGAGCTTTGTCTTTCATTTTAAAAACACCAATAGAAGGCATATAAGCAGATTGTTCTCTTATTTCATTTGGTGAAGAGTATTCAAACAAACTTTTAACACTTGTATATGTGACACGTTTGTGGCTTAGGAGAATATGACAAAATAGCCTGAAAAAGCTAGCTAATTTAGGAAGGTTGTAGAATTACATATTGTTTCTGTGTAGCATGACAATCTGGACCTTGATATCAAGTTCTAAATTGTTCCAAAGGGTATTGAAAAGGGCCATACTATAAGACAAATGAAAGATTTTGCGTTAAAAGATACAGATGATCCTGCTGAAAACAATTCTATGAATATCCTTGAGAAATACTCATTCTAGGATTTTGTGGACTCAAGTTCACTGTAAATTAGTTGTGGCCTTTCCTTCCTTTCCCTTTCTTCTTCTTTTCTTCTCCTTCCTTCCCCTTCCCTTCTTCTCTGTTCACTTATATACAACCTCCCTTGATCTGTTGTGCCAAATTTACTTGAAAGTAGTATTTGGACAAGAACCTGGGCAAAGCCAAAACAACAGAGTAGAGGCAGGGACTCATCTGAACTCTCCCAAATTCCTTTGTAAACAACTTTAGAATAATACCTTAAATCAAATTCTGAAGCAGAAGAGCCAGCAAAAGCTTGAGGTGGAACGATTTTCCAGACCAAGCCAACTTAAGAGGTCACAGGAAAGGTCTGTCCCATGTTAGGCCTGAAAAACAACACTGTCCCACCCAAAGCAATACCAGCAGCAGGCATTGGAGGTAGCTGTAAGGGTATCATTAGTAGCTTCAGGAACTCTCAGCCCACAGACAGTAAGGGGATTAGATAACTGGTCAAAAAGAGATTATAAGGGATTCTTTGCAGGTTCAGGACCCTGTTGCAATGCACAGATGCAGTCCAAGGGTGAAGCAAAGTGGTGGCAGAGGATTAGGGGCCCTGGTCATAGGTCTATGGTGAAGAAGAATGCTTGTGGTTGCTCACAAGGGAGCAGGGGCCCTTGTCTTGATTCCAAGACAAAAAAAAAAGAGCACTAGTGCTAGCAAATGTAGGAAAGCAGGGGACCTGGTCATAATTTCAGGGTCAAGAGGAGCATCAGTTCTTGTGGCTGCATGGGAACAAGGTCCCTTCCTAGGTAAAGACCAGTGCATGGACTAGGAGAGCAATGACCACACTTCTTCTTAGAGTATACCACCTTTGGAGCAGCTAGGTGGCACAGTGAATGGAGCACTGACCCTGGAGTCAGGAGGACCTGAGTTCAAATCCAGCCTCAGACACTTAATACAAAAACCTAGCTGTGTGACCTTGGGTAAGTCACTTAACCCCAATTGCCCTACAAAAAAAAAAAAGAGTATACCACCTTGGAAGCATTGAAAAGTTACAGACTCTTCCAAAATTAGCTCTGAGAATAGCAGCAAGAAAAACCTGAAGTTTAAGATAGTGTCCCCTCCACCTTGGGAGAAGAGCCTAACTTTAGCATAAAGTTAAAAATCAATAAATGAACTGGAAAAATGGCAAACAACAAAATCAGAACCTGACCATAGGAAGTTACTATGGTGACAGAGATCAAACTCAGAAGACAATGATGTAAAAAAGACTACAAGCAAAACTTCAAAGAAAAATATGAATTGGACACAAGTTCAACAAACACCTTAGAAGAACTCAAAAAGGATCTTAAAATCAAACAAGAGAGGTGAAGGAAAAATCACGGAAAAAAAATGAGAGCGATGCAAGAAACAACAAATAATAATCCCTTAAAATGTCGAATTGGAAAAGTGAAAGCTATTGACTCCTTGAGATACCAAGATAAAATAAAACAAAGTCAAAAGAAGAAAAAAAAGAAAGAAAATGTGAACATCTCATTGGAAAAACAAATGACTTGGAAAATAGATGCAAGAGAGATAGTTTACTAATTATTTGACAACCTAAAAGCTGTGATAAAAAAAGTCTAGAAATCATTCAGGAAATTATCAAAGAAAACTGCTTTGGTATCCTAAATTCCAGAACTCTTAGGTCAAGGAGAAAATGCTGCAACATTAAAAAAAAACAACCCAAAACCCAAGAACTAACAATTCAGTATTGTGGAGCCACAGTCAGGATCACACAAGATTTAGCCACTTCCACATTAAAAGAGCAGAGGACCTTTGACCCAGTAATACCACTTCTGGGGTTGTATCCCAAAGAGATCAGAGAAGTGGGAGGAAGACCCATATGTACAAAAATATTTATTGCAGCTCTCTTTGTGGTGGCAAAAAACTGGAAATTAAGGGCATGCCCATCAATTGGGGAATGGCTGAACAAGCTATGGTATATGAATGTAATGGAATACTATTGTGCTATAAGAAATGGGAAGGAGATGGACTTCATATTCACCTGGAGAGGCTTATACGGACTGATGCCAAGTGAGAAGAGCAGAATCAGGAAAAATTTGTACACACAGACACATTGTATGTGTGATGACCAACCCTGATAAACTGGACTCTTCTTAGCAATGCACAGTCATAAGACAACTCTACAAGTGTCAGGATGGAAGGAGAGATCTACTTTCAGAAAAAGATGTAGAAAGAACAGAGTTTAAATGGAGACTGAAGCAATCTACATGCTATCATTCTTTTCCATGTTTGGATTTGTTTCTTTTTTCCCACTGTTCACACCATCGGTTACAACCCTTCTATACAACCAGACTAATGTCCAATGTGAAAGTATTTGCAGATCCTATACTTGACTGCATGCTGCCATGGAGGAGGGGGGGGAAGAGAGAGGGGAGAAAATTTGAAACTCAAGGGATTCTGGAACTGAATCTTGTAAACTAAAAGTACATAAACAAATCAATTTTAAAAAAAATAAAAGAGCAGAGGGCTTGGAATATGATATTGCAGAAGGCAATGAAACTAGAATTGCAAGCAAGAAAAACCTACCCAGCAAAACTTAGTATGGTCCCTCAGGGGAAAAGTGGATATTTAATGAAATAGAGAACTTTCAAGCATTCCTGATGAAAGGGCCAGAACTGAAGAGAAAATTTGAGTTTCAATTGCAAAACTCAAGAGAAGCATGAAAAAATAAACATAAAGTAAACATAAAAGAGAAATCATAAGGTATTTGATAAGGCAAAGCTGTTTCTATTTCCATATAGGAAGATTATACTTGTAACTCCTAAGAACTTTATCATTATTAGGGCGGTTAGAAGGAGTATATATAGACAGAAGGAATGGCTGAGATGACTATGATGGAATGATGTCTAAAAAAAATAAAAATAAAATTAAAGGTTGCGAAAGAGCAATGTGCTAGGAAATGGAGAAAGGGAGAGCAATAATGGAGAAAATTTTTTTACTTAAAAGAGGCACAAAAGGAAGAACTTTTATTATGAGGCAATGTGGGCTATGCTTGAACTTTATTCTTATCAGAATTGGCTCAAAGGGGGAATAACATGCACACTTAGTTCTCTATAGATCCTATAGGGAAGTTTGAGGAGAAGGGGGTAAGGTGGGCTAATAGAAGAGAGGGTAGATTAAAGAAGGCAGTGGTCAGAATCAAAACAGACTTTTGAGGACAGTCAGTGGAGAGACAGACAGACAGACAGATTGACAGAAAGATTGAGAGAGACATAGAGAAAGAGAGAGAGAGAGAGAGAGAGAGAGAGAGAAATAGAATGGAAGTAAAGATACAGTAATTATAACTATGGATGTGAATGGGATAAAGTCATGCATAATGTGGAAGCAGATAGCAGAATGGATGAAAAACTAGAATTGAACAGTATATGGTTTACAGGAAACACACTTGAAACGAAGAGACAGAAGCAGAATAAAAATATAGGAGCAGAGCAGAATTTACCATGCTTCAATTGAGATAAAAAAAAATGATAGGGGTAGCAATCATGGTCTCAGACAAATCAAAAGCAAAAATAGAACTAATTAAAAGAGATAAGTATGGAAACTATGCTTTGCTAAAATGTACCATAGACAAAGAAACAATACCAATACTAAACTTATACACACTAAATGGCATCACATTCAAATTTTTAAAGAAAAAATTAAATGACTTAAAGGAGGAAATAGACACTAAAACTATAGTAGTGGGAGACTTCAACTTTCCCCTCTCAAAACTAGGTAAATTTAGCTGTACATGATATCTTCACAAAAATTAATCATGTATTAGGGCATAAAAACTTTGCAACCAAATTCAGAAAGACAGAAATATGAAATGTATCTTTTTCAGACCATAACACAATAAAATTATATTCAATAATAAGCTATGGAAGCATAGATTAAAAAACAATTGGGAGCTAAATAATCTAATCTGAAAGAATGAGTGGGTCAAAGAACAAATGCCAGAAACAAGCAATAATCTCTTTAAAGAGAATGACTACAGTGAGTATCAAAACTAATGGGATGCAGCCAAAGCAGTATTTTAGGGGGAAAATGTTATCTATAAAAACAAAAACAAAACAAAACAAAACAAAAAGTTTACTAAACTTAAAGAGAGAAAGAGCAGATCAATAAATTGGAAATGCAACTAAAAAAAAAGCACTAAAAAAGAGGCAAATTAAAAGTCCTCAAATACTGAATTGGAAATCCTGAAAATCAAAGGAGAGATGAACAAAATTGAAAACAAGAAAACCATTGAACTAATAGATAAAATTTGGAGCTGGTTTTAAGAAAACAACAACAGAATAGACAAATCATTGCTAATTTTGATTAAAAAAAAAGAAAACCAAATTACCAGTATCAAAAATTAAAAGGGTAAATTCAAAACCAAATGAAAATGAAGTTAAAACTATTATTGTCTGCCATTTTCCCCAATTATATGTTAATAAATATAACAATTTAAATGAATTAGATGAATATTTACAGTAATATTAATTTCCTGGCTTAACAGAAAAGGAAATAGAATGGTTAAATTACCCTCATCTTAGAAAAAGAAATTGAACAGGTCATAAATGAGCACTTTAAGAAAAATCTCCCTGACCAGATGGATTCACAAATAAATTCTACCAAACATTTAAAGAGCAATTAATTCTAATACTATATAAACTATTTGGAGAAAAATAGGGAAAGAAAGAGTCCTACCAATACATATTTTATGACACCAATATAGTTCTGATACTTTAACTAAGAAAAGCAGAAACAGAAGAAAACTATAGCCCAATTTCCCTAATTAATATTGATGTAAAAATTTTAAATAAAATACTAGCAAGGAGATTATAGCAATATAGAAAAGGTTGACCAGGTGAGATTTATGTCTGGAATGCAAGGCTTGTTCAATATTACAAAAATGAGGGTGGCTAGGTGGCACAGTGAATAGAGCACTGCCCCTGGTGTCAAGAGGACCTGAGTTCAAATCCGATGTTGGACATTAAACACAAAACTAGCCATGTGACCTTGGGTAAGTCACTTAGCCCCAATTGCCCTACCTTCCCCCCTTCAAAAAGCAAAAAAAAAAAAAAAGAAATCATATTATTATCTCAATTGATGTAGAAAACGCCTTTGACAAAATATAACACTCATTCTTATTAAAAACATTAGGAAGCATAGGAATAAATGGGGCTTTCAATAAAATAATAACTAGCATCTATCTAAAATCATCAGCAAACATTTTCTATAATGGTGATTAGCTAGAAACTTTACCAATGAGGTTAACAGTGAAGCAAGGATACCCATTATTGGCACTATTATTCAATATTGTACTAGAAATGTTAGCTTTATGACAAAAGAAAAAAATAAACTGAAGGAATTGGATTAGGCAATGAGGAAATAAAACTATCACTCTTTGCAGATGATATGATGGTATACTTAGAGAATCCCGGAGCATCAACTAAAAAAAAAATACTTGAAATAATTAACAACTTCAGCAAAGTTATAGCATATAAAATAAGTCCATAGAAATCATCATCTTTTTTTATATCTTACCAACAAAGCCTAGCAGAAAGAGATAGAACAAGAAATTCCATTTAAAACAACTACAGACAATACAAAATACTTGGGAATCTATCTGCCAAGGAAAACCTAGGAACTATATGAACACAATTACAAAACACTTTTGCTTTTGCTTTTTGGAGGGCAATTGGGGTTAAGTGACTTGCCCAAGGTCACGCAGATAGTCATTATCTAAGGAGGGGTTTAAACTTGTCTTCTTAGCTCCAAGCCCAGTGCTCTGTCCATTGTGCCACCTAGCTGCTTCATTCATTGAGGCATATAGACTATGAAAAGGATGGATTAAGAAATTTTTCAGAGAACCCTCTTACTCCCTTTCTCTTAACCTACTGTTTGGGTTTAAAGCATTGTTTAATTATTCTTTGACTCAGTTTACCCATTTATTTAGCTATTGTCCCTCTGAGTCCAATAACTTCTTCACTTGCAATGTAATCCTGCTTACTTAATGCTTACAAACCAAACTGGCATTTTTAGAAGGAAGCTACTATAGAAATGTAAATTACCTTTGCTTTTATCACCATTGTTACATTTTCTCCTTCCCAGTAAAGTTAGCATATTTCATCTTCCTGGCTTGATTTAGAATTTGAATGTTTAAAAGAATATTTTTCAACCTTCATCACAGAACACACATAGCATCGCTGAATAACTTTGAGAGACCCACTTAGAAGCCTGATCTTTTTCCCTGTGAATGAAGAACTCCTACTGATTTAATGCATGTGAATTAATTTTTAAAGGTAGAGATTTATAAGTTAGTCATAAACATTTCCTCCAGGTGGAAACTCTAAACTCACGAAGACACCAGTTTTAGAAAATTTAAATAGCGATTGGTTTGCTCATGTTTAATAAAAGGAGGGGAGAGCAGATTTGAAACACTTATTTCTACATATCTCAACTGTACCTTACTTAAAAAAAATTCAACTCATAAATCATATTTTGTATAATAAATAATGTCACTTTGTCTGCATTTATTGCTATGGAAAAATAACTATTGTACATTTCTATTAATACTGGAGTTTGGAAAAGGAAAATATATCAAATCAAAAATGTTTATTTAATGTTTGACCATTTCCTGTTTTCTGTGATTATCCTGGGAAACTGAGAAAACATAAATGAAGTGTTGACTATTATTAGTTAATGATATTCATGTTGAATAGTAAGTGTATTCCAGTATGGTGACATATACTTCAAACCAATAGTGATGAGGTACAGGCTCTGGGAACCCCCTTGAACTCTGATTGAATCTTCCTATTTGATAAGGCATTTGCTGGAGGCCGTAAGTCTTTCATTGTGGCTCAGCCCAAACCTCTGTTACTAGTCTAACCCCCTTTTGTCTCGCTAGCTCCCACCCTTGATCCTCCCAAACCCTGCATTATCTCATTTCCAGGTAGCCTCCAGGTACCTCCCACTCTTAATCTCTCATCACTGGAGTCTGACCTCATTTGACTCCTCCCCAAACTTCTCCCCTAGATCACCCCTAGATTCCTCCCCCAACCTTTCTGTATATAAGATCCCATCTTGCCTCCATGAGGTGTGAGAGCACCAGAAAATTATCTAGCACAGCCTCACTCTGTGTCAGATTATTCTGGCCTGCTTGTTTAATACGAGCGTCAAAAATACTGAGGCTCCTTAAGAGTCTACCCATTATGCTGAACTTTTAATAAACTTTGCTTTACTTTGGTTGAGAGAAGACTTGAAGCAAATTCATTCAGCAGGACTGGCATGTTGGTCTTTTGTGATCTCATGCACCCCTTACCCTATACCTCAACATCTTATGATGACCTCTACAATAGGGTTTAGAAGTTACAAAGGAGTCAGATTATTATTACTACTATTAACAATAGTTTTAAGCATCCTGTATGATTGGAGAATTGAAGGAAAAAGATATTAGGCCTCGAGTTTGTTAAAGAACTGTAGCTAACTAATATGTATTGGGAGGAAGTTTCTGTAGAGGCGGATACAACATAACCACACAAATGATTACATTTTCTCTGCAAAATGGTTAGGATGATCACTAGCTTTTAGTTGAATAACTAGATGAAGATGACTTTTAAAAATGAATTCTGAATGGAATTTAACGTCCAATGGGTTTTTCTGTGCTTATATGACTGACTGGCAAGGAAAAAAAACATTTTGATCAAATCTTAATTTTCTCTTTTCTGTTCCCACTCTTTGGGGTTCTTTTCTTTATTTTTATTTTTTAAGACATGTAAAACATACTAGACTTTTATAATCATGGAATGATTAGCCGTGTTACTGATATCAAGGTTTAAGGGACTGGGTGACATGAGGAATTTATGTTCTACTTTAATCCATTTGTCAAACTCCTCTGGAACCTGATTTTAAATTTAGTTTGAACTATTGATTAAAAAAAAAAGCCAGTTTTCTCCCATAGCTGAAACAATCCTTGACATCTAAATTCGCTGCATGAAGAGACATTTTTTTCTTTAAAAAAAAAGAGACGGGTGCTATGGGTGGTCTGACTGGTCTCTCAGAGCTCTAGATATCGATCAGCTTTCTTCCTTGATAGAGATACTTTATGAATACCACCAAAAGCTTCCAGGAAGCACATGAGTCTCAATTTAAGTCCCTTATAAGATTTCTGTATTGGACAATTTTGAAATACATTCAGGATTCCAAAACTGAACTGGGGAATGTGAGAGGATCTTGCTAATGGTCTCTGGAGTGATTTTTGCATCTATTGACTATTTCAGTGGGTGGAATAATTAATTTCTCAGTCTGAAGAACATTGGCATATGTAGAACCCACTTCCCAGTGCAACAATTGTATGTGTTCTGACTCTTTCAGACCAGCTACATTGACTCCCTAGAATTTTAGTGTACCATAAAGGGTTAGAGTATTTCTTTTTCCTCCTGCCATTTACTAGAATCCCCACCATCTGTGTTTTCCACATTGTAGTGGGGTCATTGACTAGCACTCCTGTTCTCTTTAGCCACTTAACATTGGGTATCTTTTACAAAGGGTTATTTGTGCAAGAACAAATGCACAAACTTATCTCCCTTCCTTAACACCTGTGGAAGAATACTTTCCCCTAATATCACCCCAGTCTTGGAGGAGGTTTAAAACTTAGCTAAGTTCCTATGTAACATTAGTCCCACCAAGTTCACATCCAAAAGTGACATCTTTGCCAGATGAAGCCTCTTCTCAGCTTATATTGAGATGGGGTACCAAAGGTCTTCTCAAAGGTTACTCCCTGGTCTTTGGATCCTCAATGCTGGATTACGTGTAACACCTAGCCTGGATTCCAGCTCCTGAATTCTTGTAACTCACTCTCCTGACCTTTTAAAACTTCCAAAGTCAGAGACTCCTTTTGCTTCACCTATAACAATAAGGATGATGATGATAATAATAATAGTAATTAACACTGATATTGCACTTGCAATGTTCCAGGCCCTATGCAAAACACTTTTAAAATATCTCATTTGATCCTCACTACAATCCTGGGGGGTAGGTACTATTATTATCCCCTGAAATAAAATCTGGCCTCATCAGATTACTAGCTCTGTGACCTTGGGCAAGTCACTTAACTTCTGTCTGTTTCAGTCTTTTCAGCTGTAAAATGGGGATGATAATAACATCTCATTCCCCAGGTTGTCTAAGCATCAAATGAGGAAATATTTGTAAACAGCACTCAGTTCAGTATGCTTCACATAATTAGGTGCTTTATAAATGCTAGCTGTTATTATTAAAGACAATATGACCACGTGACACTTGTATGTGGTAGAGGGGGTTTCTGTTCAGGCAAGGGCTTGATCAGATAGCTGCTGAATCCCTTTTCAATTCTGAAATTGTATGATTCTGGGATAGATGACCTTGGAAGTTTGTGCAAGATCTAAAACTCTATGATTCTTGTTCCTGAAAGAAGAGTTCCAATTGAAGGAATCTCTACTGTTGTTGTAGTAGTAAAAAAGGAAAATATGTAGACATAATATTGAATTATCCCACTCTGATATTAGCCACCATGTCATTGAAAGAAGACCTTTGTTGGTAGCTGACTTTAGCACACGAGCATCTGTTTCATTATGGTTCCCACAGGTGCCAGCAATCAGTTGTATTGTACCTTTAAGGTGCTTGAGGTGAATAGTGTTTCACTAGTAGGTCAGTACAAATTGTGAGTCAATTATTTATGAGTTGCACCCAATTTGTTTAAAACTCACTGACCTTAATACAGTTATGACATGTATCTTGACTTGATTCTCCCTCTTATTGATTTGGTCAGGAATAGTAAAAGAAGAGGTGAAATGGCCCCTCAGTGTAAGTTAAAATGGTAGTTTACAGCCACAGTAAATTGCTTTAGTGGACTTTGTGTCCTTTTAGAGTTGGAAAACGAAGCAATAAAGTAAATAGGTGTATGCAAGTCTTGTTTTAAAAAGTACTTGAAGTACTCTTAAGAATATCATGGATTTGATAAGATCTACTCTAGACTATAGAATTTAAAATTAACCTGGAGCTGAAAAAGGTGAGGAATGTTGAAATCCCAGTATTGTGCTAACAACTCTGAAATGGAAGGGTGTGAGAGGAGTGAAGGGGATTTCCCACTATTGTCTGCCATTCTTTGAGAAAGGTAAAGTGTTATGGCCCTGGGGGCCACATCCAGTTGTATTAAATATTTCAGATGGCTTCAAAGTTGTTTCAAAATACACTCACACACACACACACACACACACACACACACACTCACACACACACACACACTCACACACTCACACACACACACACACACACACACACACACACCAACCATAATAGGTAGCATTTATATAGCACTTTCAAGGTTTGTGACCAACTTTACAAAATCCTCCTAGACATAGGTGCTATTATTATCCCCATTTTACAGACAACAACAAAAACAATTATAACTAGCATTTTAATAGTACCTACTATGGCGTAGGCACTGTGCTAAGTGCTTGTCTCCCACTCTATCTCAGGCCATGACTTTTGTTCTAGCCAAGCCAGCATCCCAGTTGCCTCTAAGTATTTGCTTCTTCATTTTCATGTTAAAATCTCTATATAGGATTTCCTGAAGGCTTGGAGTCTTCTACCTTCCCTTGGTTGTCATCTCATAGCTTTACCTTCCTTTAAAAAAGTTGAAGACCTGTTTCTTTTAGAAAATTTTTCCTAGGTTAACATCACCCTTTCCATAAGCTGAAAAAATAAATTCCAAATTTTCCTACAAGAGTTTTTTCTTTGGTCAACATCTTTCCCTAATCTGCAAGGAGAAATTCTCCCCCCTATTCTCCCTCTCAATTACATTTCTGTATTTCCTATAGTTATTTGTACTGATCCAAGTTAATAGTAGAGTCTACTGTCTTTTCCATTATATTGTAAGTCTCCTTGAGGGCAGGAACCGTGTCTAATCACTAATATGGTACCCTGAGCATCTATTACAATACTATGTGCCCTCTGGGGACTCAATAAATACTTGTTGACTCTTTTATTCTATAAATGTAAACTACAAAATAATCAGATGGAGTCTGCCAATGTCTAATTTGCTCCCCGTAGGTAAGTTTGTCTCTCTGGTAGCATTAATTCTTTCAGGTCACTAGGGTGCTGTTTAGCAAATTACTACAGTCATGCACTTACTGGTACCCTTGTGGCCTGAATGAGTTTAGGAACCTCCCAAAGTGAAGGACTTTCCCCTGAGAGGAACCTCCTACTCAGACTGAATCACTTACCCAACGTTTATTATTTTCAGAAACATTTTCCCATTGAGGCCAAATATACCTATGCCTTTAGGCCTGTTGGATTTTTCACACTGGGGAAACTCCCAAATGATAAATACATTTAAAAATGCACTTAATGAACAAGATTCTTATCTATTTCAATTCCTTTTTTAAAGGAAGGTATTGTAGAATTAATGGAAATGTCATGAAAAAAAAAAGACTGTAAGGAGAACTATAGAGTGCCTGCCTGAGTGTACAGATTTCCAGCAGATATGACTGTCAAAACTGCTCTCCTGCTGTTTGAATAGCTTTCAGAATTCACTTCCTGTATGCATCATGATACAAAAATTTTGTGAGACATTAAAGTAGCATGAAGAACTACTCACCTGGTGTCTTTTTTTCTTCTTCAGTTTGAGACTCCAGGAACTATTTGTTCTCTTTTGCTTAGTGATCACGACTGGACAATAATCCTTTTTATATAATTTCAAAAATATCCTTATATAATAAAGCTAACTCATGACTAAGCTGCAGCTTAATACAAAACTCTTGCTTCTGATTTGAGATCTGATTTTGTCATGCAGTGAGCTGAAAATTATAAACAGAACCACCATGACTGCCTTGAGTTCTCCCTCTCCTAACTTCTGAAGTTCCCCTAAATAGGCTGAGCTTCTCAAATGCTTTTGTATTGCTCAGCCTTGGCAAGATTGGAGCCAGGTCCATAAGGCTAAGCTCTGGGGCCAGGAAGATGGGTTCAGGCCATGAGTTGTCAGTAAGATATACAGAAATTAAGGGGTAAAGGAATTAACTCCAATGCATGGGTATTAAAGCAGATGAGTGAGTTGAATAAGGCTGGACAAATGCTTTAGTCAGCCTAGCTGGAAGTCACAATGGGGAGATTCAAGGCACAAATGTGAAGAGGACAGGTTAAGTAATCAGACTGTAGGAAACAAACATGCAAACCAGGCAGAGGCGGAAGGTTAGAAATGAGGTTAGGGAATTCAAACCGATGTATGAACCATAAGCCATGTAGGGATCAAAGAAGTCAATAAGTTGGTGAGGCAGGAACCTGTGTGCATTCAGAAGTCTAAATGGTGGTTTCATTTTCCTGATTCCTTCCAGTTGGACTTAGGAAGAGAGCTATATCCTCAAGACATTCTGGGAGGTGACAACAACAACAACAGCAAACTACAACAATAAAGACACTGACAACACCTAGCATTTAGAGAGAACATTAAGGTCTGCAAAGCACTTAACACAATTATATCATTTGATTTTCACAACAACCCTGTGAAATAGAAAGATAAGGAAACTGAGGCTGACAGAGGTAAAATGACTTACTTGAGGTTGCATAGATATTAAGCGTCTGAAGCGAGGTAAAAATCCAGGTCTTCCTGTTTCCAAGTCCAGGGCTTTATACTACTTAAGAGGGAGAAATATGTTCAGGATGAATATGGCTTGTTCTTAATCCTTAGAGTTTTTGCTGTTCAATTTATCCCCCGGAGTTAAAAACAGGATTGGACCTATAATTACCATACAGGATGAATGGGACTATGCCTTATGTCACTAACATGGTAAAAGAAGCCATGCTTTTTGGTGGTGAGGGGTGTGATATGCTTGTTGCCTGCCCACAGTTATCCCCACACCATACTTTATATATCTCTACAGTCCCCCACCCCCAGGTTCCCATAAGGCCTTTCTTCTCCTACCCCGGTTTCAGTGGAAAGAAGGGTTATACTTTCCTAGAATAGCTGTATCCATTGGTGGTCTCTGTTCTAAACCATGGATGCCAGCTTCAAATCCTACCCTCTCCACTCAGCTTTTTGTAACTAAGGTAAAAATATAGCTACATGTGGTTTCTGTCCACGGTGCTAGAAACAGCATTGGACTACAGCTTGACAGCCTTACAAACATGTCTTTTTGTATGAGCAATGAAGAATGATAAAATATTATTTCATTATTCGCATGCTACTATGGGAAGAGTATAAATGAACAGAACAGTATGATCAATAATAAATTTGTGGGCTAGTAATTTTTTTTTTTTAGCAATGTACAAGTAGGCCAAGACAACTGGGGCTAATAGTCTTGACCTATAGTATCATGAATGTGCAGGGGGATTTTAAGAGATCTTTTAATTTCTCCCCTCCATTATAGGTGTAAACAATGTTAGGAAGAGACAGACTAGGAAAAATAAAAGCTTTCCTTGAAAAAAAAGTTTCTTTAAAATATATGTACACAGTTATCTAGCATTCTGACATTCTGATCCTGTTATATTAGAACACTGGACTTGACTCAGGAAAACCTCGATTAAAATCCCACCGTGGACAAATACTATTTATATTCCCTTAGGGATATCGATCAACCTGCTAGGGCTTTAATTTCCTCATCTGCAAAATGAAGGGGTTTTTTGCATGGTACAGTGAAAAGAGCATAACTCTTGGGAGGACCTGGATTTGAATCTCACTTCTAATACTTACTTTTTGTGACTTTCTATAAGTTCCTTAATTTCTTTGGGTCTTAATTTCTTTATATGCAAAATGAATGGGTTGGGCTGAATGGTCTTTGAAGACCCGTCTAACTCTTAATCGATAATCCCCTGACTAGATAGCTCAACCCCATGAGATGCCTTCCACCTCAAAAACTGCAATCTCAATTTCTTTTATTTTTTGTAATACTAAATTAATATTTTTAACATTTATTTTTTTAAAATTAATTTCCCAATTCTCTCTCCCTCCAGTCTCTCCCTTGCTCATTGAGAAGGCAAGAAATATGATACCTGTTATATGTGTGAAATCATGCAAAACATATTTCCATATTAGCCATGTTGTAAAAAGAAAAAGAAAGTGAAAAAAAGACTTCATTCTGCATTCAGAGTTAATCAGTCCTTTGGAATTATCATGGGTTATTGTGTTGATCACAGTAACTAAGTCTTTTATAGTTGATTATTGTTACAATATTGCTGTTACCATGTACAATGTTCTCCTGGTTCTGCTCACTTTACTTTGCATCAGTTCATATATGTGTGATTTTAGTATCTAAGATAATTTTCGTAGAGGTTAGGTAATTGAACATTTTTGTTGTTCCATTGTTTTTCAGTTGTATTCAACTCTTTGTGATTCCCTTTTGCATTACATGTGTTGTCTTCTGTGTATTTAAAAAATGTTAATATCTTTCCATCTCTCTTTTTGGACAGGCAATTTTTTTTTTTTGCTAGCACTCTTCTTCCTCTCACTTCCTATTCCTCTCCAAATGGAAAAAAAAATGAAGAAAATCAGATTTCTTAGCAAAGGTACTGGAGTAGCTTGCCATTTCCTTCTCCAGTTCATTTTACAGATGAGGAAACTGAGGCAAACAGGGTTAAATGACTCACCCAGGGTCACACAGCTAGGAAGTATCTGAGGCCAAATTTGAACTCAGGAAGATGAATCTTCCCAACTGCAGGCCTGGCACTCTATCTGCTGTACTACCTACTTGCCCCTGATTGAACAGTGTCAACTATTTATGTGCATAATGATCAAATGCACATGAAAAGATAGGATATGTATATAAAAACTTACTTAAAATGTTTCTATTTTAAAAGTTTTCAGTTATTATTTTATTATTTATGTATTTTATTTGTTATTACTTTTAGAAGTTAGAATGCAAGAAAGATGTAATGTCTCTACCATACAAGGAAATCTGTTGCTAACAAGCCTAATTCAACTTGCAGTCTCAACTTCACCTTTATTTCCTTTGTCTTTATTCTTAACTTAAACATCAAATAAATTGAGTAAATCTATATCTGCAATAGAACAGAAAAAGAAGGTTCTATAAAAACCACGATTCCATTATGTAGAGCTTGCTTTTCTTTTTCAGTACATAAGAAATTCAATATGTAACTTTCAGAGTCATCATGTATTTCTGTGTTTCCTTCTGGCATTACTTCTGTTCTCTTCTGTGTATTTAAAAAATGTTCAATAATCCTTTTTTCCTGTTTTGTTTTGTTTTGTTTTTTTTTGGAAAGGCAACCTTATTGCTAGCCCTCTTCTACCCCCACCTTCTACTTTTCTCCAAATTGAAAAAAGAAAGAAAAGCAAATCCCTTGCAATAGATACGCATAGTCAAGCAAAACAGATTCCCACACTGACCATGTCAGAAAATGTATGTCTCATTTGGTACCTAAAGTCCATCATTTCTCTGTCAGGAAGTGGATAGAATGCTTCATCATTGGTCTTCTGTAATTGTGTCAATGTCACATTAAATTGTAAAGGTTAATAAGGGTCATGTGGGGTGGCGAAGTAATAGGAGGCAGTTTTCTTTTTTTTTTTTTTCTTAAATTTTTTTTTATTTACTCATTTACTTTTAATTTACAAGATTCAGTTCCACAATCACTTGAGTTTCAGATTTTCTCCCCTCCCTTCC
>CM053582.1:397838075-397867469 GCA_028627135.1 Pseudochirops cupreus | reverse complement strand
TCACTTAGCATTAGTCCGTATAAGCCTCTCCAGGTAATTATGAAGTCCATCTCCTTCCCGTTTCTTATAGCACAATAGTATTCCATTACATTCATATACCATAGCTTATTCAGCCATTCCCCAATTGATGGGCATCTAGGGGCCACTTCTTATCATATTCATGGATGGATCAACACTGCAGCACAGAGTTGGGGTTAGGAAAAACCCACAAATGCCACAAAAATTTGAAGGGTCAGGAAAGTATGTCATTAGACAGTTCTCTAGCATGTTCTTTCATTAAAACAATTAGTGTTTTAAGAAACATTAAAATTTAACTAATCCTATTCCAAATTCCCTCATTTATAAAGATCTTAGATGATGAAACTGAGGCTCTGAGAGGTAAAGTTATTTGCCCAAAGTCATGTAGGTAATCAGGATTTGAACCCAAGTCTTTTGATTTCAAATCCAATGCTTATTTCACTACATGAATCATTCAACTGATCAATGAACAAGAATTTCGTAAACACCTACCATGGTCACAGCTATTCTGCTAGGGACTGAAGTACAAAAGCAAAAAAAAATTTCCCTGCCTTAAGGAATTTATAATCCATTTAACATCATGCCATAGATTATCTGCTGATGCTGTTCTAATGTTGCTGGTTTAGAATCACCTTTCTTAAAATTGTCTTCCAGTTTCTATCTCAAACAATTGTATTTTGATGTTCTAGAGAAATCCCAAATGCCTATCCTAGTAAGTTTTTGGTCTGTAGTATTTATGCCTATTGCACCATAATTTAGACCATAGACCTCTTGCTCCCTGAAGAAATTGCTACCCTGTCCCCCTGTTTGATTCTGCAAGGGATTTCTTTAGTTATAGGCTCCCTCTGGGAACACGATAAATTGATTCTAATACACAGCATTTTCCTCACAATAAACTCAGAAGTACATCAATAGTTTTTAAAACAAAAAACTTTGGACCATTTTCCTATAACTGAAATATTTAATTCAATTTCAATCAAAAACACTCAAATGCTGAGGCAGCTATATAATGCAGTTGAGAGAGGACCAGCCCTAAAGTCAGGAAGACCCAAGTTCAAATCCAACCTCAGACACTCAACACTAGTTATGTGACCATAGGCAACTCACTTAATCCCTATTGGGGAAAACAAACAAACAAACTTAAGTGTCTACTTTCTGCAAGTCAATTATTGTAATTGGAAATACATATTTTAAAATTTTGTATTACTATACAGGTAATTCCTGAAACAAGACCTTATAATTTGTAAATGTCCCTTGCACATGGAACTGTGGCAGTTGTCTTTTTTTAACCACCATTACTTGGATTAACTTTATTATAGAGGATTTACATCTTGATGACACCAACCACCACAGGGGAAACAGAGAAAAAAGGAAGAAATTCCTTCTCTTAGAAGAAGGGGGAATTCTCTCTCTTCATCAATGTAGTAGAGACAGGAGAGAGGGGAAGAATTCTTTCTTATTACTAGAGGAATGGTTAATTTCTTCTAGAGATGGCAGGTGAAGGGAAGAAAGTCTGGGGCCTGGAAACTCTCCTTGTTTCCTAAGCTGTCATCTGAAAATCGGTTGAATTTTCCTTTAGAAATCATAGAAAACTACAGTACTATAATTCAAATTCAATATAAATTTCTGTGAAGTACTTGGTTTGGAATAAACCAACATATATAACACTGGGCCTCAAAATACAATTTTCCATAGAGTTAACTTTTAGTAATTCTAGCATTTCTGTTTCTTTATCAGTCTGTAGTAAGATCTCCTGGAAAAAGTTATGACTGACTATATCAACCCATGTGAGCCTAGAACTGGTAGTTTAAACAAGATATAGGCCGAAGGTCCTCAATATGTCAAGTTCCTTACTACCAAGTTCTTTGTGTCAGACCTAAATGAAGGAGGAAAAAGACTTCAAAGAGACAGTCTTGAGGCCTGCAAGGAATCACTGCTTTACTCATAGAAGACCAAAATCCAGTCCAATAGCATAACCCTACCACTAAAAAAGTAGACAAGCATTTCATTTTTAAGTTTCCTTAGAGCTCTCCTTGGTGCTGATAAGACCCTATCCTAGCCTGCCTGGTCTACTTAATCCTCACTTCACTTTTGCCTGACTGGACAAGATTCTTAACCAAATCCTACTTGCAGTCCCTGCTATCACTATGCCCAATAGTTTGTCCAGTCATGGTTCCCTATTTTCCAAGATTAGTGGCACCATGTAAGAGTAAAAGCTCTGGAGTCAGGATCTAGATTCAAATTAACACTTTTTGATGCTTATTGCCTTTGTGAAATTGGGCAAGTAATTTATCTTCTCTGAGACTCAGTTTTCCTTTTTTGTACAAAAACAAAACTCTTGGCATAGACTGTTTCGGAGCCACCCTTCCAGCTTCAGATCCACAAATCCTATGATTATAACAGACAAAAGTTGAACCATTCTTGATAGCGGCATTATTTCTGGCTCTATGAATTCATGGCATCAAACCCTTGCTAGTCTTCCTGAAACCATAGAGTTTATCCTTCTATCTATGACCTCCTTATATGCCTTGGAACATTAGAACATAGAGTTAGAAGGTACCTTATGGTACAACTCCATCACTTTGAAGGTGAGGTAACTGAGGTCCAAAGAAATTGATAGTATTTGATAGCCTCTGCATCTAAATTTTTAGTTCCTGTCCTTCCCTTATTACCTCTCTTGATACCACTCTAGTCCCATACATGGCATATATAACTTATGAATAAAGTTTTAGTGTAAAACTCATTTGTAAGCTAGGCACAGACACATTTATTAAAGGGAAATTTTAGATTCACCACATATTATTAAATAATGCTTTTGAATAAAAGTGCTACTTCAAAAACAATCACAAAAACTATGGTCCCAAGGACTATCTAGTACAATATATACATGACTTAAAATCTGCCTATATTATCCCTAGTAAATGGGATGGCAATGCTTAAAAAGCTCTTATTAGAAGGAACCTAATGCCTCTTGAGACAGCCCATTCTATTTTGGGGTAGCTCTAATTGTCATGAAACTTTTCTTTAAATCACACCTAAATCTGCTTCTATATCTTCCATGCGTTGCTCCTAGTTCTTTTATCTGGAGTCAATCAGAACAAGACAAAACCTTGTTCTATATTACAATCTTCAAATCCTAGAAAAAAGTTTCATGTCTCTTCTCCAGGATAAAAATCCCTGGGTCTTTCAACTAATTTGCATATGACACGTTTGCCATTCCTTCCACAATTCCATTTGCCCTCTTTTGAAAGTACTTCAACTTGTTTTTTACTTTCCTAAAATGTGCTCCCTGGACCAGAATAAAGTAGTCCAAATTGACCTGACCAGGGCCTGTATAGCAAAATCATTACTTTCTTCATTCTGAAAACTATGACATTCAGTAGTGCTTAACATGTCATTAGATTTTCCATCTACCATATTACACTATTTATTGCTATTAAAGTAAAAGTATATTCACAGAGAAAGACAGAGAGACAGAGACAGAGACAGAGAGAAAGAGAGAGAGAGTGTGAGAGAGAGAGAGAGAGAGAGAGAGAGAGAGAGAGAGAGAGAGAGAAAATCTTTTTCCCCCACAGGAGCCATTATCCAGTCTATCTCCCCCATCCTACAAGTGTAAAATTTATTTTTTGTACTCAAGGGCAATGTTTTATTTTTATCCCTATTAATACAACTAAATTCTATCTCCTCATTTATCTTGGATTTTCAAAACCTTGATAAGAATTATCTATACCTCATAGTGTAAAGATCACTTGTTAGAAGAGAAAACAGAAGTAGCATATGCCTAGAGTATTTTCTCCAACCTTCCATTATCACCATACTATCCACCCCCAAAGAATATTTTTGTCCTTTCTCTGATATGTTTCTTGGTCCCCCAAAGTGCTAAACAAACTAACCAACCAACAAGCAAAAGCTTTCTTTTATAGTTCTTAGTATTCCATTAGCCTCAGTTCATTTTAGTGTTTAGCACACCTGACACAAGTTTTATAGGACTGTGCCACTCTTTTGTGTTTATCCTTAGTTGCTTGCCCTTGCTCTCAGCCTTAATTGTTTTAAACCTGTTGGTTGATGAATTCTCCTTACAACCACTTAAGGGTTTTCTTTTCTCTCTCCTCTAGCTTTATCTTCATGGGGATAATGTCTGCTTTAATCTTCAGAATTTCATCTAGAGCCTCATATTCTTCTTGGGATGACTTTCCCTTCAAAGTATCAGGCCTTTGTACCTTACCTATTCTTTCTCTGTATCCTTTGAAAATTGCTCTGCAAACATTAAGTCACTCATCAGACTGGCCATGCCTGGCTTTTGTCTCCTCTATCTTCAGCTCTGTAATGGAATGATCATTTGTCCCAAAGGTCCTTGTCATTTCTACTTTAATGATCAGTCCTTTATTAGTCCAGAATAGTGATTTTCTCCTGTTATTTGCTCTACCTTTTGGAGAATAAAGTCATCATTAAAATATCAGATTCAAATTAAAACACTATATGATTCTGAATAATTTTAATGCAAATAATAAAGCATGACCCACTAAGATATACTGTTCAAATACAACCTAAAAAGCCATTTGGGGTAGTCGTTGGTGCTAAACATGGCTCCACTCTAGATCTTCAGTTACAATTTTAATCGCCAATAGTTGTGTGACTATTGTATAAATCACTTAAATTCTCTAAGTCTCAGTTTCTTCATCTTTATATGGGGGAAGAGAGAGCTTTTACCTTGGGGGACTATGGAGATAGATAGATAGATAGATAAAAAGATAGAGAGAGAGAGAGAGAGAGAGAGAGAGAGAGAGAGAGAGATAGAAAGGTAGATAGATAGATAGATAGATAGATAGATAGATAGATAGATAGACGGATGGATGGATGGATGGATGGATGGATGGATGGATGGATGGATGAATGGATAGATAGATAGATAGATAGATAGATAGATAGATAGATAGATAGATAATCTAGTCTAATGCCAAACAACTCCAGTATATCTGTCAAGAAAAACTCAAGGGGTCATGAAGAGTCAGGCAAGACTGAAAAATGACTGAACAACAACAGCAAAAATCTAATGTTATACAAGGCTAGTTATCAGCAGTATCGGTAATAATGCTGTGCCAGGATACAACCAAGACAACACCCACTCCACAATACATATCTGATGATTACCTTGTCAATTTCCTCCAAGTTCCATAATGTAGGAGGCTCTGAAATAATAAAAAAAAATTCAGAAAAATCTTATTCTTTAATAACTTCATCTTTACCTCAGTCTGAACTGAGGAAAATCTCTTTTTCCTTTAGATTAGCTTCCGTTCTTTCAAATGAAATCTATATGCATTTATAGGCCTGAACATAAGTTGTAGTTAATGATCATATATTTTAATAGTATTATCAAATAATATAAAACACAAGTGGGTATTCAACAAGATACAGCAGGCTAGGATATGAATTGCAATTAGGACTTTCAGTTCATTCTCTTCTTCTCACCCCAAATGGTCTTAGAGATTTTTAATAAACTGAATCTTAGAATAAGAAACTAAACAGGTGATAATGCCTTCCCAAAAGGACCAAATAGTTTTACAAATTAATTCTATCAAACTTTCAAGAATAATCTATTCCAATCATATATAAACTATTTCCAAATTTAGGAAAAATAAGGGATTCTGCCATTTTTTTCTATAATAGCAATATACTAGTCTTGGTACTTAACCCAGGGAGAGACAAAACAGAAAAAAGAAATATCCCTAATGAATATTGATGTAAAAAACAAAGTTTAAGTAAAAACAGTAGCAAAGAGGCAACAGCAACATATAAAAATATTAAGCATTATAGCTAGGTTAATAGCCTCATTTTTTAAAACAAATTTTCTTGATCAGTAAAATATCATCAGTACAGTGTGCTTAGAGTTCAGTGAAATATTTGACAAACTTTTTTAGACTATCCTTGTAGTCAGAAGGGAGGAATACAGGCTAGATTAAATAATAGTTAGAGTTTGACTAATTGGACATAAATACGAATGATTGCTGTCAATCCATAAATCAGTTTCTAGTGAATTATAGCAGAATCCCATTCTTGGTCCCAGTTTGGTCAACATCTTTATGAGTTATTTGGTGAAGAACATAAATGGCACAACTATTGTGAGTAATATATAATTGTAATGGAGAGCAGATACACTACGTTATGAAATTGTTAACTAAAAACATCTCAAGAAGCCAAAACAATATGCCAAAGTTAACAAAATGAGGGAAATTATAATAAATGTAAAGTTTTGCTTTTAGGTCCAAAATATCAGCTGTATAAACATGCAATTGGAGAACTTGGGCTAGAAAGTAATTTAAATGAAAAATACCTAGAGATTCTAATGGACCACAAGCTCAGCATGAGTCAGTAGTGTGATGTGACAACTAAAAAATCCCCAATTCAGTCTTATGCCTAATTTATGCAAGTATAGTGTCCAGATTAAGGATAATTATAGCCTTGCTATAGCCTTTCCTAATTGGGACATGTTTAGAATATTGACATTGTTCATGGTACCACATTTTTGAAGACGCAATAACAAGCTGGAATACATTGGGGGTAGAGTGAGAACGACTAGGCCATGTAGGGGATTTGAAATCATTCCTTACAAAGATTAGTTGGAGGAGATATTTAACCTGGAATAGATAAGATTTAGTAGTTATATTATAATAATCTTTGAATATGTAAGGACTTCATGTGAAAGAAAAGTTGAATTTAGTCTGCTGAGTGTCATAGGGCACAACTAGAATCAGTGAGTGAAACTTATGGGAGGCAGATTCCAGCTCAACCTAAGGTTCATAGATTTAGAATTGGAAGAGACTTCAGAGGTGATCTAACCAGAACTGCAGGAAAATATTTCAAAGAATCAGAAATGTCCAAATGTACAATAGATTGCCTCCATAAGTAGTAAGTACCCGATCACTGTAGTTCTCCCAACAGAATTGGAATGCCACATTATTGGCTATCTTATAAAAGAGATTTATGATTCAGGTAAGGGCTGAGTTAGATGATCTTTGAGACTCTGATCAACAAGATGACTTCAGAGGACTGTCAGTCATGCATACCTTTGTAGAAAGGCAGTGGCCTTTAGCTGTAGAGTTAAAATACTTCAGTGGCCAATGAGGTTTTTTTTTTTATTTTTTGTTTGTTTAATTGTCTTTTTTAGTTACAATGGAGGATTCTATTGTGGGTGTTGGTGAAAAGGAACCAGGGAAGTCATTAGGAAGCTGCTGGAACTTATTCAAAAAGAACATCAATAATTTTATTTAATAACAACTAGTAATACACCTTCCAACTCTCAACTCTGTGATTGGCACATGATTCCTCCTGACACACTCAGCTCATGTTATTGTTCATGTTACACAAAGCACCATGTGTGAATCTCTCTCTCTCTCTGTCTCTCTCTCTCTGTCTCTCTTTCTTTCTCTGTCTTTCACACACACACACACACACACACACACACACACACACACCACACACACACACACACACACACACACACACACACACACACACTTTGTCTCTTTCCTCCTCCCTCAGCTCCCTCTCTTTCCCTCTCTCTTCTTCCCTCTGTCATTCTCTTTCCCTCTCTCTGTCCCATTATTTCAAGTCTCTCAAGGAGTGATAGAATATGTTGTGGCTAATACTTACATTACTTATCTCAAAGAGCTACATTTCACATCATGTATATTAAAGATTTTTGATGAAAGTTTGTAAACTACTAATGTTAGTTATCATGATTAGTGGAAATGCAGCTCTGTTAATTAATATACTTCCTCACCTTGTCCCCTCCATGAATATATGTAGTATAGAAGGGAGTCTTGATTATGGAAGTACCTTAAAATTTGTGATATCATAATTGGTGAATGAAATTTGGGTCAATAAATAAATGTGGTTCAAAGTCAAATAGAGACACATTGCCACGCAAATTTTCATGTCAGGTGTTGCAATATGTACCGGTATTTTGTGCAAAGGGGATGCTGAATTTTGTCAGTGATAATCATATCCTACTGTACTAAAGCATCAATCATTACTCTGTTGAAGATTTGACATGGTAGTTAATGTTGAATATGGTATATATAGATGCTTCTAGTCACCTCTTGGACTACATACTTAAGTAACATCCTATAAAAATTTACAATAAGCTATTCTTATTTATTCTTTGCCCACTTGCATATGGGGCCCCCTTTCAGAATTTTGTAATTTCGTTTTCCTAAACATGTATTTTAATTTGGGAGATTATACAACATTTTGGCAGCAGTGGTCAGGTAATGTAATACAATTTGATCCAATAAATATTTATTAGATGTTTATGACATGCCAGGCAATATGATAAGTGCTGAGGATACAAAGATAAAAACCAAACAGCCCCTGCCTCCAGGAAGCTTAATTTCTACTAGGGGACTATAACATGTAAACTTTTACATGATTCATTGTGGGGGGAAGAAGAAAAACTAAAATTTAGGGCATCAGGAAAGGCTTCCCATAGAAGGTAGCACATAAGCTGAGCCTTGAAGCACAAAAAATATATCATATGATTTTAAGTGATAATGACTATCAGAAATTCTCTCAATTTACATGATTCTTAGAATAGTATCTCTAGTCCAGGATAAAAATATGATGCTTTGACCCACAAGACACAATATTTTTTTTTCAGGAGTTGAAGCAGTTACTGAAAGAAGAGGAGAGTCAGAAAAATAGAAGACTTTTCTTCTCTACCCAAACCCAAACAAATTTGCTGATCTAGCAAGATGGAGAAATGTGAATACAAAATGAGCATTTTTTTGCTTTGAAGATGCCTTGCATGATATCTGGACTGCATAACACATGGCCCATTATTTATTTCACAAAAATTTGTGTTACTTTTTGCATTAACATAATCATTTCTTTGCACTGTATTAAATATGACTCATTTTAATGTTCTATCGATATGTCTAACCTCATAATAAATATCACTGTCCTTGGTCTTTAAATGTTGAACAGTGGTGTTCGGTTCAATGCCATATTAATAGGAGTCAATTATGTTCATGAATTGTTAATTAATTACTTTCGTTGTTTCACAGTTTTCTATAATAAGTATAAAACTTGAGGTTCCATTCTCAAAGAAAAAAAAGAAGACAAGTTAGAACTTATCTTTCTGACATATAGGAGATGACAGATTTCCACACTCCAGCTATGCTTATTCAGATCACATTCTATACTCACAACAGCCAAAGAAGTTTCTTTGGTTGGAGGAGAGCCCCAAAGAGGTGATTGGGCTGAACTCAGCTATATCGATCTTGTATGATAGTCCAGAAAGTAATGTAAAATTAAAATCAAAGAGTATAGCCGATTGAAGCTATGGAAAGATCAACCTGAAAACCACTTTGAAATGCATCCTCTTGATTAATGAGTGTTCTCTTCCTTCTTTCATTTAAAGTTGATATGACCATTTCTCTATGTGCAGGGGTCATCCCTCTAATATTTAAATGCATATTGTGAGTAATCACTGTATTAGTAAAATCAACATAAGCTTTATGTCTGAAGCTCAGAATGAGTTAGCCAGGTTGTGGATAACTTTGCAAACAACTTTGTATGTTTCATATGAAGAAAAATGTAACAGTCTGGGCAAAGTGCTTGTAAATATCAGATATGTTTCTGCAAGCAGATATTAACATCTCTATCAGCATAGTCATTTTAGTTAGAAATGCCCCTAGATTCACTGGCTATTTATTTTTCATCTGTTATACCATTCGAAGTTCAAATTTGCTGCTTTTCTTAGAAAATTTTATCTCATTGTTTCTTTAAATCAGAATTGCATTTCATATTACCAAATGAAAGTGTTTGCATTTGCTGTCCGATCTCCAAATGCTTTTCCAAAAGGCTTTTTTGCAAATGGAGTTTAAAGGTTTCCTATAAGCTAATTTGTATGGGGACATGTATCAGTGTGGTGTGGATAAGTGTGGGTTTGGGTTTTTTAATTTTTTTTTTGTTTTTTACAGCTATAAATCAATATGCACCCAATTGAGATAAATAAAGCAAACTTGCTTCACTGATAATGTCCTATCTAATCTCACATCTGTCTTTTTTCTATCATGACAGAGATGCACAGATGCTTTTTAATATCCATAAACCAAAACACTAAATATGAAAACAAAAAATGTCTAGTTTTCAATAATTCAGGCAATCACAAATGCTTTGGATTAACATCGTTGTTTTTATCCATTTTTACATGCAAACTTCTCTCTGCTTATAAATCAGACGACTAAAGGGAAATAAATACAAAGGTATCCTAGTGATCTAACACCCATCCCAAGCTAGCCCCATCTTGTGTCACTGCCTAAGTCATGCAAATTACACCAGAGCTGCCAGTTGACTAAGATTAATGACCCTGCGCCGGCTTCTTTGTTTCTCTCTGCGGCCGTTTAGTGTGAAATACTATCCAAAAACATTATCTATCCTCGATTAATCCCACAAATTTGTTCACACGATGCACATTGTTTAGGGCAATTTACAACAGGAACATACTGAGCACAATTGCATTTAATTACTTGGGTTCTAATTACATTCATTAAAGGCTAATAAAATAAATGAAACAGCTTTAAAAGCTTCTGCAAAACACATGGGTCTTGTCTCCCTCGTGAAACATACAGTAGATGTTTGATGTGAAACACAGATCTGAGCATATATGTGTGCATGTGTTTATAGATATATGGAATATGAACGTGTAGAGGATTCATAGAATACATTTAAATCACAGAGCAATCAAATGCCAAATGTTAGACTGATGCATTTACTTAATGGCCATGGGGGTGAGAAAGATTCCAGGGACTTGCAACTACTTTTTTATGTGGTGAGCAGAGAAAGGAAAAATCAGTTATAAAATTCCATTTTGAGTCTTAATTGTTTCCACCTGCATGGTACAGATGCTCAACCCTTCGACTTTTATAGTCAGCATCATTGACCAGCAAAAGAAGAATATTAAGTATGCTAAACTAAGGGTCTTCTTGAGAATATTTCTTTCAGGTTCGATTTGACACTCAGTCAAGGCTTCTGGCTTGCTTCTTTTTAGTAATGGATGCAGCATATTAAAAGAATGTGCCAGCTATTCATATTAAAACACCTTTTAAGGCACACTGGGCAGTCTGCATGATTTCCAGCAGTTGAAAAATCACAGTTTTATTAATAACATCACTTCCTAATTTTTATGTGCCTATGCCATTTACAATGTGCTGGAGAGGCAGAATGTGGTAAGAACAGACAGTGAAGCATTGTCTTCTTCTATGCCTGAGAGCACCCCTACGTAGGTAAAAACAGTGCTTCCTGACTTAAGCCTTTCTGTAACTTAGATACAGCAATGGATGATCCATACTGCTAAAAAAAAAAATGTAGGTGTAGCTAACAATCCTATAAGCAATTTGAAGTCCATGCTTCCTGAATTATAGAAACTGAGGACATATTATTTTCCATAGATTAAAGTGCATGTGGCAAACTCAATCAGATCACAACACTACTGGCAAGTAGACAAATGACACCTAAATCTAAATTCATCTTGTTGACACATCTTATCACAAAAGCTCTCTGCTTCTAGAGTGGATTTTCAACAAGATCTAGAAAAAAATCTAGAATGATTTTGACCACTTGAATAGACAACTAAATTTGCATTTCAACCTGTAGATTTCCCCCCAAAATCTCATATTAATTTACCCAAAATATCCCTTTCCTTTTCTAATTCCCTATGAAAATATGAATGCAATATTTTAGCCATAATATATGTATAAAAGCTTAACGCAGCTATTTTCTCCAACATCCATACCTGATGTTTCAGTGTTAATCAGGTATCTTTGAAATTCAACACAAACATGATTTTCTGAGAACATTTTAAAAATAGATTCTGGAGAATTGTCTTAAGAAGCAGATATCTCCTTTTCTAGGTGACCATCTCTACCCCCTCCCTTCACCTTTTTCCTCCTATTTCTATGGATTTCAGACATTCTTTGAAACTCTCATCTCATAACATAGCTGCAGGGGGCACTCACTGTCTTTACCTAATAATTCTAATGGTCCAACTGACATTTTTAAAATACTCTATACTCTTTAGCACAATACAGGCTGAGTACCAACATAAAGATTCAAATACTTGGTGTCAGAAAGCTGGAGTGTGTTGAAAATCAGAATGAGAAAATGTAGGACAGAAAAGGGAGAAAGCAGCCATTATTCTCAGGATCACAAAGCTTTCTTCCATGGTGACTTTGTAAACTATACATTAATTTTGACAGAAAGCAAAACAAATCCAAGTTATGGAAGAATTGAACCCAAGGCCTGTTGAGTTTATCCTTCATTGTGATCTATATATGTATACATCACAATACTAACAAAAAAAAGTCTGCAGACAATTTTTTATTAAGGGCCCACCAGCAATGAATTGGATATGGTTTAAGCTTCATGAAAATGATTTAGCCCAAACACACATTCCTCCTCATAACTTAAAGACTCTTAGCCAGGAATCACTTACTTTTCAAAGGATACATGAGGAAGAATGGAAAAAGAAATATAATGACGAATGTTTCCTTTTCCATAAGCTTTAGAATTCACATGACAAAGAAAATTACTTGGTTTTGGAGACAATTTGAAAACTAGATACTTTGATAGCTTTTGATCATTAGCCTAGTGCATTGCAGATTGTCAAAGGCTGAATCATAGCTTGAAGGAGGAAGCCAAAATACAGAAAGAAATTAGGAAGTGGGAAAGTAGGAAACACCTCTGCCTACTAATGGTCACCATTTTCATCACTACAAAATTACCGATTGGTTTCTCAAACATTATGTCCTTGTTAGGAAGATGAAGCAGTTTAAGATATGAGTTCCTCTGAGCTATTACAGGCACAGCTTTGATTATAGCACTCCTCTACTCAAAAACATTCAGTGACTCTCTATTGCCTGACAAAGTACAAGTTATTCAGCCTGACATTCGAGGCCATTTACAATTTACCCCTTCTGACCTACCTTTCTGACTTTAGTTTATACGTCTTCCTTTAATGTGCCAAATAGTATACTCTTGCCAAATAGTGCTCCTGGCTATTCCAAAATATACCCAATATTTTTATCACACCCTACCATGAAATATCCATTCCCTCCTTCTCTGTCTCCCCTCTCTTTGAACTTTACCATCTCTACCTGTCAAAATTCTACCTCTCTTTCATAGCCCAGCCACATCTTACATGAAGTCCTTCCTGAATCCTGACCACCACTGAAAGTGCATGTGCCAACTAAGTTTGTTGACTGACTGATTGATGGACTACGCTTATCCATCCCTGAAATCTTAGAGGTCTTTCTGCCTCTCCTATGACACATAATAGTCTCTTTTTTGGTATTATTTGTGTATGTCTTATCTCTGTACCAGATTGAAAGCTTCTTGAGGTTAGGGACCAAGTCTTATTCATCTTTATCTCCCCCATGGAGTTTTGCACATGGCAAACACTTAAATTTTTGTTGAACAAATGGACGATACTCCAGACATGAAATATTAAACTCTATCCCCCTTAAAAAATGGCTTTTCTTTCTGTATATATGTATATACATATATGTATATAATATATGTGTGTATTTATATATGTGTGCATATATATATATACATAATATATATATGACTTTAGCAAACTTAGATATTTCTAAATATTAGCTCTTACTTTCATTACCCACCTCACCCCTACACACCTCCACAATGCATAATTCAGTTCTCAAATGTCAAATGCATGGAAGTAAAATACCCAAATAAAAATTATCCCTTTTTCATGCATGGTAAAAATACCTTATGTCTGCATATACTAAGTGTAGACTTCTTCAACACCTCAAAAGATCTGTGATTCATTAGCATGGTCCCTGCCCTTTATGGATGCAGAACACAACCCCTACTAAAAGGGGTGGGGGGAAGGGGTTAAAAAGCTGCTGTAGCCAAAAGAGCTCATTACCTGGTGACTGAAAAGTTATGCAGTACTAGTGATGAGTTTCTCTGAAACAAGGTTCGGGACTTGGATGACACTCATAACCATGTCATTGGGTCTCTACTAGAAGGTTTTCCTGTGGATTAGTGGAAAGAGTGCTGGGTTTGGAATTAAAGGATTTGAGATTGAACTTTAGCTGCACTACCTAAGTCATCTGTGTGACTTTGGATAACTTGATTACCTACCATCTCTGGATCTCAGTTTCCTTTTCTAAAAAATGAATAAGTTGTAGACTTCTAAGGTCTTTTCTACCTTGAAATGTGTGTGATGCTATTGGTAGGATCTTCAAGGGATTAAGCTCTGCTGGTTTAGCCTTCAACAGTGGAGAATAAGATGGAGAATATTTCTTTCAACTTCAATTTGACACTCAGTCAAGGCTTCTGGCTTGCTTCTCTTTAATAATAGATGCAACACATTGAAACAATGTGCCAGTTATTCATACTGAAACATCAGAAGATGACCAACTCATTATCTTCCTTCTAAATTTTAACAGCTTTAGCTCCCATTCTTCTCAATCTAAACTCTGTTCTTTAGTCTACTTGTTATATCAAAATGAATTACTCACTCTAGATTTCATTTCTTTCAACCTACCTAGAAAACTTCCCATTTTCCCCCTCTGTCCTCACCTTCAAAACTCATCTCCAGAAGACCTCCTCTGAATAACCTTACCCCATCATTATGATTCCAAATCACATCCCATTAGGACTTATTTACAAAACAGCATATAATGGCATAAGAATTAAAATGTTCTGAACTATTTTCAGATGTCTATGTAGTATGTTTACTACTAGAAAGGTGATCTCTTCGAGGACCATCCCTAACTCCTTTCAAGGTTTAGTTTAGATGCCACTTCCTACCTAAAGCTTTTCCAGATCTCCCGAGTTACTAATGCTGTCCTCCCAAATTACTTTACTCTGTCTACATCTTATATTGATTAATTTTTGCACATTTTCCTTCTGCCTAGTGAGCTCCTTAAGACTAGGGAATATTTCAATTTTGACTTTGTATCCTTTATTCCAACCAGTTTTACATAGGAGACTTTAATTGACATTTGTTGAATGAATGAATGAATGAATGAATGAATGAATTCCTCCTATTTCTTATGTAAATAATATACCCAAGAGGCTGAGTGTAATGGTCAATCCAGAGAAGATACTGGACAAGTGTTTCTGAATGACAACATTGCCTAAATTATCTGACTGGTTAGCATTGCATTAAAATATGTGGCTGTAGCCTGCTTGGTACAGCGGATTTTCTTTCTGTTTGCCTTTCATTTGACAGGGGGTGAACATTTTCTATAGCTTCTTAGAAACTTATGGGGAAAGAAAATTTTATCACATTGCTTACAAAAGGAGCAGTTTGCAGAAATGTGAGAACATCGACATACTGGATTTGTAATGCAACTTCAACGTTTGACTTCCATTTTAGGACCAAATCATAGGCCCTTTCCATGCGTTTTAAATTTGTTCCACATAGCACTAAAGGGCTGTAGAACAATTGGCAGTATGTTTAATGAGCTCTGGATTAGCAGTTCCATGTTTTAAGCATTCGGCATTTTTCCTACTCCCAAAGATTGAAGGCCCGAGATGTTCTTGGTGACATGAACAGCCAGAGATGTGATAGGCAGCAGAAATGGGCTTTAACAAGAGTGAGTTGATGGAATTCTTTACCCAGTAAGAAATCGACCTGTTCTGCAACACTCCTGCACAAGAAGTTCCTTCTTTCTTGAAAATTAAGGTGCAATGTTTTTTTGTCTGAATTCAGACTTGCTCCCTTTTATGTCAAAAAAGAGATGTTCCTTAACATTATTAATAGCTATATTCAAAATTCAACATGAGAGAGGAGGAGGGCTAATAAAAACAAGCAGATCCACCCCCAACAGTACCAATACATTTTCCTGGAATTCGGCTAGTTCCCCTTCTTGTTCACCTCTCAGAAGTGAAATGGAGACATTCCATGCAAGCATCAGGGAAATATATAACTACAAGCTGAGAGCCAATGACCTCAATCCTCAGCAGCCCCTTGACCCTCATTACTGTAGCAGTTGGTGTAGGGAAGGATTAAAGAGGGCTAGAAATCATTGGGTTAGCATACAAGGGCTCAGAAATTTGACCTTCATTACTTAAAGCACACAGACTCCACTAAAAGCTGGTATATGAGGAGAATTAGAAACAGAAACAAGAAAGGTCAGGTGGAGTGCAGATGCACTAACGAAGATGAGGTGGAAACGGTAACCAAAAACAATGCATAACCCCACAAAGGTTCATCTTTTTCCCCTATGGGATTGAGTTGACACCCAGAGGATACCATTCTGACTTTTACCATTGGTCAGAAATTTCTAAGGCCACAGGACAAATAGTAAGGCCCCTGAGCCAGTGAGTGTGGCTCCACTGTAATAGGAGGATGTTTTGCGCAGTAGAGAGATGGAAGGTAACTTTGCCAGGAGGTTTCCTAGTGAAATGGAATCTGATTCTGCCTCTCCTTATATCTGATACTTTTTTATTATCATTGTTTATGAATTGCCACTATTTAGGGTGACATAGAAGAAGATACTCTGGAAATGCTGACAAGCAAAAATGCTTTTACAATTTTAAAACTTGTAGCAAGGATTGACTTTCCTGAGAAGGCAAAGTAGCAAGAGAGGGACAGATGCTGTAAAGACCAAGACCATGGCAACAGGAGCAAAAGGGGCGGGAACGTAAAAGCATTTCAGAAACATACACTAAAGGGTGAATGATTCCCATCTGTCAGCAACAATGGGGCCACGTTAGCCATTGTTTTGGAGGCCTCTTGCTCACCACAGTGTTAGTCCAAACTTCTTTGGGAATTCCGTTTTACAGATTAAGAAACTGAGGCATTTAACTGAGCTGAATTGAAGTGACTGTTCTCAGAGAGGCCAGAAATCCAACGTTAACAACCTGTTCTTCAACATTCCAAGAAAAAGAAAGTGATGATTGGGTGGAAGAGAAACAGTTGCAAATGTTACCAATTTTTTTCATCTCAATTTCTTCATAAATTTTACGATATAAAATACTTATATAGCCAGTGGAGATAGTGGGGGGATTTACAATGAGGAAAATAATGTGGATTGAAATTCCATCAGAAAAGAATAGTAAAATGTCTGTACAACTTCTAGTCTCTTCTTACTTTTTAAGTGGATTCAGTCTACTCCAGGTTGTCTTATTTTGCCCAAATTACATTATTTCTCTATTAGCTACAGCAAACTGCAGATTTTGAAAACTGGCCAAGTTTGATTTAAAAGAAACAGCATGCTCTGATGAATAGACAGGCAATCTTGGAGTCTGGAAGACCTGTGTTTAACTCTTTTGTATTTCAAATATTAGCTGTGTGACCAGAAGCAAATAATTTAAATTTGTTGTGCTCCAGGCAACTCTGTAAGATATATGAGCTTCTTTTTGTATTGTAGGAGTTTCTATACTAGGAATTGTTTACCATGTTGAATGAAATCACAAATCTGGACCAAGAAAAAAAGCAGGAAGAAGAGGATGAGAAGAGAAGAGGGAGAGAGAAGGGAGAGGAAGGCAAGGGATAAACGGAGAGAAAAACCACATATTAGATTTATTTATTTACTAATGAAATATTAATGTATGTTTGAAAGCTACTAAAATGTTTCCTGAAGTTCTAGGAATATATGCCTATGTACATCGTAAGATCCCCTTGTACTCTACACACCCAATGAACATTAATGGATAGAGTGCTGACCATGCAGTCAGGAAGAACTGGCTTTGAATTCCTCCTCTGACACAGAACAAGGTGACTTCACTTCTCTCAGCCTCAGCTTGCTCATCAATAAATTGGGGATAATAAAACTTAAAGTACCTATCTCACATCATGATTGCAAGGTTCAAGTAAAATAATGTAGATGAAGTAATTTGTTGTACAAATGTAAAACTTATCCCATATGCCACTTTCTCCATGAAGCTTTTCCTGATTCCCTCAACTTCTAGTAGTCTCCCCACCGCAAACTTTCTATTTATTTTGTATGTATTTGGCAAACTTACATGTAGTCTTCCTTCTTTGAATGTAAGTTTCTTCCAAGGAAAAAATTTTCATTTTTTGTCTTTGAATCCCCAGTGCTTGGACTAGTGCCTGGCATATAATAGATGCTTAATAAATGCTTGTTGATTGAATTAGACTAAAATAACCATCATAAAAAGCCTCGATGTAGAAAAGAAGTAGCAGAAAGGTATGATAAGGGGCACATATAAAAATATGGAAAGTACTGTCAGCCATTCTACCAATAAACACTAAGTGCCTACCATGTATCAGGCACTGTGCTAAAAGAATGCAAAGAAACACAAACCGCAGTCCTTGCCTCAGATCAGCGGTTCTCAGCCTGTGGGTTATGTTCAGTTTGTAACAATGAAAATACATCCTGCATATCAGATATTTACATTACGATTCATAACAGTAGCAAACTTAGTTACAAAGTAGCAACAAAAATAATTTTATGGTTGGGGGTCACCACAACATGAGGAACTGTATTAAGGGGTAGCAGCATTAGGAAGGTTGAGAACCATTGCCTTAGAGGAACTTACAGTTTAATGGAGGAAAGAGCAAGCAAACCTTTGTACAAACAAGCTAGATAGAAGAAATAGAAAATAGTTACCAGAGAAAGGTTACTAGATTTTTTTTTTTTTGCTTTTTGGAGAGCAATTGGGGGTTAAGCAACTTGCCCAAGGTCACACGGCT
Organism: Pseudochirops cupreus; assembly: GCA_028627135.1. Lineage (NCBI taxonomy): Eukaryota > Metazoa > Chordata > Mammalia > Diprotodontia > Pseudocheiridae > Pseudochirops > Pseudochirops cupreus. Next base: position 397,848,757 of record CM053582.1, on the reverse strand, counting down.
AGGTTTTTGTGTTAAGTGTCTGAGGCTGGATTTGAACCCAGGTCCTCCTGACTCCAGGGCCAGTGCTCTATTCACTGCACCACCATTGGTAGAGCTTCCTATAGAATGGGGATGTTAGCTGAGACATGAAAGAATTCAAGAAAGCCAGGAAGCAGAGATGAGGAGAAAGACCATTCCAGGCACAGGAATACCTTGTTCAATATTCTTTGAACACCAGAGGATTTTTTTTTATTTGATAGGGAGCCTCTGGAATTTATTGAGTACGGCTGTGACATGGTCAGACTGGAACTTTAGGAAAATCATTTTGGTAGCTGAAGGGAGGAGGAACTGGAGTGGGGGGAGATTTGAGGCAGTCCACACTACTGAAACCACAGATTTTTGTAATAGTCTGTGAATGAGATGCTGCCTATGTACACCAGGATGGTCACAGTATCAGAAGAGAAAGAACAGTTTGTATTTGAGAGATGTTGCAGAGGGAAGATTGACAGGCCTTGGCAAAAGAAAGGGTAGAGATAGTGAGGTGTTAAGGATGACACCTATGTTTGCAATCCTGGGGAACTGAGATGATGGTAGTACCCTTAACAGTTATTGGGAAGTTTGGAAGGGGCAAATGTTTAGAGACAAAGATAATGACTTCAGTTTGGGACACGTAGAATTTAAGATGTCTACTGGATATGCAATTCAAAATGTCTGAAAAGCAGTTGGAAATGTAAAATGAGAGGTCAGCAGAGGGGTTGGGATTGAATAAGTAGACTTGAGAATCTTGAGAAAAGAGATGATAATTAAATCCATGGGAGTTGATGAGATTACTGAGTAAAGTAGTGTAGAGGGAGAAAAGAGAACAGAGGTCCAGGCTAGAGCCCTTCGGGACATTCATGGTTAGGGGGCATGACCTGGATGAGGATCAACAAAAGAGATTGAGAAGTAGTATTGCCCATTTTGCTCTGTTGTCAGTGGTTATGTTAATGTGATTAATGAAAGAGTAAAAATCTGAGAGATTTTTTGGTTTGTTTGAAAGGGTTTGGGGTCATTTTTAGTACCACCTGGTAAAGCCATCTGCTTTTAAATCTGACTCCATCACCAAGTCGCTGAACAACTTCCAGCAACGTGGGGTGGCCAGAAAGTCTGGCACCCAGGACAATTGCCCCAAATGGCCATAACTGAAGGATGACTCCATTCTTCATATTTCTCAGGTTTATAGAAAATTATGAGAACTTGTTTCCCACTATCTCTTACACAAGGTTTCCTCTCTGAGCCGATGGTCTGTTTGTTTTCACTCGTACATGACTTTCAGATTCTAACTTCATTCTCTCCATCCCTCGACATATGTACAATATGAGCCTGTAATGCAAAGGAAGGCTCGGGTTTAGATGGAAATCGTAGAGAAAGATATTAGTATGAGAGCTATATTTCCGTATTTGAGTCTGAAACCCTAGTTCAAGCCCCAGCTCAGACATTAACTAGTTCTCTTATTCCAGACACTTAACACTTATCTTTTCAGATTTACTTCACATTACCTTAGATTTCAGCCAAACTGACCTACTCACTATTTCTAGAACATAGTAATCAGCAAGTAATCAATAGACATTTATTAAGTGTCTATTATGTGCCAGACACTGTGTTAAGCATTAGTATTCCATTTTCTACTTATCTATCCTTCTTCCATGTTCTGGAATCCCAACCAAAATCCCTTCCTTAACTGGAAATTTTACCCAAACCCTCTTAATTCTAATGCCTATTGTTCACTCATTTTTCAGTCTTGTCAGATGCTTCATGATTTCATGATTTTCCTGGCAAAGATACTAGAATGATTTGCTATTTCCTTCTCTAGTTCATTTTGCAGAAGATGAAACTGAGGCAAACAGGGTTAAGTTACTTTCACAGGGTCTCGCAGTTAGTGTCTGAGTCCAGATTTGAATTCAGGAAGGTAAGTCTTTGTGACTCCAGTCCAGCACTCTATCTACAATGCTACCTAGCTGCCTAATTCTAATACCTTCTCTCTGTTAATCATTTCCTATTTATCCTGTTATGTACTGCATATTTATCCTGCATGTTGTCTCCCTCATTAGATTTTAAGCTTCTTGAGGACAGGGACTATCTTTTGCCTCCTTTTGGGTCCTCAGGGCAAAGCACAGTGCCTGGCACATAGTAGGTACATAATGAATGTTTATTGAATGAATGAATGAATGAATGCGCTCTTTTGCCTCTACTTTCAATTCAATTACCAACTCTTATCAGAAATGTTTTCCCAAAAAAACCAAGGAAATCTCTCCTAATCTCCCTATTTATAAGACACTCTCCTCCGACTTCAAATTATCTTATATTCATATGTAGCAGGAAGCAAGATAATGCACACAGAGCTGACCTTGCAGTCTAATTCCTGTCTCTATGCATATTAGTTGTCTGACTATAGGTGAGCTACTTAAACTATCAGTGCCCCAGTTGCCTACCTGTATCAGATCAGTTGGCTACATTGATGAAATCAGATTCTGATCCTTCTCCACACACATACCCCCAAAATGATCTATAAATCTTATATTATGTAGTACTTTAAGATTCACAAAAAATTTCACATACATTTCTCATTTGAGCCACACACAATCTTCTGCTAGAGATACTACTATTATCCACATTTTACAGATGATGAAACTAATCTGTGGCCATGGTCACATAAATAGTTCTCAATGCAGGATTCATACTTGGGTCTTTCTCATTTCTAGTGCCATCTACTACTCCATCTCTTTATACATCATAATCTCCAGTAGAATGCCCTCTTGAAGTACAGAGATATTTTCTCCTTTGCCTTAGTGTCCCAAGCAGATAGTAGGAATTTAATGAGTGTTATTTGAGTCAAATTGAATCAAATTTGTAAGCTTTTTAAGGTCAGGAACCAAATATAATGGGAGGCTGACAGACGGGAATTTTACTAGCCAATTCTATTCCCATCCACCCCAATACACATACATTTTTTTTATTTTTTATTTTTTGCTGGCATAGTGATTTGTTGTTGTTCAGTTGTTTCAGTCATGTTTGACTCTTCATGACCCCATGTGGGGTTTTCTTAGCACAGATATTGAAGTGGTTTGCCATTTCCTTCTACAGTTCATTTTACAGAAGAGAAAACTGAGGCAAATAGGGTTAAGTGACTTGCCCAGGGTCACACAGCTAAGTATCTAAGGTTAGATTTGAATTCAGGAAGATAAGTCTTCTGACTATAGGCTTGGTTCTCTATCAACTGCATCACCTAACTTTCCCCTAGTGCCTTATAGATATTCAAAATGCACTTGAAAATGCACTAATCTTTGGGATACTACCAGTTTGGGGCCAACAGAGCTTCACTTAACTAATCTTCATCCAAATGGTTTTAAGTTCCATCTTATCAAGGTTAAAAACAGATGGTTTCTGAGAGCCTTTCTATGTTTGAAAATAATATTTAGAATTTTTTAATTTCTATAAACAACACACTCTTCAAGTGTGTTGAAATCAAAAATGAAATGTAAAAATGATGCTTTTAAAAATAATTAGGGAACATGATTTTCAAATAGGCAATTTTGAAATCAGATGTGTATAAAGTTCCCAAGCAAAAGAGAGCATCAGGAGTCTCAGAAGAGAGCTGAAAAGTATCTTTTTATCCCTAATATGTACTACTGTTCAGCATATTGGAGTCATGATCATGCACTGGCAAGGTTAGCATTGTGTTACCTGTACCCAGATGTTATGTGATTTTAAACACACAAACACACACACATGCTCACATGCATGTACACACACACATTTTCTACATGCTTGATCCAACAGAAGTCTAAGCAACTTTATGCTAGATTCAGTGATCTCTGCAAATACAGAAGCCAGGAGCAGGGGAAAGTTTGGCCTAGGAGGTATGAGATGAAAGTATAAAGTAGGCTGACTGAAAAAGTTTCTTCAGGTAAGGATAGAAGCTGAGAAGTCACAAGTGACCCGATCTGACCTAGAAGATGGGCCCAAGAGCATTAGGGAAGGCTCTGGGGCAGAGACGAGGAATGAGAATAAGAAGGGGTTGTTCCTACAGACATAGTAAACCTAAGTGATAGAAAGATAAAGGTGTCCTCCTCAGAAATGAGGGAATTCATAAGAGGGGTAGATTTTGAAGGAAATGGAATGAATTCTATTGCATACATGAGTTCAGTTTGAAATAATTAAATAAGTTGGAGACCGGGGCAGCTAAGTGGTGCAGTGAATAGAGCGCTGGCCCTGGTGTCAGGAGGACCTGAGTTCAAATCAAGCCTCAGACATTTACCACTTACTAACCCTGTGACCTTGGGCAAGTCACTTAATTCCAATTGCCCTGCCTTCTCCCCTCCAAAAAGCAAAAATAAATAAATAAATAAGTTGGAGGCACATGACTGGAGTTTGGAACAAAAAGCTGAATAAAAAGATATCAGAATCATCTGCAGATGACAGTTCTTGGGCACCTAACTAGTAATACAGGCAAAGACAATTCTTAAAATCTATTTGCTTTGCCCACAACTGTTGTCATTCAGTCATATCTGATTCTTCATAACCCCATTTGGGTTTTGTGTTTTTTTTTTGGCAAAGGCACAAAAGTAGTTTTCCATTTTCTTCTCCTGCTCAGTTTGCAGATGAGGAAACTGAGGTAAAGAAGGTTAAGTAACTTGCCCAGGGTCACATGGATAGTACATGTCTGAGACCATATTTGAACTCAGATCCTCCTAACTCTAGAGTCATTGTTCAATCGGCTGTGCCATCTAGCTGTTCCTTGCCCACAAATACAAGTTCACTAACAACTTGTCATTCCTTTTGCAGAGACCAACTATTTTAGAAATATTCTATTTTCTTACTATAACAGTGGGGAGAAGTATTGCAGGAACTACATTCTAATATAGACCTGTAGGTTAAATATTTATTTCAAAAGTATCATTAAATAATTTTATTCTGCCTCATCTATAAATCTAAGTTTGGAAGTTCAACAGTTTTGTTTTGTTTTTTTTTTAAATCAGTCCTACCCTCTGCCATCCAAATCAGTTGGGGAGAAGTCCTATGCTTAAAACCGATTACCTACAGATACATTTTGAAGTCCCCCCCTCCCTTGCAGAGTAACATATTATACAATGGAAACTATGACAATCTTTCCTTATTTTCCCAAGATATTTTTGTAAAATTAGTCTTGAAATGTTCTCTGAGAAGGAACTTGAAATAAAGAACACTTGAAATTTAAACTCTTTATAAAACCATAGACAAAGGAACTCAATGTTCCCATTCTAACATTTTTTTTTCTATCTTCCAATGTATAATCATCTGCATCTGTATATGTCTATCCATTCTTTATGCTAACATAGGACTTTTCCAACAATTTGGAAATCCATTCATCTCAAATATAAAGCTGTATACCTGTGATGTACTACTAATGCTAATAGATAAGATCACCCAATTATAAACTTCAGTTTACTCTTATTAATGTAGCAAATGAAGTCATGGAAGTGGGTGAGATCTCATTTTGGATAAGGCTCCATTTCTTGTTAAATGTTATTATTTCAGAGCTGGTTATATATCATCATTGATATAACAATAACAGATGTCTTATTTGTGGATTCTTTTCCTGTCTGCCTCACAGCAATGATTTTACTACTTGTGAAAGATTACAAAAAATTACTGTAGGATTTACAAGAGGTCTCTGCAGTATTTATCTAAAAGCCAAGTATAATATTGTTTTTCCACACTTATCAACCAATGCAGTTTAATACGGATTCAGGGCAACTACATGCTTCTTTACTTATTGGACCTGAGTGATTACTGAATCAGTGTTCTTTTCTTTAGCAAATGCTGCAATCATAACAAAGACAGATTGTGAAAGAGGTATAACCTAGTTTACCACCTCTAGAGAAGGCTGAACAATTTTATTTAGGGGAACCTCTAAACCATGTTTTGGATAGAGGGGCTACAATGCTGTTAGATTAAAGGTTTATCCAATTCAATCTGGATAGATCTTTTACAAGAGGAATAATCCAAGAAAATTTGGAGTTTGTTTCCAGGTAGTTTTCAGATGTCCTTTTCATTGATATAATATATTAAAGAGGAGTAGCTTGGCATGATGATGAGAGGGCTAACCTTAGAGTAAGAAAGATTATGGTTCAAGTCAAGCTTTTGACACATACTTGCTAAGTGTCCCTGGGTAAGTCATTTAACCTCTAGGTAACTAAGACTATAAGTTACAAAGAATGTACCAATCTGCCTTAGAAGTTACTCACCAATAAAATCACAGATAAGATCTTTTAAAATACCATTTTAATATCTTTGATCTTATAATATGTGAGATAATAGAGGCAAAGTATTTTAGACACAATAAAAATAATTTTATGCAAGTAATACATACATTATACTATATATTATATATAACATCGATATCTAATACCTATGCTATAATTATTATATTAATTTTGTCATTGTTATTATTAAGCATAACATCAATTAATCTATGGTCAGACCATCTTGTATTTTATTGTATAGGGAAAAGAGCATTGAACTTCATTCAAATTCTAACGCCAGCAATTATTGGCTAAGTGACCATGGACAAATCATTTAATTCCTCTGACTCTCAGTTTCCTGACTGGTAAATTGCAATTTAAAAAATTTGCACTATCAAAAAATAAAAAAAATAAAAATTTGCACTATCTCAACAGGCCACTGACAGAAGAGTGCTTTGTTAAATAAGAGGTGGTAAGTTAAGAAGGCTCATCTTCCTGAGTCTAAAGTCTAAATCTGTCCTCAGCTACTTAATAACTGTGTGACCCTGGACAAGTCACTGAACTTATTTGTCTCAGTTTCCTCATCTGTAAAATAAGCCAAAATAAGTCATAAAATAAACCACTCCAGTATCTTTGCCAAGAAAACCCCAAATTGGGTCATGAGGAATTGAAATATCTACCAAAAAACCCTTAAATTTCTATGTAAATGTGAGTTATTATTTTAAATTTATGTGATGTCTATAATTTTCTTTGCTATTTTTGAAAAAAAAAGAAAGATTAACTGACAAACTCCTCCTTTAAAGTGTTATAGAAATGAGAAAACACATTATCACCAACTTGGCTCCATATCTATATTGAACAAAATTAGCTCAGAATGGTTTTGTATATCTTATATCAGTTACAGTTCCAATTCCACTTAGTTCTCTGTCCTCATCAGTGCCATACAGATACCACAATATTGTTCTACCCAACAAGTGAACCAACCAGGCTCCACATGTGCCGCATCTCCTTTTCCTTTACGTACTTGGAAATAGCATATGCTTTCCAAATGAATCAACACAGAGAGCTGCAAGAATGCAGATTAGTCTAAACATATTTTATGCCTGCATTTTCAGTTCACCCAAAGGGCAATAGTGACGTGCACAGAAGGCATGGGCAGATTGCAACATATTACAAATGAGGGATTCTGCAAAGACACTTCACATCCCATCTCTGTGCCTTTGTACTGGCTACCCTCCATGACTGGAACGCTCTCCCTCCACTCCTTTGTCTCAGCACCCTAGTTTTCCTTCAAGACTCAACCCAAATATTGCCTTATGCAAGAATCCTTTGCCAGTCATTCCAGCTGTTAGAGCCTTCCCCTCTCAGGTTATCTTCCGTGTACACATCTTGAATGAACCCATTTATTTACATGTCTCCCTCATTCTAATGTGATCTCCTTGAGAGCAGAGACAATGTTTTTTGTTTTGTTTCATTTTCCTTTCTTTAAACAGTTCCTGGTACATAAATGATGGTTGACTCATTCATTAATAGATTGAAATGCAATGTAACAGATTCCATAAGAGGAATGTACAATTGGGAAAAAAGTAGGCAAGTCATATATCAAGAGCAAGGTATCATCCACATAATGTCAAAAGAATCCAAAAAACGACAAAAGGTCCTTGCACCCTATGGCAGATTTATGGCAGTACATGAACAAGAATCACACAGGACCAACAGGCATAGCTAAGCTGTGATCTGTATTGTTGGAAGGAATGCCCACATTGATGAATTCAGATAATGATTAAAATAGCAAAGTATTTTCATTAGAATTTGAAAAGCCCTTATTGAGTATTACTCTACATTATATTTGCTATGCACTCTTCTTGGCCTTAGGTGTTATTGGGTCTATTAAAGAAATGTAAGATATGGTCCCTGCTTTCAAGGTGCTTACAGTTTCAAGACAACAAAGAACAGATATAATCAATCAATATATTAAGCACCTACCATGTACTAAGTACTGTGCTAGGCACTGGGGGGGGGGGGAGAGGAGAGAAAGAGAAAGAGAGAAGGGAGAGAGACAGAGACAGATGGAGACAGAGACAGAGAGACAGAGAGACAGAGAGATGAGAGAGACAGAGAGAGAGAGACAGAGACAGAGACAGACAGACAGAGAGAGAGAAAGAGAGAGAGAGAGAGAGTCTGGGCCCTTAAGGAGCTATAATCTAATAGGGGAGACAACATGCAGACAAATATATACAAATCAAGCTACATAAAATTATTAACAGAGGTGAAGGACTAGAGTCAAGAGGTGTTAGGAAAGGCTTCTTGTAGAAGGTGAAATTTTAGTTGGGACTTAAAGGAAGCCAGAGAGATTAGTACTAAGAACAGAGGAGTGAGAGCATTCTAGGCATGGGGGACAGCCAGAAAGAATGCCTGGAAATGAAAGATGGCAAAACAGGCAGCAGGTTAATATCAATGGACTGAAGGATGTGTATCCAGGATTGAGGTGTAAGAAGATTGGAAAGGTAGGAAGACCTAGGGTATGAAGGTCTTTGAATGCCCAAGAGAGTATCTTGTATTTGCTCTTGAAGACAGTAGGAAGCTACTAGAATATTTTTTATTGAGTAAGGGAAGTAACCTGAAGAGAACAGTGTTTCAAGAAAAATAACTTTAGTGATTTTAAGGAGGATGGATTGGATAAAACAAGGTACCGTATAATTAAGTATCCAAATAAAACTGACTCAGATGACAATACTGGAAGTCAAATTAAGAAGAGATCAATGTTATTTAAAAAATCTGAATTATTTTAGAAATCTTAACTTATTTAGATTCTTAATTTACTTCATATAATAGGCTTAGCCTGAATTTCAAAAGTCCTCATGAGATAATCATATACAAAACATCAGTAATTTGAATGTTTGAACAATAATTCATTTGCTTTCTGTATTTCACATAGATCTCACATGATTCCTTCTTTTCTGTTAAATGGATTTTAAATACGTCCTTACTTGACAGGCAATTTGATATATGTGATCACATGCTTGACTTAGAACCAGGGAACACTTGGGTTCAAATTCCAAGTCTGGAATTTACTGTGTTGCCACAGATTAATCTCTTACTTCTTCAAGGCTTTGTTCTTTTATCTGGAACAATTCCTGGTACTACTTCATAGTGATCTTAAAATGAAGTAACTGGAAAAATATCTTTGTGAGCATAAAAATACAATGTAAGTGTCAAGTATTATTATTTGTAAGACTGAGGGTGAAAACTATCATCTAAGGGCTCCAAATTTTTAATTTTATTGATAGCAAAGGTGTATTTTCAAATCATAGAGCTATTGCATTGTTTAGCAGGCATACAACGAATAGAAAGGAAGTAACAGTTACAACAGGAGCCTCCACTACCACCTTTAATGCATTTTACTGAGGGTACAGTCTCATGGAAATGCTTATTGTAGGGCACATAAAGAAGGCATCTTGCTCCCTTGAATTAATAGGAATATATATTCTAATTAATTGACAGCAAGGATTGTTGATAGAATGAAGGAATAGATCTCTAGCTCCCTAAGCTAGCACCCTGACACAGCCAAATAAATTGCTGAGACTCTGTCTTTATAAAATATATGATGCAGCTATGCAATAATCATCCTAGGTTTCCCTTGTCCTCCATCTATAATTTTGGATGCAGGTTTCCACCCCCATCCCCTGCCACTAGCCTTAAATTTACTATGTAGAAAAGCAAAAAAAAAAAAAAATCTGCAGTTGAAAATTAAAATAAAGAACAAAAGCAAAAGTCAGAAGAATTATTGTGTATTTGGCAGCAATTGATGTAGGACTATCACTGCACAACAGATAACGGTTTGCTTCCTCTTGTGTTTTTATAAATAAGACAACCTATCAACAATTAGTAGGAATTATTTTTTATTTCTTTTTTCCAGGAGTGATGATGGTCCTTATGGAGACATCCATATCCCAGGGATTTGAACCCAGTTTTTCCTGAGCCAAGTCCCCCACTCTATCTTCCCCCTCCCACTTTGTGACCAGCGCCACCCATTGGTGAGACAGCCAGCAGTGGTTAGCCATACAGTTTTTTGAAACAGTAAGTGAATTGTCCCTTATAAGGATTGAACATATGACCTTGGCTTCATTAGTAGCATCCTCTAACTAGCTCAGTAGACCAGATCAAACAATTCATCTACTTAACATGTCATATTCCAGGGAGCCATTTAAAGCCGCCTCAGTCAATTTCAGGGAGCTGGGGCAGGAGTGGTACAGGATCCATCTTGGATACAGAATATTTGAAAACTGCCTCCTAGAGGCTTATACGGACTGATGCTAAGTGAGAAGAGCAGAACCAGGCAAAACCTGTACACAATCACAGACACATCATACATATGATGACCAACCTCGATAAACTGGACTATCCTCAACAACGCACAGCTAAAGACAACTCTACAAG
>CM053582.1:397789635-397837575 GCA_028627135.1 Pseudochirops cupreus | reverse complement strand
TGGGGGGGGGGGAGGAAGGGAGGGGAGAAAATCTGAAACTCAAGTGATTGTGGAACTGAATCTTGTAAATTAAAAGTAAATGAGTAAATAAAAAAAATTAAAAAAAAAAGTGGCCCCTACAAACTCAGTCATCCTGGAAAAACAATGGGTTACTTTGATCCAAGTGATAATAGATAGTGCTCTTTAGAGAGCCTGAGTAACATCTTTGTCTTCCAGAATTTCTGTCTTTGTGGAATTTTAAAATTATTCTAATTTTTCATGAACATAAGATCCCCAATGGTTGGGCCTGCCTCACTTCTGTATGTGTTTCCTTAGCATCTAGTATTATGCCTGATGCATAGTAGGCTTTAATAAATCCTTCCTTCCTTCCTTCCTTCCTTCCTTCCTTATTCCTTCCTTCCTTCCTTCCCTCCTTCCTTTTTTCTTCTTCTTCCTTCCTTCCTCCTTCCTTCCTTCCTTCCTTTCTTCCTTCCTTTCTTCCTCCCTTCTTCTCTCTCTCCCTTACTCCCTCTCTCCCTCCCTTCCTTTCTCCATAGCATTATTTGTTGTTTTCTGAATCAGAATCTGAGATTTTGAGAGAAACTTTTGTTTGAAGTCCTCCTTTTAGGTGGTTTTCAAATATTGTTATCGTTTAACGTCACTCAGAAAAATCTCTCTATTTTAGTTACCTTGACAAAGATTCTTAATTTGTTTTCCATTTCATAGGGTTTTTTAAGAATATACACTATAGTTAAAATTGTATACTGTGGGGTAAAGATAAATGTATAGTCATATGCTTCATAATGAGTAGCATAGATAGAAATTCTACTTCATTTCATTGCTTCCAACACATTTATTCTTTTGGCAAACTGTGTGGGATTATCAGCTATGTTCATTCAGGCAAGGACATTTACTAGTCAATTTTTTTTTTTTTGCACAACATGTTGGATGTTTTGGTCTGAAGGCTGAAGACAGAAATTGCAGTTTTATTAAATGAGATAATATATGTGAAAGTGTTGAGAAAACTGTAAAGTGCTCTATAAATGAAACATAGAATTATAAAATCTGAGAGTTGGGCAGGACCACAGATTATGCAGTCTAATCCTTAGCTGGATCATAAATTCTGTCTACAACAGCCCTATCCAATGGATATTCATTTATTTTCTTCTTGAAGAACTAGAATGATGAGGAATTTCACTATTTCTGGAAGTAGCCCATTCCATTTTTGTACAAAGTTGCTTATTTCTTGTATATATTTAAGAAGCAACAATAGAGATGATTTGTAGCTACTTTCTCAGTCAGAAGCCAAGTAGGCCCAGGCCACAACCAGGTATCATCAATGATCTAGTCAGTCTGGAGCATTACTTTAGCTCTGTCTTTAATGCTCAGACTTTGACCAATAAGTTATATTCCAAGAGATCCTCATTCTGTAAGGAACAGAGGACAACACTCTTCTTTGGAGTCAAATCTGTATCAGAAAACTTCAAGGAATAAACCAACATAGGCAAAAGATAATAGGATGGGGCATCCCAAATGTAGATGAGGAATTACCCTTGGGAATTGCAGAGAATATTGTACAATATGCTATCTGGTTTCTGAGGGCCACTATAAATGGACATTTTTTCAAAGGATAGTTTTGAGCCAAGAAAATCCCACTACCAAGTCAACTTTACTCATTGGGTCCACTATTTTGGCTAGAGCTGAAGAGAGAAAGGAAAGACATTTAATTATCTCCTTTCTCCCAGTTTGTACCTTGAAAACTTGGATTCTTAAGATTTTGTGTCATGGATTCCTTTGGCAATTTGGTCAAGCCTATAAACTCCTCAGAGTAATGTTTTTAAATGTATAAAATAAAATATACAAAATTAGAAAGGAAACCAATTGTGTTATAAGGTGAAGATCCACTCTTTGAAAGGTGTCTTGGTATTATCTGTAATTGTGTAATTGTCAAGGATCAGTGAGTAAGTAGGAGGCTCCTAACATAGTCATTGTTGACTCATTTCAACTTTCAGGCAACTAAAAACCTCAGGTTTTTTTTTTTTCTCTTCACATGAACTATCAGGTCATGTATTTCACCTGCAATTATAAAGCTTTTGGGTACAAATAGCACCCAAATTTAAAAGTATTCATATATCCCTGTTATATCCAATTTTATTGTATTCAGTCCATTTTTCTAGCATGTCAAGGTATTTTTCTATATAGATTTAGTTATTCATTTTGTTATCTATGCCTGATAACTCACTGTAACCTGAAAATTAAGCGGACATGTCTTTTGTACTTTTATCCAAATAATTTATAAAAATCTGATCACATCAGTGATAAGGACAGAGCATAGAGATGTCTATCCAGATTGATTTTGACCCATTAATACCATTAATATCATATTAATGACACCATTAAAAGGTACTAACCTTTTGGTTTGCATTGTTCAACTAATTTAAAATCTATTATCATTCAGTACACATCTCTCCATTCCCTCCCTCCTCCCACATAAGGATGTTGGAAGAGACATAAAATAGATGAATAAAATCAAAGTACATTATTTTTTCATGCACTTTTGTGGTTTACTATGGAAATTTAAAAACAAAGATTCAAGGAGATTTAAAAGTAACATGACAAACACTGGGATCTAGCATGATTTCATGATGAACAAGTCATGCCAAGTATTCTTGTAAGAACATATTCCAGTATTTTTCTGAAAATTGATGTCAAACAAATAGACAGAAAAGTGCAGAATCCACCTTTTACTCTGAAAATGGGAAGGTAACCATCCAGTTCCCAGTCCTCAGTCTTGTGCAATACTTTAAAATACCTTTTCCCAACATCTGTTACTAGCAATTTTGGAGCTTAGAGCAAGCACTTTTGTGTGGGATATGAGAGAAACTCATCATAGATATAGATATAGAAGTTTCTGTGCTGGGTATTTATCTGGACAAGTAGGGGGGCAGCTAGGTGATGAGGTGGATAAAACACCAGGCCTGGAATTAGGAAGACCTGAGTTCAAATTTGACCTTAGACACTTAATAGCTGTGTGACTCTGGGCAAATCTTTTAACGCTCTTTGCCTCAGTTTCCTTATCTGTAAAATGACTTGGAGAAGGAAATGCCAAACCATTCCAGTATCTCTGCCAAGAAAACCCCTAAAGGGGTCACAAAGACTCAGACATGATTGAAAAGTGACTGAACAACAACAGGGCCAAAGAGAGAAGGAAATGTGCTATTGGAGGAGGTTGCCATTATCTGGATAATTAGAAGAGGAAGTACTGCCTTGAACAATGATGTCAGCTTATTCTAAATTTTCTGTATTATGGCAAAGTTCTAATGAATGTGTCCTCATTACAGCTCTGTTTTCTCCTTGCCCACAACAATTTTCAGAAGACTCAGCTCTTTATGGATTTTAGCCTTCTTGACATTATTCTTTTGGGAACATGATATTTTCACATGGCCCAAGTTACCTGTCCTCAATTACATGTATTATTCACATACTTTTAGATTTGAGCATATGGGTGGGGGGGGACTCCTCATGAAACAATTTTACCACTCTATGCAGCATTTCATCTTATTAATCATTAGAATAATTTTAGATTCCATTGTGTGCAATTTATTCCTGAGACCCCACTTTTGATCTGATTCCCTTTTTGGAGTCTCAGGGCATGAGATAATGTAGGTTACTGTTTACATATTGAGTCTTTAATGGATCTATGATCTTCTTGATGTGGACACTATCTCCTAAAGTACTGATCATAACCCATCCGTGTAATTTCATCCTTTGCAATTCTTGATCATTACTTCCATATGTCCTCTGTATAGATTCTACCTCCAATGTGAAGATAACATTTCCCTTTAGTATTTCCTGGGTGCCAACATAGATTTGGGCTGTCCATGTTTTCCTTTATTCTGGCTACATGACTTGACCATCTCTTTTTCTGGTTATACATGTTCTTAATTTATTTTAATGCATTTCTTAAGACAATGCAAGATATTTTTATTATTATGTTAAATTACATAATACAAAATGATTTGTCATTCATGACAAAATAATCTACTGATGCCATCACTTTTCATTGATTTATAGATCATTCTTATAAGATTTTGAATTTTTCTTTGTTCCATTGATTGCCATAGCTAGATAGTTCCTTGCCAATAGTCAAACTATCGATTATTAGCTTTTCTGTATGTCCTTGGAAAGCAGGAATCCTAACATCAGGTCAATACTTATGTCTTTTCAAGCTTGGTAGAAACTGCCAGAGCTTGTGAACCTCCCAGAGCCTTTGACCTGGGATGGATGGATCTTTGGGTGTCCAGGGTCATCTCTATACTATGATCAGAATTCATAGCAGGGCTTTTGTGGAGTCTTTTTAAAATCATCTAGTATACATACTTTATTATTTACATTTCACTTTAAGAGTAGCCATGGGGGAAAAACTTAATGTCATTCTACAGTATTTAATGCAACTTTGTTCAATTCAATAAACGCATGTCAAGCACTTATCTGTATGGCTTCATTAAAAAAAAATTCTTGAATGCAAAGACAATTTAACATTGAGTTCTCATGTAGCTTGCAATTAAATAGGAGCAGAGACCTTTATTAAGAAGCTACTAAGTGCAAGACATTGTATTGGGCACCAGGGATACAAAGCTAGATGTGATACAAAGTTTTTACTCAAAGGTCTAGGGAAGTCAACTTGATATGAATTGTGGGGTTCTGAAGAATAATATACTGTTAACATATTTGAAAACACAAAATGCAGATCACTGTGATATAAATAAATGCAAAGGAGAGGTAAAGGCAATGTATTATTAAAATGTAAAGAAGATAATTCATGTTTTAGCTGGGTTCAGGGGAGAGTAAGCTTAAGAGAAGGAGGAAGTAGCATGCTGTTGGACTTTGAAAGAAATGATGAACTTCAACAGTTGGGGATGGGACTAGAGAGATATCCATTTCAAGCATGAGGAAACTGAATAAGCCAAGATACAGAGATAGGAAAGGACACATAAGAACAGGAAGTAGGAAATAGTCAAATTAAACTGCAATAAATAGGTAGGAAAGGAAGCAATATGAAACAAAGCTGCAAGGGTAGATTGGAGACAAATTATGGACAACTTTGAGTGTGAGTATCAGGAATTTAAGCTTGATTTGATAGAAAAGGAGAAGTCCCTTAAAGTTTTTGGTTTGAGGTTCATCACAAACAAAGAAGTATGAGGGATGGATTGTAGAGGAAAGGACAAAAGCAGGAAGATTATGTAAGAAGCTATTATGATAGTCTAAGTGAGAAGAGATGAGAGCCTGGACTGAAATAGATATCCTAAGAATAGAAGCTAAGGGATATGTTTGCAAGGAGGATTCATACAACCTGGAAATTACATGTTGGAAGTGTAAAGGGGAAACTTACAGACGACTGCACAGTTATAAGCCTGAATGACTGGAATGATAGTGATGCCATCAATAGAAATCAGGAAGTTAGGAGGAAGGGCAGGTTTTTTTTTTTCTCCCCTTGGCAGGGTATAGGAGGTACAGCAGAACATTGAGACATAAAAAAATTTCTCACTCTCCATTTTTGCCAGTGAATTTATTATCCTTTCTTAATGGAATTGGAAATAAGAGTGCTGAAGAGTTCCATTTAATAAAGAATGCAAATATTGTAGGGACTGTGATACAGTATGATAAAAAAATGTAATATAATACTTTAAAAACTTTTCCATCATTCAACATTTGCACTGAACCAGTTCTCATATTAAATTCAGTCAATTTTTTGCCTTTTGGTTAGAAGAAGTGTCTAGCCCTGGTCTTCTTGAAGCTACTGAAAACACATCCTGGCAAGTTGACTTTTCTCTTTTTCAAGTCCTTTTCAATGCAATGCAGCAAACTTTGGAATTTCTGCAAGGAGCCAGATGGCGGAGAGTCTTAAGTGTCAGGCTAAGGAATTTACATTTTATCCTAAAAAATAATAAGGAGTCCCTGAAGGTGACCTTTGACAGTAATAAGAAAGTTTGGAAAAGAAGTAGATTTGAAAAGAAAGATAAAGATTTCTGTTTTGTGGCATGACACATTTAAGATATCTACAGAACATCCAGTTAGAAATCTCGTTTCTTATGTAGTTCAGGAAAGAGAGTGGGGTTAGTTGTAAAGATCTGGGAGCCATTTGTATTAGAGATAACTGAACCAGTCAGAACTGATATCACCAAGTCAGAGTATAGAGAGAGAAGAATATAGAGAGAGTATAGAGAAAGAAGAAAAAAAAGGACAAGGTCAGAGCTTTGGAATATGTCCATAGTTAGTGGGATTGACATGGATGAATATTGAGCAAAGGAGACTGAGAAGCAGTCAGACAGGCAGGAGAACAAAGAGAATGCAATGTCACATATAACCAGAGAGAATATTTAAGAGATAAAGTTTCAAATCTTTCAGAGAGGTCAAGATGGATGAATATTGAGAAATGGGTCATTAGATTTGATAATTAGAAAAACACCACTAACTTTTGAGAGAGCAGTTTCAGTTGAATGATGGTGTCAGAAGCCAGATTGCAAAGGGTTTAGGGGAGAGAAATAGGAGAGAAAATAGAGTTTCCAAGTCTAGATGGCCTTTTTGAGGAGATGGGCTAAGAAGTAGGGAGAGAGAGCTAGCTGAGATGGCACATCCTAGTTAGGACTTTTTAAGAGGCATTGAAGCTGAGTGAGATTACATGGGTAGCCTTGATTTTCTCAGTCGTAACAGTCATCTGTGTGGAGAGAGCAAGCAAAGCTGGTATTGGAGATTTGAGGAGAGAAGAGAGGTTGAAAGCATTTCCTATAAAGAACATGATGGTTTATCAGAGAAAAAAAATAACTGGAGGACCAATGGAAGTAAGATAACATGAGTTTGTAGTGAACTCAGTTGGCATGATTTTTATGACTTCTTCCAACAGGCTTCACACTTCTGTGAGTAGGGGTGGAAAAATCATTTATAAGAATGGCCTATGGTGAAAGATGGCCAGGTAGTCAGTGTTAGAAGTACAAAGATTCAAAAGATAAAAATTTTTGAGGGCAGATCCTTATTTAACTTTATATATAAGGATCAACACTAGGAAGAAAGGAATGGGGGTGAGATTGGAAACCAGGAAAGCAGGAAGGAGTGGAGTGATGAAAGGTTACAGGGAAGAGGAAGAACTGGTTTAGGAGGAGTAGGGCAGAGGGAGAGTTGAAAGGACAATTATGATGCAAGAGGTGAATTTCATTGTTCAATTTCATGGAACTAGAAGAATCCTGGGAGATAGTGAAGTCTGTGGTATGACCATTCTTGTTAACTGAGCAAGAATATAATTGGGAATACTAGTAATTGAATAGTTACAGAAACAAATATCTGAATATTCAACAAGACAGTGAATAAATTGAAAAGGAAAGTATTCTAAGTAGGGATATCACTAAGAGCGAGAGTGGAGATTGTGCCAACTTCGCTTCTGCCTCAGTTTTGATTGGAATAAATAAAGAAGCCACTAGCACTGGAGAGAGTGGTCATTGCTGAAGCAACATCTGGAGAAAGCTAGATTTCTGAGTTTAAGAAGATAGAAAATGCATGTGAATAGATCTCTGCTGAAAAGAATGTTAATACTGGAGAAGGGCATAGTGGAAGAGGAGAGGAGAGGAGAGAATGACAGAGCCAATGGTGGAATAAGGATGAGTTAGATAGAGATGAGAGAATGGGGAGAAAGATATTTTCTTCTTGGCAGACAGTGATTAGGAACCAGAGAGTTTTTTAGTATAAGGAGAAAATTAGATTTTTTTAGAACTCTTAGATAGGACAATAAATAATGACAGCAACGACGACGACGACGACAACAACAACAACACCTAGCATTTGTTTAGTGCTTTTGTGTTTGCAAATATTTTACAAATTTGATCTCATTTCATCCTCACAACACCCTGGGAGGTAAGTGCTATTATTATCTCCATTTTACAAATTAATAAACTGAGGCAGACAGGACTAAGCAGTTTACCCAGTACACACCGCTAGTAAATATCTGAGGCTTGATTTTAATCAAATCATCTTGACCCCAAGTCCAATGCGCTATCCATGGCATCAACTAGTGGTACCTAGAAAAGCAGTGGTGGAGGTGGCTAGGTGGCACAGTGAATAGGGCACTGACCTGGAGTCAGGAGGACCTGAGTTCAAATCTGACATCAGACACTTAACATGTGCTAGTCCTGTGACCTTGGGCAAGTCACTTAACCCTAATTGCCCTGCCTTCCCCCTCCTATGTACCCCCCCCCCAAAAAAAAGAAACAGAAAAGCAGTGGTGGTGGGCAGGAATGTCACTGGTGAAGAAAAATGTTATAGGTCAGGCTTGACTCAAGCCATTCTGGTCTTTCTTGTTTAAGACTGGAATGAAATGTGTCACTCATACAATCATCTAGCAGTACACAAAATGAGGTTTACCTAGCCATAAAATGGATAAGAAACTTAGCAAGAATATATTACTAGTCACAGGAGTCATGCACCCTTCATCTCCATATATATATATATATATATATATATATAACTGTTCAGCAGAGGGTAGTGGCTTGCACAGCAGTGAAACTTGGGTCAAATATGTGGAGAATTGACTCCTCAAGTCTGGCTTCTTTATGCCCTGGACAACTGAGAAGTCATGTTAATGGCTTCAGCCTTAGCACCCAAGGCCAGTTAAGTTTTGAGAATGGTGTCCTTTTCTTTAATGGCCTTGCCTTCCCAGCTTATGTGAGAGGGTCCTCATTAGACGTTGCTCCTATACATTGGCACCATGGTAGTAGTGTTTAAGAAGCTGGGGAGAGGATAATGAAAGCAACAGGAGGCTCATATGGGCCCTAGTGGTAGCTTTGGCATACTCTTTCCTCTCTTCAGCCTAGAGTGAGGTCTGTTTTTCTGATTCACCTATAACTCCAATCACAAACTGGAAGAAGTTAGATTAGCTACAATCTTTGCAGACATTATATGGGTGGGTGGGTTTGTGTTCATTTGGGTTTTAGGGAAGGAGGATAGAGACAAGACATTTGATTTCATTGGTTATCTCTCTCTCTGTTTCTCTCTGTTTCTGTCTCCTCTCTCTCTCTCTTCTCTCTCTCTCTCTCTCTCTCTCTCTCTCTCTCTCTCTCTCTCTCTCTCTCTCTCTGTCTCTGTGTCTTTCTGTCTGTCTGTCTGTCTCTCTCTTTCTGTCTCCCTACTATCTCCCTGGGTTCTTAAATTTTTTGCATATCATTCTGATTAATCCTAAAGACTCAGAATAATCTTTTTAAATACATAAACTAAATACATATGACCACAAAGAGAACCAATTATAATGAAATAGAATTATCAAAATTATTTCAAAAAACAAGTTTTTTGACCCCACTGTAAGGAGCCTGGATAAGCCAAGCCAACATTTTAGATAGATATTCTTTCTTCTTTAAAAATTTGTTCTGATAAACATTCATCTATTCAACAAATATTTATTAAGCACCTACTGTTTACAAAGCAAGGAATAATCTGATATAGCAGAGGGAGTGCTGGATTTTGAGTTAGGAAGACCCAGATTCAGGTCCTGCATTGGATTCTTAACAGTTACATGACCACAGTCAAGACATTAAATCTTACTGAACCTCAGGCAAGTGTATACCATTATAATTTACACATGGATTGCAATCTACATAGGTGAAGGATAAGTTACAGATGCTTCACAATTTATATGGGTAAAAGAAAAGTTATAGATGGGTCTCAGTCTACATAGTGAAGGAAATTATCATACAGAAATATCATGGGTCCTTGACGTTAATTTATTTGCTGTCTGAATTTTTGTCAGTATCTTACAGACCAAGACCATGAACTTCAGAAGATCTATATAATGGAAACTAAGTTGTATATCTGCAAAATTATGCAGTTTTGTAAAGCTTACAAAGGTCTTTGAAGCAGTCATTGGTTCCATTTATTTGTCATTATTTAGCCAGTAAAAATCCCACTGGCACACATAGGGTGTGAATAGTTCAAAGGATATTTAGATAGGCCTTTATGATACAGGACTGTTTTGTGGTATATTAAATCTTAAAATCATGCATTTAGAGTTTCTGCAGACATGTGCTTTTTGTAGGATATATATATATGAAGCACTTGAAACTCCCTCATTTTTCTTATATCAGAAGGAATATTTTAAGACTCTAACCAGAATGCTAGTCTTTTTTGGTTTGTAGCAATGTGTGTTAATAC
Source organism: Pseudochirops cupreus (assembly GCA_028627135.1). Taxonomy (NCBI): domain Eukaryota; kingdom Metazoa; phylum Chordata; class Mammalia; order Diprotodontia; family Pseudocheiridae; genus Pseudochirops; species Pseudochirops cupreus. Next base: position 397,827,405 of record CM053582.1, on the reverse strand, counting down.
AAAATCTTCCATACAACAGAAAACTGGAGTTTCCTATCGATTCAAATAGAATTGCACTTTAAAAGAAGAGATCTAAGTTCAGGAGGGAAATCTTAAAATGTTAAAATGAAAAGGAAGCCAGACCTACCCCTCCATTGTTTCCTATAATGACATAATGGAAGAAGAACTACAATAGTAAGAACAAACATTTAAAGCCCTTCACAATCTGGTTCCAGCTTATATTTCCATACTCACCTCGTACCAAATCTCTCTCCTCACCCCCACTACCCCACCACACCCTTCCAAACTCTTCCCCAGACATGGCATTCCATTTCCTGCCTCCTTGCCTTAGAATCCTTTACAATATTCAAGGATCAAATCAAATGATACTTCTTATGTCTTCCTGATTATTCCAGTTAGAATTGTTCCCCCAAATTACTTTATACTTAATTTGCAAGTGATTTATGTTTTTACTTAAATAGGAAAGCTTATTTTTTTTTTAGAGCGTCCAGCTAGGCAACTTTATTTCCTGTGTCTAATGGCAAGAATTTATCAAATACACAACCATAAAAGGCATTATTTTTATTCATAAAGGAAATTAAAACAACTCCAATTAACTTTTAAAAATTAAGAACTACATTTTATTTTTAAAAGTACAAACTTTGTATAGGTCTTCATTTAATCAAAATCTTCCTTTTACTCTAAAATACAGAATTTAATGTCTTGGTTAAAATAGCATGATTTTCATCTGGATCACTCTTTCCCTGACCTGAACTTTGACATAGAAAGCCAGTGGTGGAGCTTAAAGATCAGCATCTGTAGAAACCTCCTTTTGAATTTAAAAATTTAACTTCTTAAAAGTCTTCACTTCTTTGCAGCCAGAGTCCCAGAGCTACATACTATGTTCTATGTCTTTCTTTATATCCCTAGTGCTTAACACACTGTCTGTCTTTTGGTAAACTCTTGATAATGACTAAGTTATGGGGGAAAAGTAGCCAGAGGGAACTCTTTAGTTGATTTTCTTTTTACTCAGTTGTGGTTGTCTGGAACTCCAGGCTAAGTGTGGGAAACCTCTGGAGGCGAGGAAGAACTTCAGGCTTCCTATAGGAACGTTGTTCAGTGGTTTAGGTTGTTTCTTATTCCTCTAGACCCCACTTGGAGTTTTCTTGGCAAAGCTACTGGAGTGGTTTGCCATTTCCTTCTCCAGCTCATTTTACAGATGTGGAACTGAGGCAAACAGGGTTAAATGTGACGTGTCCAGGGTCACACAAGTAAATGTCTGAGGCCACATTTGAACTTGGAAAGATGAATGTTCCTGACTTTAGGCCTAGCAGTCTATCTACTGTACCACCTAGCTGCCCTATTAAGAGGCTGCCAAATTCATGCATCAGTGAAACAGAAGAGACAAGTACCAGGACACCAGGACACCAGGGCAAGGGTCTAGAAGAGAATCGAGAATGAGGGAGTTTAAGGGAAATCAATTTAATAGCTAGTGAGGGTGGGTGGGTGGGAAGGAAATGTACATGATACATAAATATGATACAAACTGTAATGTTAGTTTATAAATTTCATAGACTTATTGTGTGACAAGAAAGAGGAATAGAAATGGACAGTTCGTGTGCTGTACTGTTAAATGTGATATATAATAAGAACTAGAGGGAAACTTTCCACATGTTACATAGACACCCTGTGGAGTATTTATGGGAGGCCATGGACAAGAGTTACACGGATTTACATGATGCCTATCAGGTGCTCATCTGTATAATGACCTGGAGAAGGAAGTGGAAAACCACTCTAGTATCTTTGCCAAGAAAACTCCAAATGGGGTCATGAAGAGTTGGAAACAACTGAAACCACTGAATAATGACATTCCTATGGGGAAGAGGTACAATTTTAAACACTTTACAAATATGATCGATCTAATTTGCTGCTCACAACAATCCTTGCTGTTGTAATCACTGTGTTACATTTGAGGAAACTGAGGCAAACAGAGATTAAGTGACTTTCCCAGGGTCACATAGCTACTAAGTGCAGGGCCCGATTTGAATTTAGGTCTCCCTAATTCCAGGCCCAGTACTCTATGCACTGTGCTGGAAGAGTTGCTACCTATGTCGCTGGAGGGAGTGTGAATGTAAGGATGACTGGTAGCAAAGACGAGGATCTGGGAAAAGAGGAGCTAAGTTTCATTGGGCTGGTTGTAGAGCACATGAAGAGAGAATTGTGAGAAATGTCTAGAAAGGAAGATTTCAATGTAATTGCAGAGGACTTTAAGTGTCAGGATAAGGAGGTAAGTCTTTATTTGGTAGACAAAAATATTTTGCTAGGTTTAAGCACCTTGTCCAAGCTCTGGACCAGGAAGATTAGTCCAATGGTAATGTGAATTAAATGGATTGAAGTAGGAAAAGGGACTAATCAGGGGGTGGGGGGATTTGTTAGGATACTAATTTAATATCTAGGGCAAGAGATAATGAAGACCTGAAGTGGGGTGGTTCATTTGCAAAATCTCTTTAGTCTCCTTTTCCCCTTTCCTTCCTCCCTCCTATTTCTATTATTGGGCACAAATGTGGGCCCTCTGAAATGAGACAACCAAAACCTCATGTAGTGTCTCTGAAAAATGGATTATTCCTATGAAAGGTCACTCAGACTGTTAACCATGCTCATATGGCCTTTACAGAACAAAGCTGGAGCTCTATAAGCTCATTGGCAAGCAGAATTTTGCTCTCAATGTTACATTTATATCGATAATCAATTAAGTTTCTAAGCTGCAGTTAAGCTTAAGTACTTTCTATACATAGGTAGGAATAGAGCAGACACTTTGTTGTTGTGGTTGTTGTTTTAAATAGAGGCTTCCCTGAGGGCAAAAATTTTTATTTGCTTAATAATATACAGTATATCATAATAATAGCTGTTTATGGCATCTTCGGTTTGTGGACAAGAGTATTCAGCAGTACTTGCTTAAATTTATTTATTGTCCTATAAAGTTTACTTTCCGCATTTCCAATGCTGTCTTCTGATTTTCTGAGGGTAGAAGTGGAAAGGAGAAAAGAAGGAAATAAACATTTGTAGAGGGTCTGCTATATTCCAGGCACTGTGCTAAGCACTTTTTATAAATATTATCTTATTCAGTCCTCACAATAACCCTGTAATATAGGTGCTAGTGTTGTCTCCATTTTACAGTTAAAGAAACTCAGACTGGATTCGAACTCAGATTTTCTTGAATCTAGGCCCAGGGCTCTAATCCGCTATGTCACCTAACTGCCTAAAGGTATAAAGAAACAAAGCTGAGAAGGCTATCATGGATATAAATATTGGCAAGTGAACTGTAGAATTTTTTTTTTTGGTATAGATATCAAATTTTATCATTAAAGACACTCCCTTCACCAGTGAAGATGAACAACCATAGCTTAGTCATTGAGGAGGTAACGTGACTGGCTCATCATCACACAGCTAACATGGGGCAGCATCAGGAATTGGACCCAGGTTTTCCTGTTTCTTCATTATACTGACTCATGTTAAGAATTATGACATATAAACTAATTCTGTTTTTTCCCCCCTATTATTGACTGCTTTTAGCAAAGGTTAGATTTGTGAACTTAGTTAAAGGAATTAACCTTACATTGTCTCACATGTTTGATTTTTTTTTTAGATCTGTGATTTCATTGAGACAGGGAGTTCCTGGGAAATAGATGAGGAACTTCTTGTATTAATATAAATCTTCCTGAATTTCAGACTCTTAGGGAGCACCTCAGCACAGGGGTGTTGAATGGCGGTCACATAGCTACTATGGGTCTTTCTGATTATGAGGCCAATGCTTTTTCTACTATGCCAAGCAGTCTTTAAATATTTAAATAGGAAGCAATAGTTTTTAAGTATGACATCTCAGGTATATCTTAAAACCCTAATCATTCATCTCAATTGCCTCGTTCCAGCACCTCCTAATCCAGATTGAAGGGATTTTGGAAGAACTTCAGCATTAGCATCAAATTAATTTAATTGGAAGTTTGTACTACTTTCCCTGGATGCAAAAAATATCTAGTTATGTTCCTGCTGGCTTTTGCCCTTATTGGCACTATATAAAGGCAGAAAAGATTTATTGCATTTGCAAGAAATAGAAATGCAATTGGGTGAGATGCTTGAGTAGGAAGAACTCCTTTGAGAAGCTACTGAAAGATGAGCTGTTGAAAGCTATGGTAAAGTATGTCTGCATTCCTCCCTCTCTTTTGCTCCATTCTGACCCCTTCTTACCCCTCCAAAAATAAAATAGTGCAATCTTTTCCAAAACTACTATACATCATTACTACAACACCTTCTGACCTTTTTCAGCTTAGCCCTGCCCTAACCCTTTAGATCTATTCTCATTTCCCTGCCTGTCTTTTATAGCCTCATCTGGGTCACATATACCAGGCCTTATCTTCTGGGCTGTGTCCTTGTCCAACTTGACTGAGACAAAGAAATAATGGAATCAACCAGTTTAGGAGTGTAGACCCGGTCAGGAGGGCCAGAAAACCCATTGTAGTCAAAGAGGAGGGTTTTCTGAGGGCCTTAAACACCTGGTAGCATCTGATGGTGCCTTACTTTCCCCCTGTCACTGGTTCATTGGCCCTTGCATGACAAATTAATTCTTGAGAAATACTGATATTAGCATCATCGTCTCTTCATCTATAACTGACTCTTGATTGGGTTGTGTCTACATGGTCCTTCCTAGGCAAATGGGTCTCTGCATCTTTATAGAAGTGGTTGGTTCCCCACGTCCCTCATCAACTCTGTTGAGAATCCCTAGCTTCCTTTAACACAAAGCTTTGGTGCTTCCTCTTACATAGGGCCTTTCCTGATTCACCCCAATTATTACTTTTCTCTCTCTATTGAAACTACTTTCTATTCACTTACTTAGGCATATGTTGTATTTCCCCCAGGATAATGTCAGCTCTTTGAGGACAAGGATTTTTTTTTCTTGTTTTTACAAGCACTGCACCTGAAATACTGAGTTGAAGATGTCTGTGCCATATGACAGGGGAAGCTAGGTGGCATGGTGGATAGAGTGCTGGGCCTGGAGTTAGGAAGACTAATATTTATAAGTCAAATTGAGTCTCAGATACTTAACAGCTCTGTGACCCTGTTTGCCTCAGTTTCCTTATCTGTAAAATGAGATGGAGAAGGAAATGGCAAACCATTCCAGTATCGTTGCCAAGAAAAGCCGGAATGGGATCACAAAGACTCAGATGCAACTGAACCGATTGAAGAACAGTAACATACCATATGATACTTTGCTCAGTTTGTCACCTATTCTTAGTACTCGAGATACCCTGACTGTTATCCAAAACCATGAAATGTGTCTCTTTCAAAGTAATTGAAAATGCTGAGGTCACCAATACCGACAGCTTATTAAAATTTCATTTTAAACAATCAAGTATTTGTGCACATTTGTTATCTTTTTTGAGGTCTTCTGATGTCCTGATAGAACAAACTAGATTAAGAAAAAATGGTGGGCTTTTTTGTTTATTTTTGTTGCTGTTGAGAACATGGGCTAGATTGACTCTGACTTTACTTCTATGGAAAATTTAATTCAGTTAGGATTATTCTGTTTGCTCAGTGCACAGTAGGAAATCCTTTCTCCTATAGATTTTATGAAAATCAACTTAAGGAAAAAAGCCTCAAACCATTTTTTTTTACTTCCAAGTGAAAGTAGTCTTAAAGATGAAATCTGCTTTTTTGAAAAAAAATTTTTTATAGCACTTGTTGTTCGTTGATTTCAGGAAGCTCTTTAAAGAACCCAAGCAACCAATTATTTTCAGGCTTTGGAAAATGTCAGCCTCATTCTATCCATTATGTTGAATATTATGTAATCACAGGAATAGAAATGATAGACTTACTTTTCTAATTCCATTGGATATATTCAGAGGTTTAGTCCATTCGTCCTGTACCCAGTCTCCTTCATTAGTGATATAAAATCACATTGGTTCGCTTCCTAATCAAATTCATACCTCCTCACTTTTTTCTCCTTCAAAAAACTTTTTCCTCTTTGTCTTCTAATAAATATTCCCTTTCTAAATTCTCTTTTTTTTTACTTTTAGAAAAATGAAAGGATTAAAAAGACTGCTCTTGTAATTAAAAGTCATTTTTAAATAACCTCAGATGATTGTTTCTATAAATCAAAACATCTTTATGGTCCCATTTCTAAGGCAAGAAAGACAAGCGACTGAGATCCTGCACACTTTACTATAGTCTACATTAATTACCTTCTATTAAAAAATGACAAAGACCTTTCTGAAAGGGAATCTGGCACTCTTTCCACAGAAATGATGGCAGACACCCTACTCTCTGCTGATTCCTTGACACTTCTAATTACCTGTATTCATTTGAAATCGTTTCCTTTGTAGAGAGTTATTGGCATGATTTTCAGAGAACAAGAGGAAAATGGAAAACATTTTAGCAAGTTAAGAAAAAAAAAATCAACAGTATCATTGTTTGCCGCTTTTGTTGAAACTACCTACACAAGTCACTTGAGGGACATGAAGGCAAATGAAAGGTTATACTTTGCCCTGCACGTTGTTACTGGTGTTTCTAATGTCAATAACTGTAGATGGTTGTCAGGAAACTGAAAAGATAAAAGGTCAAAAGCAATGACAAATATATCATTGCATGTGTTTGAATATGCAATATCAGTCTATTCTGGCAGGGGGTGGATGGGTGGTGGTTCACACCCTGGAAATAGCAATCAGGTGCTATATGGAATCCATCCATTGTTTTCTTGTCTCCTAGGATGAAATGGGAAGATCCATAAATTGAACACCCTTCAAAGTATGTTTTTCAAGTCCTACAGATTTTTTTAATATTTTGTGGCAAGATAAAACAAAAAAAAAAAGGCAGAAACTTTCCTGATTGCTTTGTTGGTGGGGATGAGAGAAAATTAACCCCTTTCCCTTTTACCAAAGTAGTAACAACAAAGATTCAATCTTGCCCATCACTTCACGGAGGTGGGTAGCGGTGGATTTCACTGTTATAAGCTAAATTAAATATTAACCATGCCTTTCTCACTATCTGGGAAAAAATTGAATTGAGCTAATGGTGAAACCTTCTACCAAACTTTGCCTCCTGTTGATTTTGATATGTTAGAATAAGTAGCCATTTGTATTAAAGAATAAATTATTTACAAATGAAATGCACAATAGCTTATTTAAACCATGTCTCCTATAAGAATAGACTTTTTAAAATATATGTTTTCTTAGCCAAACCATAGAAGCAAGGAATAGCAGAAAAATCACCCAGCTCCCTTTAAATAAATTGTGCTAAAGAAATAATGTTAAACCTTCAGGAATATGGAAATAAAAATAAAAGAGTGACAGACCTTTTAAATGAATGTGCTTCAATGAGGTCTGCAGGAACACCTGCAGGATATAAAGTCAATGTGTTTGAAATTTAGGGATATTATGTTTTATGGATATTGCTTTTTAATTTTAGGATATGTTAGTTCTCCAAGACAAAAAGAAAAAAAAAGAAAACCACGATTTAAAAATATTCTGCATTTTCTGGAGCATCAAGGACCTTTTATCTATTCTTGACCCAATGAATTAATCTTCCATTCCACACACATGGCATGGAAATACAGGAGACAAAGAGATCTGAAATTGAAGGTGGTACAGGTGTGACTAGAAAAAAAGAGCAATAACCCTGGGAGCACTATGAGATGACAGAATAAGAAAAAAGGCTCGAGGAGATGGAGATGGTCTGGAGGAAAAGAGGGGCACGGTTGAGGGAAGAAAGGAGAGAGAGAGAGAGAGAGAGAGAGAGAGAGAGAGAGAGAGAGAGAGAGAGAGAGAGAGAGAGAGAGAGAGAGAGAGAGAGAGAGAGAGAGAGAGAGAGAGAGACAGAAGAAGGAGGAGCAGGAGAAGGAGTGGGAGGAGAAAAAGGAGGAGGAGGAAGAAGAGGAGGAGGAGGAGGAGGAGAAGAAGAAGAAGAAGAAGAAGAAGCAAGAAGGGAAGGAGAGAAGCAAAGAGAGAGGAGGAAAAGAGAGAAGGAAGGAAAGAAGAAAAATTAAGGATAGAATAAAAAAGAAAGAAAGAAAAGAAGGAAGAAAATGAAAGGGAGTCAAACTGCGCACACACACACACACACACACACACACACACACACACACACAGTTCAGGAAATATGTATGTATATATGCCTGTATATAGCTAGAATGTAAGGAAGGGAGACTGAAAGGCAATCAGCAAGGAAAGAAGAGAAAAAGGAAAGAAGATAGAATTGCCAAAGTAAAACCAGAAAGATAGAGAAATGATAGAATAAATATGGAAGCTTAGAAAGAATGAGAAAGTGATAATGTTCTGGAATTGGATTAAAAAAACCAAACAAACCTGGCCCTAGATTCATGGTAAAGGGATCTTGAAGAGAGAGAGCAAGAGGAAAAAAAAAAAAAAAAATATATATATATATATATATATATATATATATATATGTATATGTATACACACACACACACATATATAATCAAGCTAGCGTCATTGCAGGGTACAAGACTGTGTATCTGTTCATCTGAGCTAGCTATGGGACAGATACCTCATATCACTGTCCCAAAATATGTAAGCAAAAGAAATTAATTTGAAGAATAATATCTTTGTTCATACTCCCCTGAACCCAAATAACCCTCTTTTTTCCCTTGAAATTTTTAGGGGTAATGCCTTGTAAAAATCAGTATTCTGGAGTCATTATAAATTTCAAGCTTCCTATCTTTTTCTACTCTCAAGTAGTCTTCATATTTCATCAAGCAGTTTCTTGCATTTGTTTCTAAATCTGTAATAAGTTCTGTCAAAATAGAAAAAAACCTTGTTTATATCAAACATTTTGGGGGAAGGAGACTTTCTGGGTTTGCCTGGTTTCCCATTTGTATCTAATTCAAATTTCGATTACATTTCTGACCTTCAGATAAGCTTCCCATGTAAGTAAATAACCCTGCAAAATTCTGTTTGCCAAATGATAACTGTAGTACTACATTTTTGTTGGCTGAAACTAGATCCAAAGAAATGTACATCTACTTTTAGATCTTTCTCTATTTCTGGGAAGGTGACACTTTCTCTGTATAGGTGAATATCTCAAGAAAATCAGGAAACAAATGCATTAAGCATGTTTTAATGTTATTATTATTTTTTGCAATAACAACTTGGAGACCGGTGCCAGGAGGAGTGAAATGCTAGGTCTTCTCTGACGGAATCTCAATTTTAATGGCTTATGTATGTGTGAGGCTAAAATTCTGAATGATTGATTGAGGGGGAGGTAGGAGGGATATAAGCTATCTTGGGCATGAGTCAGTAATAAGAGTGGAAGGCCTTAGTGAACCCTGCCCCAGTCACAGTTGTTATTGTTCTTCTCCTGTTCCCTAAAATTTTCTATTTCTTCCTTCCTTCCTTCCTCCCTCTTTTCCTCCCTCCCTCCCACCCTCCCTCTTTTCCTTTCTCCCTTCCACCCTCCCTCCCTTCCTTCCTTCCTTCCTTTTTCTTTCTTTCTTTCTTTCTTTCTTCCTTCCTTCCTTCCTTCCTTTCTTTCTTTTTCTTTCTTTCTCTTTCTTTCTTTCTTTCTTTCTTTCTTTCTTTCTTTCTTTCTTTCTTTCTTTCTCTTCCTTTTTTCCATCTAGCATTTATTTATCTGTATTGATATTGTTCCCCTCCAGTAGAATGTAAGCTTCTTGAGGACAGGAATTATTTTGGTATTGTGATCTATAGAAGCACCTAGTACACACTGCCTGGTATGCAATACATAATTCATAATGCATAATTTTTGGAATAAAACTAGATTGCATGATCATTTTTGTAATCTCTTTATAAAAAAAATCCCTCAGTCAGCACAAATGGTAACATAATACACAATGTCTAAAATTTCAGCATTTTACATTGAAAACTAGGAGATACTTTCAAGTCAGTTCCTTTATTGATAATTTCTCTGTAAAAACTATTTATCTTTGCAAATTTTGTTTCTTTTTCCTGCTTTTGTACTCCAGGTTCTATAGACTATCTCAAGAGAAGCACATCTTGCTTTTATGCTTTTACATTTTCAAAGACTTTCACTGCTGCTCAGTTTAAACTTCAATAACATTTATGGGCAAATCCACAGAAGTAAAAAGAAAATTCCTGCTGTTTTCCTACCTCCACCCCACCCAAATTCAAATAAAAGGGCTAATTAAAATAATTTCTGTATAGAATAACCAGCTTTATGAGGTGAAGGTGCTGAGGGATAACTGTGATTCACAGGTGTTACTCCGAGAGAGATGAGATAAAATTTTATTCATGTTTACCCTCTGTCTATACAGATAATGAGTAAATGTGAAGTTATAAGAAAAATAACATCTCAGGTCTTTTGAGAGGTAAGAAAAGAATGAAGCAAAATGCTGCCAGCTCTTGAGAATGCACACACATACATATACACACATCACAACATGAACAGGATTACAGGAAACTTTTTTCTTTAGCGAAGAATTATCATTTAATATACCATGAATCTTTCCCCAGGGTAGCAAAGTGGCACAATGGAGAGAGTGCCAGTCTTGGAATCAGGAAGACTTATCTTTATGGGCTCAAATACAGCCTCAGACACTTACTATCCGTGTGACCCTGGGCATGTCACTTAGTCCTGTTTGCCTTGGTTCCTCATCTGAAAAAAATGAGCTGGAGGAAGAAATAGCAAACCACTATAGTATTTTTGCCAAGAAAACCCCATATGGGGTCACAAAGGGTCAGACACACGTGAACCAAAAAAATCTTTCTCTGACCTTCCTTCTCAAAACTCACCTAACCTCACATAGTTCAACAGATTAATAAGACAGTCATGCAACCACTTTTTGCTCCTTAATCAGTGAATTTAAGGATGTTCAAAAGATGTGGAGCATGATTTTTTTCTTTTTTTAGTCCTACTAGGAAATCTGAAAAAAAAATCGTCAAGGATTTGATAAATGTCTGTGAGATTGTGATCTAAATTTAAATATGTAAGAAAAAAAGGAAGCTAAGAACGACTAATTTGAACAGGGAGTAGATGAAGAATAGAAGGAAGCATAATAGGAAGGCATGAAGGCAGTTAACTCAAGTGGGGGTTGGGGGGGAACGAGAATCATAAATACAAGATAGGAAAGGTCTGGGCAGGCATAAATATGACAGAAAAAGATATAAGGGGTCACAGTGGATCACAAGCTAATTATGAGTTAGAAATATAGCACTGGTGTTTTAAAACAAACAACATTGACATGTATTAACTGGAGAATGTATGAAACAGAATTTAATCATCCCATTGCCTTCAACACTGGTAAATTCTTCATTAGTACATTATGTCCCATTTAGGACCCTACACGCTAAGCCAAAATGTGAAAAACTTGGAGTGGTTCCAGAGGAAAACAGCAAAATGATTAAAGACTTGGGAAAGAACTGCAATGAGGAAAGGGTAAAGGAACTGGTGTTGTTTAGTCTGGAGAAGAAAAGATTTTGAGGGAGTTAATAGCAATCTTCGAGAACATGAAGGAACACAGGACTTTTGCAGGTGGTGGGGAACAGCTGGCCTCTGTTTCCACTAAAGATAGGACAAGGCAGAGGGTCTTAAACTGTAGTCAGTGGGATTTAAGTTAGACATTAGGAAGAGTTTCTTGATATAACAATTGTGAAATAGTTTTCTCTAAACTCTAAATGTACTATTTTTTAAAGAGAAATGTCTGAAGTCTGTGGGCCAAGATCATGGGAAGAAAATGGATGGTTAAGCTGCAAGGAACAGTTTTTGGACTCTTGAAAGAAGAGAGTAAAGAAGATGAAAAAAGAGTTATAATCTTGCAGATTAAAAACATTGCAGCTGAAAGAAATGTTGAAGTCTAAAATGGGTCAAAGTGTTAGGAGAATTGGCAAGAAGTGTAAAACATTACAGACGGGAACAAAACACAAAGGAAGGGAAAACAAAGAAACAATCTATGGCATTTAGAAGAAACACATATAAGTGTAAAAGTTTTGTTGGTTTAGTATTGGGAAAGGACTATAAATTCTCACGATTTTTTAAAACACATTTTAACATTGTAATAAAAAGTCATATGTGACGGGCTTCTAAGGATTTTTTTTTAACAGACAAACTGTCTGCCTGTGACTTAGTGATAATTTTGCCAAAAAATGAAGACAGAAAGTACATGGTTTTGCAAAGACATTTAAAATTTCATTATTCTTTGAACTTAAATATAATGAACGGGCATATCACATGGCATATCAAAATAATTTTCCAGATCACAAAGGCAAAAGACAAAGAAAGGAAGGAAGGAAGGAAATAAGGAAGGGAAAGAGGGAGTGAAGAAGGAAGGAAAGAAGGAAGAAAAGATGGAACAAAGAAATGGAGGGAGAGATGGGGAGAGGGAGAAAAGAAGAAAGGAAGAGAAAGAAGGAGAGAAAAGGAAAGGAAGAAAGGAAAGGAGGAAGGGAGGTGAGAAGGGAAGAAAGGGGAAGGGAAGAAGGAAGGAAAAAAAAAGGAAGGAAATAGAGAAAGAAGGAAGGGAGAGAAGGATGGTGGGAAAAAGAGAAGAAGGGACAGAGGAAGGAAGAAAAAGGAAGAGAAGGGAGAGAGGGAAGGAGGGAGAAAGGGAAAAAAGAAGGGTAGAAAAAGAGAGAGGGAGGAAGAAAGTAAAAAGGAAGAAAACAAAGGAAGGAAGGGAAGGAAAGGAAAGGGAAGGGAGAAGGAAAGAAAGAAGAGGGAATGACACTGAAGTTAACCATGTAATAATTGTTAGGTGTAGCATAAAGCAGGTGACGGCAAACTAACGCAGAGATGCTAACTGGGCTTCTGAAGTGTATTAGGTGTTGGGCAGAATATCAAAAGGAACATTGTCTATGTCTTCAAAGAACATATATATTAAGGTCTTGACTATCTGGTCAAATTGCTCAGGTATTAGAATTTCAATGGTACTTAAAATGACTCTTAGCTTTGTAATGTTGAAGTATGAATGGCCCTTTCAGAGAACTATTGAGATCGTTGAGGTCTATGGATTCACTTTTTAGCAGTCACAAACATTCAAATTCCAAGTCCATGAGTTGCCCTCCGACTATGACTGTAACTCAGTTCAACGACCAGAAATGCTTAGGTATAACTAGTAAGCTAGAGTATCCCTTAGTCAGCACATGTGTTCTTAGATTAGCGTGTCCATCGTATCCTCTGTGTAATTAATTTTATTCCCCGTTACATTTCTTCCATCTCTGTGGAAGTTGAATGGCTCTGCCTCTCATTTTTTGTCCTTGTTGCCTAAGGACTTCATATCCCACTGCCATATTCTGCTATGGATAAGGCCTTTTTAACGTGCTTTTCCATGTATTTCCCTCCGATCTTTCAAACTTCTCTGTACTAGCAAGAGCAGAAAATAGAATAGTCCATATTTGAATTTATTTTGCCAGGATGATACAATTATGTATATTTTATAACACATTCTGGGTACACAGATCCCAGTTACCTAAAAATAGGCCCCTGCAAATATTTTTGCTGCTTTTTAAAAATATAGTTGCAAACACTTCACTTGTAAAATGATTTTGGTTTGGAAATACATCTTGGTCCCCCCCTTCCGCCGCCCCCCCCCTTTTTTTTGACAAAGAAAAGCCTTTTGTTCTTGTTTCTTTGGCATTGCCTCTTTTTGTGACTTTCTGCTGTCCCCTAGTGGCATGTTAATCTTCAGGCCTACTGTGCTATTGCCACTGTAACCAATCTTTGGCTCTCCTGTGCTTTCTTGTGGCTCTCATTAACAAACATTTAAAATACTATTAAACAATCCACGAACTGCCTTGTGGAAGCAATAACCCTGTTCTTTAGTCCAATTGTTTTTTTCTTCCCCCATTTATGTATTTTTCACCAAGTAAACATATCCAGGGGCTGAGTGCTATCTAGCTATATTGTATTACTTTGCTACAATAAACATTTCAGGTTTTCACAACCTGAACAGAAAACTGATGAAAGCACAATGTTATCAGTTTTGACTAGTCTCTACATAACGTACAGTAGCTAAAAGGTAATTTGTGGCAGGTCAGACTAGTCTTGTCAATAGGTTTATAAGTATGAATTCCACTATTGCTTCTAGTTTCCCTTTTAACGGCTGGTTGATTTTCCAGCTATTGTTGTCATATTTACTCCTTCTGAGTTGACATTTTTATATAAAATATTTAAAAAGGTATGTTGATGCCATTATATGTATTTGAAGCCCTCACTGTGAGGTTTTTTGAGGTAAAGGATGGACTTTCATTTACCCTGCTTTGGGAAGATAAATCCATGTTTTCTATTTTCTCACTGTATGATTTTCTCCATGAATGACTATTTTTTCATTTAAAGAGGGCTAGGATATTTAATTTATGGTTTATATGGCCACAAAGTTCTACTTTGTTGTAGAAGTTATTGACTTTTGTCATCATGAGTTTTGGAATTAGGTGCTTCCAATTTTATTAGATGAAAACAGAATGAAACTACAAATTCAAAATATTGGAGGAAATTTTGAATTCTGAAGTTTCCTTTTAAATATATATGTACGTGATATATATTATGTTTATATAATATATTACATATATAATATGTGTGTATATATATTACACATTGATTCAGAAGATTTTTTTACCCATAAGGGTAGTTTCCACTTATTACTGAATTTTAGCAAAACGAGGTCAAAATGAGAACTTCCAGCTTAGTTGATATTAGGGTTAAAAATCTGTAAAAAAAAAAAATTCAGATGACATCTGGTTCATTACAGAAATGTGTTTGAGTATACATTCAACTAATGATTTTCTGACACAATTTTGTTGGCACTTGAGGTCTCAAACAATTATCATATGAACATCAATAATTTTTTTGCTTTCAGAACTGGATTGGTGAGGATGGAGGTAGTCCCTTGGTCTCCTATTTCTTGGAGGGATTCAGGACATGCTATCCCTACCACTGTTGAATAAAAAGAAATAAGCTATCATGTCATTGAAACTGAAAATATCACTCTTGTTCAAGACATAAAGTGGTGCAGATTTTGAACCTTCTCTGCTCAGAAAGGTCAGATTGCTGCCCAATTTAGTCATTTGGTCTGTTTATACATGCCTGCTGTTGGGATAAAATATCTAAAAACAAAGCCTTAGATTGCAATCAATCTTGGCTCATGTTCACGGACATGCAACCAATCCCAGAAATACTATTGAATATCATGAGAAAACGGAAAAGGAAGAGTTTAAACCACCCAAACTTTTTCTCTTAAGAGAAATGAAGATAAACTACTTTTGCCCCCCTCCCCAGCCCAACTTAACAAATAATAGACCACCCAACCCTGTGAAAGGCCTCACATTCTCCACCCCCTCTTCTTCATTGAAATATAAATCCTGTCCTTATCTAAAATACTATTGTAATTAAACATCATAGTCCAAATGAAATATTTTTCATTCAAAATTCTGTTCTTTTCCTTTTTTTTTTGTTCAGACTTTGGATATTCTAAAAATGTTGTTTTAGTACTTTTAAAAAACCCTCGTGGTGTGTTGGATAATAAATATTTTTGTTCTGTTATTGGAAATGTCACATTTGACATGTTAATAGGAATGAGAATTTCCTTCAAAAATTCCAGTTAATTCTATTCTCATAAAATAGAGCCATTTCCAAGTCTTGGGTTCCATGAATAAATGACAAGAGAGAAAAAGGAGTTGGCCTTTTTTTTTTTAAGTGCTTCATAGCGGAATTGTCTAATGTGGAGAGAAGAAAGTTTCTGGTGGACTTAAGTTTTTACTCTAAAAGAGACACGATCTTAGTAAATCTCCTTTGAAATTATGTAGCATTATCGCTGGCCTGGCAGTCCCCACAGAATTAGGGTTTTTCCCCCCCAAAACAGCTAATAAAGCTAAGCAGTCACACTTTTTACAACTCTGGAGACTATCTAAACAAAATGAACAGATTTATGGGGTTATTTTTAGTATGTGTCACTTGCACTACGGTTTACATTTGCTTTTGAACCTTATTTGACATTCTCAGTAGAAAAATATAGGCAGAACACTCATTATAACTCCTTAATCAAGTACAGTCTCAGTAGAGCATTTACCCCAAAGCCAAAAGTAGAAGTGTACTTCAAAATCTCCTTTATCATCCCAGTTCACTTTTTTGCAGTTGAATTAATGGCACCATGCCCCTTCCCCAACTAGTTGTTGATTTATTGTTTCTGTTTATAAAAACAATTCTACATTATTGCAGACTCATTGGTCCTAATGGTTTGAAGTAAAATGAGTATGGTTGAAGCATGGAACATTTCACGTAGCAACAGGTAAGAGCTGACAAGCCTATATGACTATTATCTCTCCATAACAATTGTGTATTCAAGTTAAAGCAAAAATTAACTTGCTAGAGAGATAGTGTAATGCTGTACTTCTGAGCACACCTTTATTCTCTGAATAAAAATGTATGGAAAACCCTAGGTTAGACTAGGTAATGTGTCAGTGAGGGGAGATTTATGGAAAACAGCACCCAATATTTCAAAATGTAGATGAGAGGACTGAATGTTTGCATTTCATCTAAACATAATCTCTCACAGCAGTTTGGTCTTGGTGTGGAGATAGGCCTGGCCAAGCCTGCAATTTTGAATTAGACCAAATTTTCCCAAGCATCACTATATAAGGAGTAAAGGATTCATCCCTTTTTGTTTATTCTGGGAGAATATTTTATCAAGGGGAAAACATTAGAAAGATAAAACTGAATTCATCCAGTCTCTTTGCTTTTATATATCTTCTCTTTCTCTCTTTTATAAAGGGGAGTCCTTTGATAAGGTTAGGCAGGAAAGGAAACTTGAACTGACATGCTATTCACTGCCTTGTGGGACTTTCATATTAATCGTGTCCATGTAAAACTCCCCAGTAAGGAAATGCCTTAGCAGTAGACATCATTCAGTTAGCCATTTAAATAGAGCCTAAATTCAAAAGTAAGAAGGCAGACAGGAATTTTACACCAACCACCCTGATAAGATTATGTTTTAGAAGCAAAAACATTTCTACCAATGACTGTGGGGTGGAAATGCGCAATTAAACACTGTTAGGCAAATATGTGAGCCTCTCTATTTGTACAAAATAATTCCTTAAAATAAAAAAGAAGAAGAATTTCCACCAGGTATAACCACTGGGGGTTATTAAAAGCCAATGGACAGCATTTAAACCCTGAAATAAAGCATTTTTATAAGTGTCGCTTGATAGATTGCTTTCTATGGGCAAGAATGCAATGGAAAAGCCAAAATGATATAGTTGGACTAATGGGGCAATATTACTCTTACCTGCTGTGAAAATGGAAATTAAAACATTTTGGATGGGTTCAAATGGCTTGGTTACAGACGCAACATTTAGAATGGGAAGTGTTTTGTGGCCTGATTAGTATTATTAGCTAGGTAAGGGTGTTAAATGGCTACTGGAGCTATAATGCCAATTCTTTCAGGCAAAGGAGTTTCTGAGGAAAATTCAGAGAAAGGCTCATTTAAAATTTGTAACTTTCATTTCAATCCAACAAGTATCTATTAAGCACTCTCCTAGGCTCTGGAGATACAAACACAAAACTATGAATCACTTCCTCCCCTAAGCAGCTTTTGACCAATCCATTGCTTATACTACTTGCAAGGAAGAACAATTGCATTTCTTTCAAATAATTTTTATAGATATCTTTTATTTTTTCATCACTTCTTTGTCCATATATCAGTCTCCATTCTCTTACCCAGAGAATCATCTTTTGTAACAGGTAAAACAAAAAAGAGAGGGGGAAAAAAACCTAATTCTGTGCAACTAACCAATATTATTAGTAGTAGCAATGTTAGGGAAAACACTCTATTAAAGCTGTTCCAAAATGGAATGAGTTGCTTTGAGAGGTGGTAAGTTCCCTTTCACTAGGGTTCTAATAGGCCAAGATTGAATGATCCTGTATTATCGTGGGAATTTCCTTGGATTACATGGTTGCTGAGGTGCCTTCCAACTCTCACGTTCTGGGACTCTGTATGATCAACCAAGTCTGACAGAGAGGTAGATGCACATTTTTCGTCTTTTATTTGGCACCAAAATTTGACACGATCAGTTTTATTTTTCTTCTTTTCATTTATATTGTTGGATAAATTGCATATATTTTTTCTCGATTCTTTTTCCTTTGCATCCGTTTTTACAACTCTTTTATGGTTTTTGTTATTTCTAATAATCATTATTTCCAACCTGGAAAAACTTACATGAATGTCATGATGTTGAATGAAATGAGCAGAACCAGGAAAACAATGTACACAGTTATATTTCTTTAACTTTGATAGACTCTTCTCAGCAGTACAAAGATCTAAGACAATTCCAAAAGACTCATGATGGAAATTGTTATTCAGAGAAAGAACTATAGATTCTGAATGCAGATCAAGTATACTATTCTCTCTCTTTCTCTCTCTGTCTCTGTGTCTCTGTGTCTCTATCTCTGTCTCTCTCTCTCCCCCCACCACCGCCCCCGCTTGTGGTTTTTCCCTTTGGTTCTAATTCTTCTTTACAACATGACTGATATGGAAATATATTTAATATGGCTGTGCACATAAAGCATATATCAAATTGCATGCTGTCTTGGGGAGGGGAAAGGGAAGGAGGGGGAGAAAATTTAGAACTCAAAATCTTATAGAAGTGAATGTTGAAAACTAAAAATAAATAAAATTGGAAGGGAAAAAGTAATCATTATTAGTTATTGTATAGTAATATTATATGGCATTTGTGTAACATGGTTTGTTTAGCCATTCCCCATTCTACAAGCATCTGCTTCTAGCTTTTTGCTATTATAGAAAATGTTGCTATAAATGTTTTGCTGTATATAGAATGTTTTTCTCTATTTTTGACTTATTTGAGCTATGTACCTAGAAGTAGTATTTCTGGGTCAAAGGAGCCATTAATACTTCAGTCATTTTCTTCATATAATTCTAAGTTGCTTCCAAGAATGGTTGGAAGAATTCATAGCTTCATCAACGATGTATCAGCATGCTTGTTTTTCCAAAGACTCTCCAACACTGATTATTTCCATATTTAAATACTTTTAATGATGTGAAGTTAAACCTTAGAGGTCTTTTGGCTTGCATTTCTCATATTAAAAGTCATTTTGAGCAAATCTTTGTAGGGTTGTTAATAGTCTACAATTATTGTTTTTTTTTTCTTTCTGAGAGCTTTTTTAGAACAATTGCATTTCAATGACTTTGCCCTGTAGTGATGGAGATATCAACCACCAACCAATCTAGGAAAAATGGGTCCTCACTAGGACTTCAGACTACAGAAGTTTAGCACTGGTTTGCTTTATCTTGGGCATTCTTTATCTTGGATATTTTTAAGATATTAACTAAAATCTAATACCTTTCAAATGTAGCACTATACTAATTTCTGATGAAATAATATAAATAATTTATGGCTAAATTCATGGCTTGGTTAGGGAGAGAGAAAATATGAACTAAGTGGGAATTCCTGAAGCCCCTTAAATTGCATGATACTATATAGTGGATACACAGGGCAAAGTTGGTATAACCAAGACTTAATGTACCTGTTTGAAAATGAGCTTATTTAATTTTAAATTATTCTTTAAATGAGAGTGAAAGGAAACCTTGTAATTCTTAAAACATGTTTTTGTTTGTTTGTTTGTTTTGTACCATACACCTTTAAATAACCACAAAGATAAACCAAGTTGCAGGATAAATATATTGCAAGCTGGAACAGATGAGACGTTTTTCAAAATTAAACAGCGATGACAAGCAGTTATAAGGCATTCTGACTTTTTTGTAAAATTGAGTTTTTTGTTTTTGTTTTTGAAAATGTAAAATATATGCTCACAGCTACTAAAGCCGTCAAGCCTCATCTTCAAACTCATCTTTTTACCTACAGGCCCACAAAATGTTTTATACTCTGGGTAATCTTTATCTTCCATTTTGAATTGGAAGTTCCTTTGAATTTTACAACACCTTTTTCCCTCCTTCCTCCTGTATTTGTTCATAAAACATTCAAAAATCTGTCATACCACCTAGTGGTAGTCATTTATGCAAACTGTGGGATAAAATATGAAAATACGACTTTTCTCTTTATTTTATCATTGAAATGGAGGTGAATATAATTTGATTACAGATGTCTGAAAGGCTCTGGGTTAGCTTTAGCATTCTGAAAGACAGCCTAAAGAAATTGCCATATTAGTTTTTAAAAAACTATTGGAATTTTTTTAAACATCACAATACTGTAGTTATTTGACCATAGGTTATTCTCCCAGAGAAGGTGGAGTAGACCAAGTCTAGGTCTAGTCTAGGATGAGTTAGAAAGACTCTCTTCTTACCCAAGTTAAATCTGTGAAAATCATGTTGAAGAAAGTGTCTGTGAGTTTAATATTTAGTAGTTTGAGTTGTACATCTGGAAGACACAGCGACTAACTTTGTAGTCTCTCTCTTTTGTTTATCTTTTGTTTATTTGGAGAAAGTGATTGCTATTTAGCTGCCTCATTGTGAAATAATTGTTTCTGAAGAAAAGAAGTAGTACTTAGTGCAGATATGTTTCAAGCCTTTGACTTTGATGCTCAGGTCAAAGACAAAGGAAATTGACCAAGGAGTGGCTTCTTTTGGTCAACAGGGCTAATAGGAATCCATCATTTAGAAGCACTGCTTTCTTTTCCCTTGGTGCTGTGTATGGTAACATGTAAACAATGGGCATTTTAAAAAACGGTATGACTTCCCAAAATATCTTTTGCAGTACAAACAGAAAGTGTTTCAATCATTTTATCAGGTGGTTCGCACTTATCTGGGTCTCTTTTTAATTAAATACCCGCCAGAAATAAGCAAATGATGAAAGCTAGTAGAGAAACAGTGAATCTAAATCATGACAGTAACTCATTTATCTTTGTCCTAACAAGACAATAGGAAATGACACTAAGCCCCGTTGTTTTCTATGCATTACGATTTCCCTCTTAAACAAATGCAATCGAGGCAGTCTGTTTTCTGACATGCCCAGCAAACACTGCCAGTGGCCAGTATTTTGTCTTGTCTTCATCCAAAGGAGGATTAATCTTGGTGATGGTGCAAACAAAATGTATGTCTAAGGTCAAGGGGCAGGCTGCCTTTTGGGATCTGCATTACATTAATGTCATTTTTGGGTTCCTGATGTTAATCAAAACCAACACCATAAAGTGTCACTTAGCTAATTTGTGTATTATTGTCAATGTTACCATTAATTATGCGTTTGTGAGGAAAAAGAGGATTAATGAGATGTCACAGGTAATTTACAATGATCAGGCTCCCCAGGACATTAAGAAAACACTAGCTGTGTAAGATTGCCATGCAATCATAATAGTATACAAGCAGCAAAGACTTTGTGGAGATACCATACTTAGAGTGTCCATCATTATCTAAATTTCCTTTTACTTCTTGACCATATTGCTGTTCCATTGGCAGAGAAACCAGCTTCTAAGTATTTGTCCATATGCCTTAGATCCATATACTCTAAAACATTCAGTATGTCTATGTGAATTGTGAAACCTTAGGGAATTCTTGTTGAGGTATCTTTGATACTTATTCTTAGGAGCCCTTATTTCCACTGAAAGATTACTATAGAAAGTCATTATTCACAACGATCTATTAAAACAAAGCTGAATTAGTTGACAACAGGAAGCATCACTGACACATGAATTTTAGGTGGCTTCACTTAACCATATTAGTCCATCACCATTTGTACTAATTTGTTTAACAGTCTCTCCAAATTTATGAGCCCAGAAATGTATTTGGCTAGATCAATATTACACCAGAATCCAAGTGCGTAAGATATGTAGTCATTGAGATACAGCATGACATAGCGGATGGAGGCTTAATGCCAACAATACCTGAGTTCAAGTCCTGCTTCTGATACCCTCTGACTATGACATTAGGCAATGCACTGACTCTCTCGGTTCTCTAGAGCAGTGGTGTCAAACTCAAGTAGAAATGAGGAATACTAAGCTATACCAAAGGATCTTGAGGAGGCACCTATTGACTTAGAAAATCACATATTAACATTATCCATGTTCTATTGCATTTTTATTTACTTGAATAAATATTTCCCAAAAGCATTTTGAACTTCTTCCAGCCCCCCGAGACATCGAGATCTGTGTTTGACCCTTCTGCTCTAGGCAGATCTCTAAGGCTTTAACTCACAGAGAGAGTGGCAACCTATCTTAATAATGGAAGTTTCCTAACATAAGAATTCCCTATAACAATGAAATTACAGATCTAGTCCCTATTCCTATCAAGATTTTGAGATATTTTTAGGGATCTTGCACTTGACTTACTATATATTATAATATTTGGATTAGTAAAGAATAGCAAGGGGGACAGCTAGGTAGAACAGTGAATAGAGCACTGGGATGGAAATCAAGAAAACTCATCTTCTTAAATTCAAATCTGTCCTCAGACACTCACAATCTGTGTGACCCCAGGTAAATCACTTAATCTTATTTACCTCAGTTTCCTAATCTGCAAAATGAAGTGGAGAAGGGAATGGCAAACCACTCTTTGCCAAAAAACCTCAAAATGAGGTCATGAAGAGCTGGACATGACTGAAATATAACAAAGAAGAGCAAAGAAGTCATTGATATACCCCCTTCCTATCCCATAGAACCATTTTACTATAAAATACTTATCAGTGATTCAGAGGTGGAGAAGTTGCTTGTGAGGTGGAAAGAACACTATCTTAGAGGTAAAGACATCCAAAGTTGTAGTCTTGACTCTGCCATTAACCGTGTGACCTATCAAATCATTTAAACTCTCTGGACTTTAACTGCTAGGTCTACGAAATCTGATAGCAGAGAAGTACAACAAGTACACAAGCTATGTATAGAAGAAAGACCATTGGTTTGGGAATCAGAAGGCCTAGAGTCCAAGCTCTGTCTCTACTAGATGCTAGTTTGTTGACCTTTAGCCTGTCATTTAAACTATAGGGAACTCAATTTCTACTTTTCTAAGATGAGATGAGAATTTTACAAAATCTAAATTTCCTTCAAGTTCCAAACCAATTATTCTATGGTTCTTTATGACCTTCGGCAAATCACTTACTCTCCATGAAGCTTATTGCCTTCATATGTAAAGGGAGGGGTCTGGATTCAGTGATTCTAAACTCAGTGATTCAGACACTGGATCCTTTAGGAGCTGAGAAATTATTGCAAGAGGTTCTAGAATTCATATGTACACCAGGCACTGTCATTTTTTATCTTTATTTAGCTCTAGCAAAATATGCAGTGTGATTCTATATGATAAATAAGCAAGAATATCTTCTCTAGACCGAATAAATAATGTCTCACAATCTAGGTATTAGTTTTTTTCAAATGTATGTAGATGGTATTGTGATTAATAACACACAAATTCATTTAGTAATATTACTGAATTCATAGAACCTTTTTATTGTAATGCATTTTACTAATCCACAAATGCTAATAGGAAAACATGGGTATCTGAAAAAAATTTTGACATTGAAAGAGGGTCATCAGAATTGAAAAGGTTGAGAACTGCTGGATTAGGTGAGTTCTAAGGTTGTTTTCAGCTCTGACAGTCTACGATCTCTTACAGTCCTTCCTAGTGTTATGATCTCTAGTTCTAAAATTAACTCTTGAGACAATTTTCTCCTGAATATCAGTGCTAAGATCTAATAATGGGAGCTGATATTCATGAAAGAGAGGAAGATAGCAAACGTTGAGAAAAATCGAAGTTGTAAATACTGCCTCCCTGACCCTACCTAAAGGTGACAATGTAAGACGAACTATGATGAACAATTAAAGATGTATTCCCTAGAGATGACATATTTCTTCTAGTGTTTCCTTTTTGTGAATTACATTGTCTGATTATATCAAGCCCTAAAGCATTGCATAGTGACCTGAATAAAATGTCTAATTACATAAAGAGTTTGGCCTAACCCTCCAATGAGGGGAAATACATTTTTTAAAATAAGATGAAGAATGTCTATTGTCGAGACTATGAGATGAACTGGGATGGACAACTCCAAGAGCTGGTACATTAGTCACATATGTAGTGGGCAAGGTAGATGGATGATAAACTGGACCTACAATTAAAGTCTAGCCAAGTCAAGTCAAGCCAACAAACATTAGCACCCACTATTTGCCAGGCATTGTGCTAAGCTCTGGGAATGTGAAAAAAGGCAAAAGTAGTCCCTGCCCTAAAGGAGCTTATAATCTAATGAAATTGAAAGAGGAATGAATTGTGCTAGGGAATTTATTCAGTGTTTTCAATGATCCCAATTCTTTCTGAAACAACCAACCATTTTGAATAACATTCGACTAAGGATATGGCATGGATTGAGAATCATGAAATGTTATTATTTCCAAAAGAATTGTAGGTCTTTGAAAGGACTATGCAGAAATAGATGAATAGGAGTGCAATGGAATTCTGCAGATGAGGAAACATGCGCAAGAAGCAGTGCAAAAAATGTTATCAAAGATATATGTGACTAGAAGAGTAAGTGAGTAGTTTATATAGCAAGGATGAAGAATAACTGATGGGATAGTCCATGTGATCCATTAGTATCCACATAATATATCAAGAGACCTAGAGGAAAGTCTGTTGGATATTCCCACCATAGTAGATTTATAGTAGGCCATGCTTAAAAGTCACACAGGATAAGGTAGCATGGATGGATGCCATTATTGATGTCATGGGATTCTCAGATACATGGATCCTTTTATTTCTATAGGGAGGCAAGTTAAGAAAACTTTTCAACAGTCGTAGTGCAAACATTAGAATTCCATTTCGTAAATAAGGCAACTGAAGTTAAGGAGTCTTGAGTTCAATTCCTGGTTCATTCATTTACTCATAAATATATGAATATTTAATATTTAAATTGAATATTTAAATATATGAATGTATAAATGTATTTATGAGTAAATGTATGAGCCAGGAGTTGAACCCAAGACTCTTCTTACTCCAGATCTAGTGCTCTTTCCTTGATACTATATTGCCATTATGTTAAAGTGATGAAATACTTTTCTTTAGATTAAAAAAAAATTCCTTTATTCTTCTGCTTACACATTCCTACTCTTAAACATGAATTCCTTGGAAAAATAATGACAAAGTTGGAGCCTAGTTTAAGATTCTGAGCTTCCTTTCCATTGCCATCCCCTAACACTGACAACCAATGATAGTGCTATAATCTTGAGAATTGTCTTGGTGACATAGCCCTAAGAAAAATATTTATCTTTACCTGTTGGATATTGGAGAAGGGAGCACTGTTACAGTGACAATGGATCCCAATTCTAGTTTCCATTCTGCTATTGGACTGATAATTCTCTAATCCTACAAGTCATCACTGAAATTTCTGGATCTGTATTCAATAGACATTGGATTACTTCTAAGCATTTTAAGAATATAGATTTAAATCTTGAAGAAACCTTAGAGGTCATCAGACCTGAACCTCCTCAGTTTACAGATGAGGAAATCTTGACTCAGACCAAATGAAGGGACTTGTTCATGCAGGTACTTAGTGAAAGAACCAGGATTTTAGCCCAGGTAAGCTTGATTTCAAATCAAGTACTCTTTCTGCCATACCACAGTGATACAGTGGAAAGATAACTAATTTGACAAAGAGCCAGAAAAGAACTGGGTTCAAATCCTATCTTCCCATATTTATTGGAACTGTAAAGAACCCTGGAAAAAATTTATGCTAACCCCACCCCCATTTTTTGCAGAAAGGGAGTCAGAGTCAGATCTACTTCTAGCAGATCTGTTTACAATAAAAATAGTATCATAGTCCAGAGGGAGATATCCTCAAAGACAGGAAGACCTGAGTTCAAATCTCACCCCGGAGGTACACGGGCTATGTGGCTCTGGGCAAATCATTTGACCTCTTAGTACTATAAGCCTTTGTGTCAAACAGCCAGCAAAACTCCAGAATATGAGCCAGATTAAAATATAGTTGGGATTCCATAAATTAAAAATAAAATACATTTAAAAAATAAAATAATATGAACTATTAAATTATAATCAGCAAATGTTTATCAAAATAAAGAAAAATACAATTCAACATAGATAATGTTAATTTGTGATTTTCAAAGTCAATATACTGCCAGAAGGAATTCCTTTCTTTTTGGACCTTATACCACTGCTCTAGTCAACTCTAGGTCTATCAGTTGAAGAGAAAAGACCAACTTCCATTCATGAATGGAGTTTTATCACAAGGCAGCTTCCATTGAAATTTCACTTCCAATGAAATCACAGATCAAGTTCCTATTTCCTACTTATATGACACTTTAAGGTTTACAAAACACTTTTCTCAGAACAATTATAAGAAGCCAGTCTTTGCAAGTATTATCATCCTGACTTTACCAATAAGGAAACTAAGCCTTGCAGGATTTAAGCAATTTTATAGGGTCACATAGCTAGCAAGTATCTGAGCAGTGACTGGAATTTGTCTGCTATTTCTAAAGTGTTTCTTCCTCTTTGACTCCTATGGGTTTGACGGGTACTAGTCATACTATCGCAGGTGATGAACATCAGTAGTCTGCATACTAACAGAAGCAGTGTCGTACAATATTGTACAACAATGGATTTGGAGTCAAAAGAAGTGGGTTCTGATTCTTGTTCTGTTACTTACTATCTGTGTTTCCTTGAGCCTGTCACTTAAAATTTCTAAAGTTCCTCATCTTTAAAATAAAGAGTTAGTTTGGACTCAGTATGAATACTCTAAAATTCTTTCTATCTCTTAAATCCATGATCCTAATACCATATGATGTAGGTTGTATACTATATTTAAATTTGAATTTAAATGCTTGATTTATTTTAGCCCTAGCCTGAGTGAAAACATTTTGGGGACTTTACAAAACAGTATATAAATGTGTAAAAATCTATACAGTGACACTTCTTCAGGGTTGTAGAGCAGTGGTGTCAAACTGAAATAGAAATGAGGACACTAAATAATATATAAGAATCACTGTCACCATATATTGGCTTAAAAAACTACATATTAACATTATCTACGTTCTATTGAATTCTTATTTATTTTGCTATTGCAAAATTATATTTTAATCTGGTTCAGAAGGCACTAGGTAACATTGCAGGCCACAATCTAGTCCAGGGCCCTATGTCTGACACCTCTTTTATAGAGGTTCCTAAAAGTGAATTTCCCAGGGGGGAAAATAATACCCTTTTTATTCAGCTAACAATTTAAAAAATTTAACTTGTTCTAAAAATTATTTTTTAAAAAGGTATGGTGCTATGGCATAGAGGATAGAGTCCTGGCTTCAGAAACAGGGAGACTAGGGTTCCTCATGGAGGGTTCATCAAGAGTAGGATACATCATGAGTATTTGTCATTGCTTGAGTGTCCTAAGCTCTTTGAAAATGCTTTATTTATTTTCTCATCAGTTTAACTTATTTGAATTAAGAGAACCATAGATTTAGAGCTGGAATTACCTTAGAGGTCACCTTCTTTAACCCTTTCATTTTATAGATTGGGAAACTGAGACTGAGAGAGATTGTCACTTGCCTAGAGATGCATAGCTAGTAAGTATCTGGGACAAAATTTGAATGTGGCTCTTCTGATTTTAAATCCAGCAACTGTGCCAATAAGAATAAATATCTATACATATATGCAATACAATGTTTACATGTACAGGTATAACACATACATCCTTACATGTGTGTATGTATGTATGTGTGTGTGTATACAGAGAGAGAAAGAGAGAGACATAGAGAGAGAGAGAGAGAGAGAGAGAGAGAGAGAGAGAGAGAGAGAGAGAGAGATGTGTATACATATATGTGCATATCTGTGTGTTTGGATATTGTTGCTGTACAGTCATTTTGATTGTGTTTGACTCTTTGTGACCCCATTTGGGTTTTTTTTGCCCAAGATACTAGAATGATTTGCCATTTTATTCTCCAGCTCATTTTATAACTGAGGAAACTGAGGCAAATAGAGCTAAGTGACTTGCTCAGAGTCACACAGTAAGTGTCTGAGGTCAGATTTGAACTCATGTCTTCTTGACTCCAGGTCTACATATATATATGTGTGTGTGTGTGTGTGTGTGTGTGTGTGTGTGTGTATGTAAACATTTTACATGTACAATGGAAGTCATTTATGATGTTAAAATCTTGAGTTAGTATTTGCCTCTATTAGGCCTTTATTATATGTATTTTCTGTGTTTGAAGGGAGAAAAATTGTACTGTGGTATATTCAAATCCATGTAATAAAGTTATAATGTGTTTCTTGTACTTGTGTTCATGTGTGTGTATGTGTGTATGTGTATTTGTATCTATATCCCCATAAAGTAAGCAAAAGTATGAGAGAGTATGCGAAAGATATGGATGAGAAAAGTTGTCTGTGCACTAGTGTTGTGGTTTAAACCCAGGGATGCCCAAAACTGTTGTGGTAAGGGCTCTTCTCACCCAAAAACTGTTGGGGTTTCATGATGTGTTGTGGTAGAACTGTCTCAAAGAATTCAGAGTCAGACCATCTCTAATCCAAGTATAGACATTTATTGAGATTGCCACCTCTCAAGAAGTGGGCTAAGTTCCAAGAGGAACCAGCAATTTCAGAGAAAACAAGTTGGATATTTATAGGGTAATTATGCAATTACATAATCAAAATTTATATAGAACAGAGGAATATGATTAATATTAAAAAGGCAGGAGGAGTTTGTTAAGGGATTAGGTAATGGAGGAGGGTATCTATGGTTTGGTGGTTAAACATTCTG
The DNA here is from genome assembly GCA_028627135.1 of Pseudochirops cupreus. Classification (NCBI taxonomy): domain Eukaryota; kingdom Metazoa; phylum Chordata; class Mammalia; order Diprotodontia; family Pseudocheiridae; genus Pseudochirops; species Pseudochirops cupreus. The sequence continues at coordinate 397,798,753 of CM053582.1, read as the reverse complement.
GTCATGCTGCCCTCCATTTGGCCAGTTCTTATAGTCCTGTCTGGTCAAGATAGATAGGTATTGTGGTCCTGTCTTGGGTTAGATGGACGATGTGATTGTGGTTAAGTACAAGAGCACTGTTTCTGTGGGAATAGGTCTGGGGCAGTGACTGGGTAGAGGCAGTGACTGGGATCCCATCACATGGATATGCCTGCTGTTCTGTGAGAACTATGAATTCATGGACACATCTGTTTTTCTAGTGATCAGTGAGGCATATATGAAGAACTTCGGACATTGGTAGAGGTGGGAGGGCTATATAGGTACAGTGGACCTGTTGTTACATGAGGCTTATAATGAAACTAGGATATTGGGACTGAGGGCAACTTTATTAGGATTCCATCATTAGAGTTCTAGAATGAGGTCAAACCGTAAGTGGACTGAACTTTACCATCTATTAGCCAATGAAAGTAGAACATTTATTTCATTGTTCAGCCTCAGTTTTCATATTTATAGTGTATTCCAAAGAGTTTTCCCTTTTGGAGTGGAATTTCAGAAGCAGAGAGGGAAAGTTGAGGGAAATTTAAATAAAAATGTTTTATTTTGGTTGAGTACCTTGGATTGACTGCCTGGATTGGGAAAATAATATAGTTTATTTCTTATTTTTAATTTTTTTTCTTTCTGGCCTTACAAGGTAATAGCCAAGCTTAGCTATTAGCATATCTTGTGACCAACCACTGAACTTCTTTCTGAGTTCTTTCTTCCAGAAAGTAGAAAGTAGTATACCTAACAAAATAAAAATAGAATTTTTTTTAATAACTTGGAAAATATCAAACACTACAAGATCTTAGAAATGGAAGCAGAAGATCTATTTTTCTCTGGTCTGTGACAGAATTAAAGGTTGGGCTCTTCTTTTCATTGCTCTGCGACCAACAGGAGAGCAAAATTCTTCCACTGATAAGCCTCAGAGGTCCAACCATGAATAGAACTTATTTTGTGTTGGAATTACACTAGTAGTGCTCATTGCTTCAATGTTTTAATGGTGGAACTGTTATATAGGAATGGTGTAGAAATAGTTTCATAAAAAAAATTCTAAGAAGATGGGACTTTATCAGGAGATTAGAAGACACCATACCTCAATGAGCTTGTAAAAATAGGTCAATGTTGAATCTCTCTGGACAAAACCTATATTCTATTTGTAATTCCTATACAAGGCACATTTCCAATCAGATTGCACGCCTCTAAAGTTCCCCATCATTTCCCATGAACTTCTATATCCTGGAAGATCACTTTAGCCCTGAAACTCACACTTCAGAAGTACCATCTACTCCTAGGGATCCTTCCTATGATTGGATAGCTCCTTCCACAAGTTCCACTGAAGAAGGGCACCCAGCCAGCCATTTGACTAGGTTGCTTTCTTCTAGAAGTCTCCTTTATGCCCTCACTCTGAATACTTTCTCTCCTCCCCTCCCCTTTTCAGTTTAATTTTATGTGCTGCCTTATAATTTAAAATATAGGCTCAATGAGGGCAGAGACTATCTTTCTCTTTGTGGCTATACTCTGTTCACTTAGCACAATGCCTGGTACATAGTAAACACTTGATAAATGTATGCTGACTGAATGACTGGAGACATGTGCTCATATGTACATATGTCTAGGAATATTGTGTGCCTTTCCACTATCACAGCTACAAAGAAATACATCGTAACTTCATGCTATCTACACAAACACACATGAAGAAGTAGGTCATTGAAAGCATGTAAGCAATATCTTTCCCTTCCTCTTCAAAGATGCCATTTCACTGGTCATCTTCAGGACAAGAATTACTTGTGGACAGAGCTGTAATTTGGAATTCTTGCATCTGTAGTAAATTTAATTGAGTGGGAGGGACAGTGGGTGCACAGATCTAATCATGAATGCAGTTATTCCAGGAAGGGGCAGAGAGAACTGTCCCTCAGTGTGACTTTCAGAAGGTTCACCCCTTATAGGGATCAGGAGGGAAGGTGAATCCTGAGACAATTGCCAGCATGACGGGAGCATGGGGATGAACAGAATACTATGACAGCACACATCGGTGCAAAACCTTTAACCAAGTAATGAGGATGGTGTTTACCATGGGGAGAAAAATGTGTCTTTCTAAGGTGGAAGATTCCTAAACTTAGCAAGGAAATTTAGCTCCCTTGATCAAAGTCTTAAAACAAAGCCCCAAAAGTACTGGGTTAGTTTTTTCCCCCTCTAGTTGTGGTCTTTATCATTGTTTCTCTTTCCTATTTGACTATTGGCAGACATAAAGCTTTTTCCAAGTGATCTGGATGAATTACTGAACTAAATGGTCAAGCTGGAGGGGCATCACACTGCCAGAATCCTTATGTGGGTTTAGTTTATGTTGCAGTACATGAAATGTGGTCTTCATTGTCATACACATGTAAGGGAAGTGTAAAAAACGATATTAAGACGTTTCACTATTTTAAGTGCACAGTATGCAGTTTCAGTATTTGGCTCATTCCATTGACATTGTTGTAATTATTGTGTAAGTTGTTTTCCTGGTTCTTTCAGCATCATTCTCTATCAGTTTATATGTTCCAATGCTTCTCTATTTCTTCTTCGTCATTTCTTATGGTGCAGTAATATTACATTGGAAGCTTTGTGTATTATATCTATTGTCCTTTCAAAAGTATTTTACATTATTAACAGGCTTGTGTTCCAGTAGCTACTGAGTGAATTTGACTATTCCAATATATTTTTTTTGTTAAATTGATATTATTTTGATTATATATTATATTATTTTGATTGTCATATTGATATGTTCTTACATTGATAAATAAAAAATCAACCCATTGCTAAGGGCTAAGTGCTACTGATCTAAGTGCTAAGGATACAAATATCTTAAAAGTTCTTGTCCTTAGGGAGCTTTCATTCTAATCAGGGAACACAGCGTATATAGAGAAATGGTGACATGTGAGGGAAATTTCTTTACTGGGGAAGTAGAAATCAGTGGAGGAAGGGCATATGTGAGGAGTGATAGGAAAGATGGTGATATGGCTTACTTGGATGCCTAGATGAGATGTGAAGATGAAGTTTGGTGTTCTGTCTTGGGCTAGACAATAGATCTACACATGTTCAGTCACCAACCATCTGGGTTGGACCCTAACACAGCCACTCCGAAAACTGAGTATATTAATTTCCCCAAGTACTTGACCTAGACTCTGGAAGGCTTAGTATGGAGGTGTAGATCTCAGATCTGGTGTGGAGATTTCAGATCCATATAAGGAGGAGCAAGTCAACAGTGGGAGGCAGGTGACGGGGACTAGCTGGATGACATCTTGAATATGTAAGTTCCTCTCTGCATGTGTAGTTACGAACATCAGCTTCTCTTCATTTAGATGCCTCTGTTCATTTTGGAATATATCCTTCCCTACTTTCCTACTTCACAAAGCATTCTTTATAACAAAGAATAAAAAAGAAAGAAAAGAAAGAGGGGGAAAAAACCCACTTCAATAAAACCAATCAATACATCAACAGAATTTAACAGTGTATTCAATGTTTGGCATTCCCCTCCTCTCTCTCCGCCTTTATCCCCACACATATATGAAGAAGAGTGAGAGGTACATTTTTTGTTTGTTTGTTTTTTTCCTCAATTACATTGTTGTAGTTGCTGTATATGCTGTTTTCCTGGCTCTGCATACTTCATTCTGCATCAATATCTCTCAATACTCTGATTTCTTCTTGGTTACCATTTCTTACATTTTATTCACCGCAATGTGTTCAGCCGTTCTTAAATGATTGTCCAACAATCTAATTATGTTATGCTTAGTTGTATCAGAGTCAATGATCTCTCTAAAGGCGAGGGGATGTTATGTTAAGTTTGGCTTGCTAACTCGAGTCTTGTTGCCAAAGCATATGACTTTTACTATTCAATTCAGGACTTAAAAAGCGCATTCTCTGTGCAAAACACTTTTAACTACCTGAAATAAAAAGCCAAAAGTGAAGTACTTGCCCTGAAAGAGCTAATATTCTATTTCACAATTTGATCATAATTTCTAGTGAAATAAAGGCACCAATATGCTTTGGATCCCATACTGCTAACCTTTATTCAGCTCCTAGTTGTTTCTTGTCTGACAGTTTGGTGCCCTGCTCTTGACACTGAATTGTACATTACAACCATTTAATCCCATTAATGTGGTTTATCAGGAAGAACCTTAGGAATTACCCTGACAAAGTTCCTTCAGGTGTCAGTTTAGGTATTTTCAGGGGCAAGGACAAAGAATTCCCTGATAATAGTCAGGTTTCTATCATTGTGACTCTAAAGTTAATAACAAAAGGTTCTTTAAAAATTATCAAATTAGGGGCAGTTAGGTGGTAGAGTGGATATAGCACTAGTCCTGGAGTCAGGAGGACCTGAGTTCAAATTTGGCTTCTAATACTTACTGGTTATGTGACCCTGGGCAAGTCGTTCAACCCTTATTGCCTCAAAAAAATCTATCAAACTGCAAAATAATAATTCCTTATATAGTAATTCAAAGTTTGCAAAGTGATTTAATTACATGATTTCATTAGATCTTAAGAATAACTTATAAAGGTATGAGTAGGAGTAATTAATGTCTTCTTTATACAAATGAGGAAACTGACTTTCCTAGTCACTTGGCAAATATCTGAGGTAGGATCTGAACCCAAGTTGATAAGCTGATAGAGAATAAATGGGACTAGTTGATGATCATAGCATAGGAAAATGTATTTAGGAGTCAAAAGGAGAGAGATGGAATTAATTCTTTACCTCAACCTTTGCTAAAGAAGGAATCATTCAGCAAATGTTTATTAAGTGCTTACTATGTGTCAAGTACTATGTTTGATGCTAGGCATATAATCTCATACCAGGGCAAAGACATGTAGCCAAATGATAATAATACAATGGAGAGTATAATGACTATCAAGGAGAGGTCCAGTCAATGTCATAGAAATTTAAAGAGGAGTAAGATCATTTTCATTAGATCATGAGGACAGAGGAGACATTAGGGAAGGCTTCATGGAGAAGGTGCTACTTGAGTTAGGACTTAAAGAAACAGGAGAATTTGATAGTTGGCAATTGGTGGTGGTTGTTGGGGTGGTGGTGGTGATGGTTCCATTGTAAGGACAATATAATAAAAGGTATGGAGATGGGAGAAGACATTCCAAGAATAGGAGATGGAGTTAGAGTTTGCTCTGAAAGTAGGATATTGATGAGGTAGAAAGTAGTAGCATTTAAAGCTGGAAAGACTTTGATCCTAGATTGGAGAAAGTTTTGAATGCAATATCAAAAGTTTCTATTCAGTAGGACAGTGGGAAGTCACAGAAAGCTTTTGAATCAAGAAGTGTCAAGATTAGAGTTCTGTATTAGGAAGATTCCTCAGGTAGCAAGTATGAGGAACAGATTGGAAATAGGAGAGACTGGAAACAAAGGACTGAACTAAGGCAGATATAATAGGAATGTAAAAAGAGGGATCATATTTTGTGATGTTAAGGGAGATTTCTACACCCAAGCTGTCTTTTGAAGTAAGAAGATTGGGCATAGTAAATTAAAGTGGTTATAATGTCTTGTGTTTTAGAATCAAATTAATAAATCAGATTACACAAATGAGCAGGAACAGATGGTTTCCACCCAATAGTCTTGAAGGAACTCAATCATGTAATTGTGTAATTCTTATTTGTCAATGGAACTTCTTTCCCTAAAAAAAGTTGCCAAGGCAGTTTAAACTTTGGTAACCAGTGAGTCTCACGTGCATATTTTAAAAAGTAGGTGATTTTACAGTGATGATATTGACAATAATGATGATGATATAAACCCAGATGCAACCAATGTGCTGTTTGTATACATTTCCACTACTATATCCAACTTATACTGCCCTAATGTCATTAGGAAATGCCCACAAATCACATTTGCCATGAATGATGATGCTCAGAAACATACCTAAATATTATTTTCATTGTCATTACCTTGACAACTCTGAAAAATTCTTTCTAAACAGGAGCTGGATTTTTGACCCTCTAGTGGGTCTGTAATTCATATAGGCCTCCAAACTCTAACTTGATGAGGGGTAGTATGCTATAACAAACATTCTGTCTTGAAGAGGGATAGTATACTTTTCCATTTCTTTTTCAGAAGGTACTGAAAACCCCTCACTCCCCTTTTCTAGTTGAATAGCTCAAATCCAAGCCTACAGATCATGCTTTCATATTTCACTCTATTAGAAACAATATATAACCTCCACCACAAGTCTTGGTTACATTTACAAAGAAATTTTTATAATAAATATGGTTTAAGTTGTGCATAGCATTCTCCCACAACATCGATGACTGGTGTTAATGCAAAGGTAAATTTTCTTCTACTAAGGCTTCAGTTGAATCTATTTGATATTCTTTGCTTTACATTAGTGGAAAAAATATCATACCCTAAAGGAATCTCTGCTTATGGATAACAGAGACATGGCTATATTAATAATTTCAGTGCCTAGAGGCATCTGGGTACAGATAGCTATGTGTAGAATATTGGCAATTTTATAGATCCTGTTACTTTAAGAAGGGATAGAATTATTTGTATGTGTTATCAGGAAACATATATAGCTAGCCTGGAACTACACAGGTACAATAGCCAGCTTTCCTTTTAGAAAAAAAATGAAAAGTCTAGTCTCATCCACATAATCTATTTTAAGAATCATTTTATTTTGGATGTGATTGAGGTAAGAAAAAAATAATGAAATGTGATTTATCCTTTTCCATTTTGTCAGAGAAAGAGCTTCTTGCAAATCCACTGGTTACTGCACAATAGGAAATATAAGTAAGCATGGGAGAAATGCTTCTGACCCTCCATGATTTTTCTATTATTTAATACAAATGATTTAATAAAAATATAATCAGGGCTTCCAGAAGCATTAATTTCAGCATCCATCATTATTAAGGACTCGTGTCATGTCTACTGCTTTAAAAGTATACCTAAAATGCATTTTAAAAGATAAAACATGTCCAGTTACATATAGAACTGACCTTAGGTGTAGGTGGAATTGTTGGTCACATGTGTGCCAAGGTTTATGAAATACAGCATGGTCTATGGATTTCCTTCCTACTGATTCATGTTGCTCCAATCCCTAGAATTAATACTATTTCCTCAAAGCCTTGATAAAGCTACACATTTTATTGGGTTAAGGCATTACTTAAGAGGCAGCTGGGTTTGGTGGATAGAGAGTTACACTTGAACTCAGAAGACCTGTCTTCCAATCTTAACCCCTGACACTTTTGGCTATGTGACCATGGGCCAATAATTTATCCTCCCTGAGTATGGGCCATCTCTCTGAGATTATTTACTAAGCGATTTTGTAGAAGAAATCAGACCTCTCAGGGACTCAGACTGATGAATGGGTAGATTTTAGGGGGATAATGGAGAAATTCATAAGTCAACTAGTATTTATTAAACACCTACTATGTGTCAAACATTGCACTAAAAAATACAAAAAAAAGGCAAAAAGTCATCCCAGATTTCAAAGAGCTCACAGTACAATGAGGGAGACAACATGCAAACAACTATATACAATCAAGACATATACTGGATAAATTAGGGGCAGCTCAGAGGAAAGAAACTAAGACTAAAGAGGGAAGGAACATGAGAGAAAGCCAGAATTAGTATGGACAATGTAGTGAGAGAATGTTTTAATTGGAAACCTTTTGTGGCTAGACACATTATGGATAAGACTTGGAAACTAGACAGAATCATTGGGGAAAGACAAGTAATGATAGAAAGTCTTGGTAATAGTAACATGTAAGGTCAGTCTCATATGTAACTGGACATATTTTATCTTTTAATATGTATTTCATGAACATTTATTTGTTTTTTTGTTTTTTTTTTGCTTTTTGGAGGGGTGAGGGCAGGGCAGTTGGGGTTAAGTGACTTGCCCAAAGTCACACAGCTAGTTAATGTTAAGTGTCTGAGGCCAGATTTGAACTCAGGTCCTCCTGATTCCAGGGCCAGGGCTCTATTCACTGGGCCACCTAGCTGCCCCTATTTCATGCACATTTAAAAATTGGGAGTGGGGGCAGCTAGGTGGTGCAGTGAATAGAGTCCCAGCCCTGGAATCAGGAGGACCTGAGTTCAAATCCGAACTCAGTCATTTGACACTTAACTGATTGTGTGATCTTGGGCAAGACACTTAACCCCCTCCAATTGCCTTGCCTTCTCCCCTCAAAAAAAAATTGGGGAGTGGTTGACAATCAAAATTTGACCATGGGGAGTGAAGGGATATGTATTTAAGAGGGTAGAACATGTATCAATCTAGGAATCTGGGAGCAAGCAACAGGCACAAGGGAGGCAGTGTAAGGAAGTTCAAATACAAAGTCAGTGGATCTCCTTTGACTGAACCCAAACTTCACAGAAATGTAACAGTAATTAATTTACATTTGAAGACCCCTTTTTGTTATGTCAAGTAAGCAGGTACTTAGCCCTTAGTAACTAATCAAACCTTTGTGGCTAAGAGGCAGAGGGTATAAACTCTGTTTTATGTCTGTTGCTGACATAACAGGAAGGATTTGACTGAAACAGGAAGCCAGTGCTTTGTGTGTATATAAGAAGAGCCCCAGAGAGAGACAGTGAGAATTAGAATTTTTTCTCCTGATGGAGGAAGCAGAATCTTCCCAGCATCTAGAAGCTGGGCTGCTGCTGGACTGAGAACTGAGTTGGAGTTTTCTTGAGACTAGAATCTTGAAGGCTGAAGTTGCTGCTGAGAAGGCCACCTGGAAGGCTGAGATTTCTTCTGGGTCCTAGGGCCAGCTGGACTGCTGGAGGACTGAAGAAGCATGACCAGGATAAGACTTTGTTTATCTGTGGCTTGGTTGATCCTTAAGTTCCTGGGAAGAGAAGTTGTGAAGGTTTTGAGATGTGCTGGACACTGTGAACTCCAGTGTGTAGCAGGAACTGCCTAGAGGACCGGACAAGGACCTGGGAGCTCTCTGCCTCTGAATCCAGGTGACTGGTAGATTCAGGTAGGAGCTGGGACCATAGAAGAGGATCCAGTGATCTGAGAGACCCCTCTGAGTCAAGAGGAAGAGAAGGCCTCTCCTGGGATATTGAATGTGGTGATGAAATTCAAGTTTACTAGAGGCTAAGAGGTGGAGAGTTTGT
>CM053582.1:397753369-397789135 GCA_028627135.1 Pseudochirops cupreus | reverse complement strand
ATGTGTACAAACACATCTGAGTATGTGTATATATGAAGACATAGAGGCCACAAGATCAATTGAATAGGAAGGGACAATACTCTAAAAGGTGAAATTCTGAGGTGGAAGAGGATTAGAATGAGAGGAGACAGGGAGAGACAGAATGGGGTTAATCATCTCATAGAAGAGGCAAGGGATAATTGTTACAATGGAGGGGAAGAACAGGAAGGCAAAAGGGAAAGGGTCAACTTTACTCTCATTGAATTTGGCTTACAGAAAGAATGACATAAACCTTAAACTAGGTACCTTGCCACACAGGAGAGTAGGGAGGATGAAGATGAGAGGTGGGATGATGGAGGGGAGGGTTGATGGAAGTACTCACTTCTGTAAAGGGACAGGGACAGGGACAGGGTAGAGAATAGAACAAGAGGGGACAGGATAGGAAGGAGGGACATATAATCAGTCTCTCACAATATGCCCACTGTGGAGAGGTTCTGTGTAAGTACCCATGTACAGCCTGTATTTAATTGCTTGTCCTTCCAGTGGGGGTGGGTGATGAGGGAGGAAGGGAAAGAATCTATAATTTAAAGTTCTATGATCAAATGTTAAAAATATATATGTATATATATTGTTATTATTATTATTATTATTATTATTATTAATTACATCCAAATGGGAATCAAGATACACAGGCACTGTGGCAGAGAGATCCATCCTGCCCTACTGGAAAGTCAGAGGGGTGAGGGGGAGGACATAGGAGAGAGCAGATGGGGGAGGGGTTATACAGTGGGATGGCTGTTTTGAGGTGTTGGGTAGGGGAAAGATGGGGAGAAAATTTGTAACTCAAAATCTCTTGGAAATGAATGATTAAACAAGAAAATAAATAAATTAATTTTAAAAAATTACCATGAAACCAGTTCACATATGACATTGTTGCTTAACAACAACAACAAAAACCCTACTATGATCATAGATGCCCATCGATTAAGAAATGGCTAAAAATTGTGATAAATAAATGCCATGGTACATGATTGAGCTACTAGTAATGTTGAATGTGATGACAACAGAGAAACATGGAAACACATATGAGAACTGATGCCAAGTGAAATAAAAAGCAGGAAAACAATATACATAATGACTGTGGCAATTTTAATGGAAAGAACAACCATCATGAAACAATTGAAATTGAATGGAAGGAAGGAAATAAGTATTTATTAAGCGCCTACTATGTGCCAGATACTGTGCTAAATATTCTATTAATATCTCAGTCAACACTTGCAGTAACATGAGTTATGTGTTGTTATTCCCATTTAACATTTGAGAAAACTGAGGCAGACTGAGGTTAAATGACTTGCCCAATATCACATAGGAAGTAAATATCTGAGACAGGATTTAAACACAGTTCTACCTTACTCCAAGCACTGAACTCTATCCACTGTCATCTAGCTGCCCTTGAAGTGTGAAGTTGTAAAAAAATAATAATAATCTGGCTCCAAAGAAGAGAGTTGAGACGATACCTGTCCCTGGTTCTTTGACAAGGTAATGATGCATGGATGTAGAATATTGTGCATAACATCACATTTTTTAGATATATTAATTAGTTTTCAATGAATTTTGTTCTCTTTCTCTTCAAATAAAATCACCTGTTAAAATAAGTTATGGCTTTCTAGGAGAGGATGGTGGAAGGGTTAGCACAGAGTTTATCTTTAATACAGGGTTAAAAATAGGTTAAAAACCATCAAAGAATTCTACTTAAAAAAACTGAAAACTTATCAAAGGATATGAACAGGCAATTTTTGATGTAGAAATCAAAGCTATATATAATCGTATTAAAATGCTGCTAAATCATTATTGATCAGAGAAATGCAAACCAAAACAACTTTGAGATATCATCTCACACTTATCAGATTGGCTAAAATGATAGAAAGGGAAAAAATGTTTCAGAGGACATTAATACACTGTTGGTAGAGCTGTGAAATGATTTAACAATTTTGGAGAGCAATCTGGAATTATGCCCAAAGAGTTATAAAACTGTTTATACCCTTTGACCCCAAAATAACACTATTAGATCTGTTTTCCAAGGTGATTAGGGAAAAAGTAAAAGAACTTGTATTTCTAAAACATTTATAGCAGTTGTCTTTGTAGTGGCAAAGAACTGGAAACTGAGCAGATGCCCATCATTGGAGAATGGCTAAAGAAGTTGCACTATATATGATTGTAATAGAATACTACTGCATTATGAGAAATGATGAACTGGCTAATTTTAGAAAAACATGGAAAAACTTGCATAAAATAGTGAAAATTGAAGTAAGTAGAACAAAGAGAGTGTTGTCTACAGTAACAACATTATTATTCAGAAAATAATTGTGAACAATGAAGTTATTCTGACTGCTATAAATACTCAAGCCAACTATAAAGGACCTATGAGGGAAGATGCTTTACACCTCCAGAGAAAGAACTGAGAAACAGAAGTATGCATAGTATGATTTTAAATATATTTATAAATTTGCATCAAATTGTGGCCTTCTCTAGTGTGGGGTGGGGATCGAGGGAAATAAACAGTTTGGAACTTAAAATGTAACAAAAATAGAGAAAAAAGAGTGGAAACTCCTCCAAGACAGGGCAAAAATTGGATGATCTTATGTAGGAAGTAATAGCTGAGCTATATTTTGAAAGACTAGGGCATTTTTTTTCTCCAAAGGATGCAGTCATAGATATCTATTTGAAGAATTTTTAGGACTGGAAAGAATCTTAGGGACCACATAATTTGACCTCTTAATTTTTTGTAAAGAAGAACATTGAGTCCCAGGATGGTAAAGTGATGGCCAAGGTCACATAACTATTTAGTTGAAGATTTAATCAGTCAATAAGGTCCTAGTTGTGTCTACACAAGTATCAAATTGGTTCCTAGATGTATAGAAAAAAAATTCGATTTTGTGTAGTCTAGGGTGCATGTGTGCCTTGTTTATGTATTCATGACTGGTTAGCTAATTTTAAAGCCCCTTACATGTTGTATAAATTTTTGGAAACTCCTCACTAAATTGCATATGTACAAGCATGGAAATACATTTCTTCTCAACAGCTAAAAGAATGAAGACTGATATGCTTGATTTTTTGGTGCATGATAATTTAGAGAAATCAAAAGCTATGTGATGGTTGACTGATGTATACACTAACACTTTGTGAAAATGCCTTGAAGATTCCATCACGTTTCTTCTTGTGCTTTCCTCTGTAATGAAGGAGAACATATTTTATTACAAATATTATGTCTGTCTGCAAAAACATTGGTTTGGGTCATGCCATTCATCTCCTTTCTACTGCATTTTGACCTAGTCATTACTGAAAACCATATACTTAAGTTATTTCTCCACCAAGACTTAATACCAACTGTAGGAAATGGTCCAACAGCTTACCTGTATCTAGGACATATTCAATGCTTTTCTCCAAGAGATGTTTGGGGGCACTAACAAATAGCATTATATAGTATCATCCATCTCATGGGAATTCACTTGTGAATTGTATTGAGATAGTGCTGGTTAAAAAAAAAAGCACAATACAACATTCTCATGCTGAGCACTAAAGAATCAAAAAATTCTCTGTGCTATCTTTATTTTACATATGAAGAAACTGAGGCCTAATATAGCTTAACAATCTTCCAAATCAGAGAATTTTAGCAACAAAGGAACTATCAGAATCCATTTTTTAAACTTAATATTATTTTGAATTTTTTTTTTCCAATTACATGTAAAGATAGTTTTCGACAATCACTTTTATAAAGTTTTGGGTTGCAAATTTTTTGTCCCTCCCTTCTTCCCTTCCCCCTCCAACCTTGCAAGCAATCTAATATAGGTTAGATTGTATATCTAATGTATAATATGTATAATCATATTAAACATATTTCTACATTAGTCATGTTGTGAAAGAAGAATCAGAACAAAAGAGAAAAATCAAGAGAGAAAAAAAAAACAAAACAAGTGAAAATAGTATGCGTTGATGTGCATCTAGACTCCATAGTTCTTTCTGTGGATGCAGATAGCATTGTCCATCATCAGACTTTTGGAATTGTCTTAGATCATTGCATTGCTCAGAAGAGCTAAGTCTATCATAGTGGATCTTCACACAGTGCTGCTGTTACCATGTACAATGTTCTCCTGGTTTTGCTCACTTCATTCAGCATCAGTTCATGTAAGTCTTTCCAAGTTTTTCTGAAATCATCCTGTTTGTCATTTTTTATAGCACAGCAGTATTCCATTACATTCATATACCACAACTTGTTCAGCCATTCACCAGCTGATGGTCATCCCCCTAATTTCCAATTCATTGCCACCACACAAAAAGAGTTGCTATAAATATTTTTGTACATGTGGGTTCTTTTCCATTTTTAATGATCTCTTTGTGATACAGACGTAGTCATGGTATTGCTAGATCAAAGAGTATAAATGGTTGGATCAGTTCACAACTCCACTAATAATACTTTAGTGCAGAACCTCTTTTTCAAAAATTAAAGTCAGTCTATTGTTCTCTAGAACAGAGATTATTAACCATTTTTGGCCCTGGTATTTCTTGATATTCAATAAGTATTCTCAGAGCCCTATTCAATATAAAAGGAAATAAGCTCTAGAATTTACCATGTATAGACATATAGGAAATAAAAATAAATTTCATTTTCATTAGAGTATATTTTCATAAATATAGTTTTAGTTAAGTACATTTAAAAAATTGGTTCTTTTACCATGTGGGGAAGGCATGCTTAAGGTTGAGAATCTCTAATCTATAATGTGCTTCATTTTCAGTGGAAGTCCAGTATAATCAAGAACATGGTTCCCCAATTTCAGTTAATGGTGCGTATTTTCATATTCATCAAGTTATTAGAAAAGATCACAAATATTATGATTTTGCCTATCAAATTAAAATGATATCGTCTTTGAGTATACCTTTTTCAGTTATTATCCCAGATAATACTTTAATATCCCAAACCATATGGTGTTTACTGTTTCACCCATAAGCTATTCTTCTAAAAATGATTTCACTGATGGGAAATATAACAGGATATTCATCAATGCTTTTAATTTTTTTCATTTCACCTCCTTCCTTCCTTTTTCCTGCCTATTACCCCCCTTGCCAATGGCCTATCATTTATTTACCAAAGATGAATAAAATTTATGTCAAGTTTTTGGTTAAAAACATCAATTTCAGCATTTAAATATTCAGTCAACTTCTAGGAAAAACAATTTCAATGAAAAAAATATAGTATTCTTCATGATTTTTTCCTCCTAAGCTTCATGGCTTAGAAATGTGCCTAATTTCTCAAAGGCAATAATAGCTTACTGCAACCTCTGTCATATTCTAAGATATTGGATTTGCTTTACTGTGTAGTCCTGCCAGACTGGATCTATTGTATGAGGACTAACTTCATCAGCCACAGAGAGTATCATTTTTGGTATGTTGGTCCATGGATAATGACTTTTTTGGCCATGCCAACATTAGGAGAGTCAGTTTCTTTTAAAAAATATAGGTATATGTATTTATAGGCTGCATATATTATTTCAATGCCTCATCATGGATGAAGTGAGTACAGCTTGAGGTTAAACAGGTATGTTGCTTGGGAACTAATATATATACATATGTATGTATGTGTGTGTAAATATGTGTGTATGAAAGAATGTGAATATGTAGTACATAGTACACACACATGCACAAATGTGTGGTTATTTTTAAGGTTACTGTGTGATTGCTTAATACAAAATATTTAGGTTGACTTTTTGTGGCATGGGGTAGCCTTGGTGGGGGGTTATACAGATGCTTAATTGATGACAATTATGTTTCTGTTTCTCCTCTACATTAGGAATGGGGAAGCAGGTTAGGATATTCAAAGAAAACTATGCCAAGTACTAGGCTTGTCAAAAAGTGAATGTGGCTAATAGATCATGATAATTGAATGACTGTATGTTGCTTAATATGTCTTTATACATGTATAAACCCATTTTTCTATATATCTATCTATAATTCAGCCAATAAGCATTTAGAAGTGCCTACTAGGTGCCAGACACTGTGCTAAATGTTAGAGATACAAAGAAAGACAAAAGACAGTCCCTGTCCTCAAGGAGCTCACAATCTAATTGGGGTTGGGGGACAACATAAAAAATGGAGATGAAAAGTGGAGGGAAGGGGTTATTGGAAGCATGATGAAGTCCAGAGGACTGAAGCCAGGTAGGAAATTCTGAAATGATTGTTCTAGCTATGGAAGATCTAGGAGAAGCTCTTGCCCTTTTCATTCTCCTGGGAGAGTTCAGCGAGGACTAGCACCTCTGATGTGAGAGCTTGCCTAGCCCTTTTCAGAGCTAATCATCCACCTCTGGTATCCACCCAGCACCCAACTCTCACCTGTGGCTCCAATAAGCTGTAGCATGCACAGCATCCATACCCCAATAAAACCATCTCAGTAGATTATCTGAGTCAGGTTGAGCATAACTGACAGACCCCAAACTCATTGGTGAGTTAGGTGGATGTTTATCCTAAGCATGCGAAGAGTTCTGCCAGTGAAATGGGCAGTTGAGAACAATTTATTCCAAGGTAAATGAAGACAGTGGAAGCAGGTACTGTGGAGTGCTTGGAGCTTGGTCAGACATCAAAGGTGCCAAGGTGATCCACTGAATTCCAGGCCATTGACAGTCATTTTGACTTTTGTCTTGACATTGGATTTTGATGGCTCTGGAAGAGAGAGTGACGCTGACAACTTTGTGCCACTCTGCATCACTTATATCCAATTTTCTCACATACCCAAGAATGTATCCTGTTAAAGTTGCCTAGTACAGAAGTATGGTGCATTGTAAAGAATACTAGGTTTGGAGTCAAGAGAACATGGCTTCAGATTCTGGCTCTGCTATTGATTATATACACAGGCTTTGGGGTAATCACACAACCTCTCATTTTCCTCCCCTAAAAAATAAAAGTGTTAGATTATATGATATCTAAAGTTCTTTTAAGTTCTGAATCTATGATCTTATTAACTGGAGGCAGGTGATAATCAAGTATTTTGCTAAGCAATTAAATACAGTCTACCCACAAGGACCTAATAGACCTGTGCTTAGAATGGCTACTTTTGGATAAACTTGGGGATTTTTATGACTGTCAGTGTTCTGAGATTATGATATAGAGAGACTATGCTTCTATCCAGAAGCAAGTTATAAAGATGACCCTAAACAGAAGTGCTCTTAACAATGGGTGCCATAATGAAACCTATGTCATTACAAGATCTCTTAGAGTCCTCACTTCATCTAAGCCTGACATTTTATCAACTTAACTTGCAAAGTTATTGAAAGGATGCTACTAATTAACATCTTCTGTCATTGTTCATAGATTTAAATTTTATAAATAGAATCAACAGCCTAGTTAAGGCTTTGATTCTTTTATTGTAGAGCCTCTCTCTTTTTCTCTTTCTCTTTCTCTGCTGTCTACCTCTCTCTCCTTCCATCCCTCTCTATCCCATTGCAATTTAAGGGAATTATTTGCCTGATTATTTGGAAATACTATGACATGTGTTCTGGGTTTTAAGGGACCTTACATAAGTTAGTCTCCACATGTGGTGGAAGAATGATTCATAGGCAGTTGGATTATTCCCTTCAGAAGCTACTGACATCAATGATATTACCTCACTTTTCTTCAAGTACCATACAAGTCTTGGATTCTTTTGAACCTTTTCCAAATGAAGGAAAGTTCCTTGTTCAGTAATGTTAATTTGAATTCTGAGACTTCCAGCAATTGTTTCAGTATCACTGCTCTTTTATTTCTGAACTGGGCAACAAATTAACCAGAGGGAAGATGTCCATTGTAGACATCTTCTAAAATCAGGGGATTACTGAGTGCTTGGTCACCGTCTAAATCTTCTATCTGTAGGTTACCTACTTGTAGGTCATGAACAACAAATATGCAGATTTTTTCTAATACAAAAGATCAAAAGGTGATGAATATTTGTGTTTTTAATTTTTATATTTCTAATTAGTAGAACATTTGAATCAATTCAACCAACATTCATTAAACATCACTATGTGTAAGGCACAGTGCTTTGTATTGGGGATTTAAAATTATGTGATATATGATAATGATATGATCCTCTTTAAAGAGTTTACAACATAACTGCTAGGGAAGAGGGGGTGGTGAGAATGAATATAAGTCATTCAAGTAACATTAATATAAGGGATAATGTGATAAGTTCAAGGTCTAGACAAAATGCTATGAGAAACTTAAGGAGGAAGGTTCAATTTTTATACTGTATACATTTTATTTGGACTCAGTTGTTTTTATGTTGTCTCTTCCATTAGACTGTGAGCTTCTTGACAGTAGGGATCATTTTTGCTTTTCTTTGTGGGCTGAGCACTTAACAGAATGACTGGCACATTATAGGGTGTCCCTAAAATCTGGACACATAGGAAATCTCATTAACTATGCACATTTTCAATAAATGAAGTAAATGAGATTTTTAACAACAATTTATTTAATTAGCATAAATGAAATTTCATAGGAAGACATAGGAGACATAGGAAATCTCATTAATTAAATTAAATTAGTCTCATTATTGTGGAAAATAGTCACTAATAGTTAATGAAAGATTTTATTCCATATGAAAGTCATGGCTAAAATTTATGCTAATTAAATAAAATGTTGAAAATTTCATTAATTTTATTTTTTGCAAATATGCATAGTTAATGAGATTTCCTATGTGTCCAGACTTTAGGGACATCCTGCAGCTGCTTAATAAATGCTTGTTGACTGACCGACTAGAAAAAGCTTGATGGAATAGGTGGTACCTGAGTCGTGAAGGAAGACAAGATTTTTCAGGAACCAGGGAAAAGTGGAAGAGCTAACTCTTTTAGAAAATTGGAATAGCATAAATAAAAGTTCATAGCAGATGGAGTGGAATGGGAATGTGATAAAGTGAATATGATGATTAGTGACCTTCAATTTAGTCATAGAATACTTGGATGCAAACTCAGTACGTTATAACCTCCTTGAGAATAGAATCTCTGTTCCTTTTCTGTCTTTGTATCCTAGCACCTAGCATAGTATCTTGCATAGCAGAAATTTAATAAATGATTGTTGAGCTAAACTGAAGGGAGTTGTGTGACAAGAGCACGTAGCTAAACTGAAGGGAGCTGTGTGACAAGAACATGTAGAAACATTCATTTTTTCTATTTTTTTAAGTAACCATGTCAAAATACAAATAAACTTTGGTTTCATATAGTCATAGATGGCATACCAACTTCCCAGATAGCCCCAAAGAATAAGGTTATTAAGAGTTAACCTACTCTATTCATTGACCTTTAAGACATTGGCACAGTATGTATACATATTATTTCCAGGTAGAGAAGCAACAGCTTTCACTGGCCTAACAACTACTGGCCTAAGAAACACTGCCTAATGATTTGGTATGTTGCAAATTTGACCATCCTTCTTGGGGAAAGTCATTCAATGCTGAAAGTATCAGAATTGGCACTCAAACCTTGATCTCAAAACTTTTTCTAGTCTTTACAACATTGTGCAAGTCATTTCATCTCTTTTAATCTCCATTTCCACATCTATTCAATGAAATGTTTGGAGAAGTTAATCTAGTTCCTTTTATCTCTGATTCTATTAATCTGTCTGTTTGTAACCTCAAAAGATAACACCTAAGTCATGGAGTGAATTCTTGAGTATTTTCCTTTGTCCACCAAATATCCTAAACTTTCCAGCATCTCTATACCAACAACATTGTCAAATTGTTAGAATTTAAAAATCTTTTCTAGTACAAGGTCTTAATGAATAATATGTGGATCATATTCCTAGCAGATGAGCTGTTCTTAGCTGAATGCATTTGCACTTAAACCAGATGGGAAACTTGCATGCTGAGACTGTATTTTCAAAATTGTTCCTATCAGCAAGTTATGAATTTTCTCAGGCTAGGATAGTGGATCAGTATTACTCCAGGTACTGAACAAGGTGAGACCACTGCTGTTTAGTAGCCACAAGAACTAGAAACTTTGTTTCTATGAGCCTCTGTTATCTCCTTTGCAAAATGGGAATAAGAACCTTTTAATGTGGGGGTTGAACTAGATGATCATAGGTTCATAGATTTGGAGATCACAGGGATCCTAGAAGTCATCTAGTCCAACTTCCTCATTTTGTAGATGAGATCAAGATATAGGGAGGCAAAGTTTCTTGCCTAAGGTAACAGAGGTAGTATGAGGCAAAGACAGGATATGAATGAACATAGGTCATCTGATAAATTCTTTCTGCTATGCTATGCAGTTCTGATTAAGTTCCCTCCAGTTCTGATTCTGATCTTTTTCTAGGATTTTGGATATGGAAAGAGAGTAAAAGGTTGGATATGGATTCCAAAGTAACCATTACTCTCAAAATTGTGTCCATTGAAATCTGATTCGAAGAGATTCTGAGGCAATAACCGAGAAAATACTCAGAAGCTTGACTTCTTTGATATGAACAGCCCTTAGGTTTCAGACCACTCTATTCTGTTACTTCCCCAGTTATGTTCAACCACATCATTAAAGGACTGGAAGTTGATAATTAAAAATTTAGTTAAGGACTTTTTTAAAACGCAGAATTACTTTAAGTGTGGCCTTTTTGAAAAAGAGTTTGCAAATAATAGAAAGCATATGCACTTTCTCTAAGAGAAAGAGAAATAATAATGCTTAGTTGAGTGAATGCCTTGTTCTCTTAGCCAAAAGCAAACATTAATGGAATACCTACTTGGCAAATTGAAATGAAATGAACTCTATCTTAAAATATAAGCCCAATTCCATTCACTTCAACAAACGTAATTCAAGCAACTTCCTTCTCCTACCTCTATGCATTCATACATGTCATCTTTTCCCGATCTTGTCTTGAATGCATTCTTTCCTCATTTGCATTTGGCACATTCTTTATTTTCCATGAAGGCTCTCAGCTTAGGTACCATCCCTTCCATGAAGACCACCTTTATCCCCTCAGGTGAATGTGATGTCTCCCTTCTCAAATTTTTCAGATTTTTTGGAGGGCACGCTTTCATTCTCTTCTCATTTAACTTATACACATATGTATATACACATATCTACATGTATGAACATATACACATACATATCTATTTATTTATGCTACATACTCTCTTACAAGCTAATGTAAAGGGATAATATTTACAAGATATGCAAATATTCAAGATATAGATATCTTGAATATGTTTTTTCCTTGAATATATACATGCATATATATACTGTAATATATGTACATATAAATAAATATATTTAAATAAAAATTCTCTTACTGTGGGTTGTGAGAGGGAGTATGGCATAGTGTCATAATAGATTAGGAGCTGGCTGCTGAGTCAGGAAGAACTAAGTTCAGGTCTCTTCTGTTAGTTGGTTGTATAACTCTGGGCAGCTCCCTTAACTTCTCAGTACCCCAAGCAACTTTCTTTATTCCTTTTTTTTTAACTTTTACTTTCAGTTCCAAATTCTCTCCCTTCCTCCAGTCCCTTCCCTACCCATTGAGAAAACAAGTAATACAAAACATATTTCCATTTTAGCCGTGTTGTAAAAAAAAAAAGAAAAAAGAAAAAGTGGGAAAATATACTTCAATCTGAAGTCAGAATTCGTAAGTGCTCTCTCTGGAGGCAGATATTTTTCATTGTGAGTCCTTTAGAATTATTGTGGATCATAGTTTTGATCCGAGTAGCCAAATCTTTCACAGTTGTATATCATTACAATATTGCTGTTACTATATACAATGTTCTCCTGGTTCTACACACTTCACTTTTTATCAGTTCATATAAGTCTTCCCATGTTTTTCTGAAACCATACCCTTCATCATTTCTTACAGCACCCAGGTAACTTTCTAAGATAATAAGGTGCTGATCACTTTGCTGATATGCATTGATAGAGGGAGTTTGCTCTCTAGGAGCACTCAAAACTGATGAAATCAGTTCATGATTGAGTGTGTCAGAGGGTGGAGACGTTGATTGTAAACTTACTAAGAGCACTATATTTTTATATTACTGTTGTCCAGGACAGCGGTTCTCAACATGTGGGTTGTGACCCATTTGGGGTCGAACAATCCTTTCACAGGGGTCGCCTAAGACCATCAAAAAACACATATTTCCTATGGTCTTAGGAACCTCCTCTATCCATCTCCAGGTGGGTCCATCTACATGCAGACATGCCCACATATGACTATTAAAGGATCGTGGCATTAGGAAGGTTGAGAACCACTGGTCTAGGATATGCCTTACACATATCAAGTGATTAATAAATATTTGTTAAATTAAAGTATTTCTTTTTCTAGGCAAGGAGGATGCAAAGATGAATAAAACACAGGCCTTGCCCTGAAGGGGCCAAATACTTCCATGATAGGTAGCTGGCTGAATGTAAACCACAACCAGAGAGTTAAACATTTTTCCCACAGTCTCTAGCAAAGTACGGATATCTCATTTTGATGTTTTCTTTTTATTGTAGCATTATACCAGGAAAGTGGTACTTAAAAAGCCATAATCAGTTGCTAAAGGCATTAGTTTCCCTTTACAGTTCAGGTGCAAGCGCAGGATGACTTGACAGACATTATATTGTTAAATGTTTCTACCCATAAACAGAATGCATTTTTTTGGCTGTACTTGGAAAATATTTTAAAAAATGTTCTTATCCTTTTAACTTAGTACATCATTCATCATATCCTCTACAATTCAATTCAGTATCCTAGTCATTTTCTATTAGGGAATGCAAGTGGGATTCAGATTTGATAGCATAATAAATTCAAAACCCACAAGAGAAGAGTCCATTCTCAAGAGGAGATAGTTCTCTAAAGAGAACAAATCTATTTGAGATTTTAATCATCTAGTTTCCTATGCATGTTACAGTCATATACCCTTATGTACATAGCCCATTGTACAGATCTTTCCCTTCCCTTCCCTTCCCTTCCCTTCCCTTCCCTTCCCTTCCCTTCCCTTCCCTTCCCTTCCCTTCCCTTCCCTTCCTTTCCCTCTCCGTTCCCTCTTCCGTCCCTCTCCCTTCCCTCTTCCTTCCCTCTCCCTTTCTTTCCTCTTCCTTCCTTCCTTCCTCCCTTCCTTCCTTCTTTCCTTCCTTCCTTCTCTTTCTCTCTGTCTCTGTCTGTCTCTGTCTCTCTCTCTGTCTCTCTGTCTCTGTCTCTCTCTCTCTCTCTCTGTCTTCCTTCCAATAAAAGAGTCAAAAATAGAAGGACTCTTAAAGCTCACATTATCCAGCACCTCATTTTACAGATGAGGACTTGCCTGGGGTCATATCATTGGTTACTGCCAAAGCCAGAGCTAAATTCCAAGACTCCTAATTCCCAAGTCAGTGCTATACATCTAGAGCATTTGATTGTTTCATCTGGGAAATTGAAAGTGTACCCTTTCAGGAGCAGGCAATGATTTTTAGCAAATGGACTGGAACCTGTGGTTCCATGGGCTTGTGACCTATGGTCATGCATACTGAGTAGGCCCAAGCTTATAACGACCCTCAGAAACCTCAGTATTTTATTTCTCCACCCTCTTCCCATATGTCTGCTCTGTTTACGTATGTGGGAGAGGTCCTGTTGAGTGTAGCTGATCTTTCCCAGCTGGGGCCTCTCCTCTTACCCTAGGTCCTTCCTTTGAGGAGTAGTTGTTCCATACCTCATTTAGACTCAAAAAGTGGTGAAATCTCTGTCTGGTAATTGGGTCCTGTCACAAGAACCATATACAAGAGATGGCTCCTGCATAAAGATTGTGAGGGATGAGAAAGCAAAAAAGAAAAACAGAACAACACAGAAGAACATATCACATCTGGTCAGCCAAATGTGATCAGCATGAACCTTTATTCTTGTTCTTGGAATAAAATTGCTTCTACAACTTTCTTTTGCTCTCTGCAATGGCCAGAATCCAGATAGGCTAAAGTACTGTGCTGGAGACAGAAAAGGGCTAAGTATCTCAGAATCAGCGTTGTTCTTTCTCCTTGTACCTGGCCTTTGATGTCCCACACTTTTCATCCCACTCCTTTTCAGAAAAAAGTAATCATCTCCCAATGGCAACTCTCTCATCAGCCCTTTTGGCAGTACTTACTGTGTGTAACAGCAAAGATTCATGTTTAAAGTTGTGGGTGAATAAAGATCTATTTTCTGGTGAGAGACAGCCTATGGTCTCTAAGCAGAAAGGACTTCAGGGAGGGGAGAGGAGTTCATTTGTGTGCATGCTTTTGGCAAAATAAAGCAAAACAAAATAAAGACCAAAAACACAAAATGTCACTTCCTAACTGGTGACTAGTTCTGATGTGTAAAGAAGAAATTGTGTTCTCTGGCTAGTCGATGTTGTCCACACTCCTTATTTTGTGGAAGAAGCAGTAAAGCTACAAAGTCACACAGATATTAAGTAGGGTGGTATAGAGGAAGGTTGACTGGATTTGGACACAGGGCATCAGGATCCAAATCCTGCTTATTTCATTGACTAATGAGGTGATTTTGGAAAAGTCACTGAATCCACCCTCCATTTTATAGATGAAGAAACCGAGGATCTAAGAAAGGATCCAGGTTTCTGGTCTAGGGTTCTTTCCAACATGTTTATTGCTTTGAGTTCCCCAAAGAATGGTATGATTATAATGTTGTGTCACTGAGGCAAGGTGTTACCACAGAAGAATCCTTTTAGTGATAAATAGTTCTAGTCTTGACTATATCAAAATCATTTTTAATTATTCTTCATGACTCAAGTCACTCCCCACTCCTCTACTCTATTCCTCCACACAGCTGTCAAAATGATTTTCCTAAAGGATAGGTATGTCCATATCACCTCCCCATTCAGTAAACTCCAGTGGTAAAACATATAAAATTTTCTGTTTGACTTTTAAAACTGTTTGTAACCAGCCCCTTCCTAGGTTTCTAGTTTCCATATCTCCTGCAATCTGGGTACTCTGATCTACTTTTTGTTCCTTGCATTCAATACTCTTTTTTTTTTAGCATTTATTTTTTATTTTTTAAATTAAATTACTTATTTTTAGTTTTCAACGTTCACTTCCATAAGTTTTGAATTTTCTCCCCCTTCCTTTCCCCCTCCTCCCCAAGATGGCTTGCAATCTAATATGGACTCTATACATACATTCCTATTAAACACATTTTCACATTAGTCATGTTGCATAGGAGAATTGTAATGAATGGGAGAAGCCATGAGAAAGAAAAAAAAACAAAAACAAAAACAAAAAACAAAAACAGAAAAGAAAGGAGTCTGCTTCATTGTGCATTTTGACTCCATAGCTCTGTCTCTGGATATGGCTGACATTTTCCATTGTGTATCCTTTGGGATTGTTTTAGGTCCTTGCATTTCTGAGAAGGGCTGTCTATCAAAATTGGTCTTCAAACACTGTGGCTGTTACTGTGTACAATGTTTTCCCAGTTCTGTTCCACTTATTCAGCATCAGTTTATATAAGTCTTTCCAGGTTTCTCTGAAGTCTGCCTGTTCATCATTTCTAATAGCACAGCAGTATTCCATTACATTCATATACTGCAGCTTGTCCAGTTATTCCCTAATTGAAGGGCATCCCCTCAATTTCCAGTTCTTGGCCACCACAAAAAGAGCTACTATAAATATTTTTGTATATATGGGTCCTTTTCCCATTTTTATGATCTCTTTGGGATACAGCCCTAGAAGTGGTATTACTGGGTCAAAGATTATATAGAATTTGATATTCAACATCTGAGTCCATGCCTCTGTGTTAGCTATTCCCCATGCTTGGAATGTCTTCTTTCTTCTGTCTTTTAGTCTCCTTGGCTTCCTTCAAGATTCAGGCCAAATTCTATCTTCTGCTGTTGCTTTCTCTCTAAGATTACATTCCATCAACTCTGTATATTTCTTACACAGGTTGTCTTCCCCATTAGAACATGAGTTTCTCAAGAGCAGGGACTATGATTGCATTTCCTTGAACAATGAACACTTAGCATAATGCCTGGCCCTATGTGATAAATAAATGCTTGGTGATTGACTGATACTAATATCTTCAGGACCTTGCCCATTTAACTGAAAAGTCCTTGGCTTCTTCATCTTTAAGATGAAAGACATAGTTATCCTTCCCTCCTGTTACATGATGGGACCACTTCATTTTCTAGTCATACATTTCTCTGCTGGTACACATCTCTAATAAATTTTCTTATTATTAAGATTTCTCAGTCTCCTCACACCTATCATAAGCCTCACCATTGCTCATTAGTAGACCCAGGACTCTAATTTTTTGGATCCTATTATATTTTATGACTTACCACTCTAGAACATCATCAGAAGTCTATTGATGTTAAGATGTATCATGATTTCAATGAAAAGTTAAAATATTTTAAACCTTTAAAATTCAATGATTCTAAGAAAGGATACACTAAACACCACTTTTTGTTTAAGTTATCCAGAGTTATTGAACATTCCTGACTCCTCTGAAGAATTTGTCACTTTATGCTTTCCTTTGGATTTTTATATTGGTCTCATTCTTCTCCAGGCTGAACACTGGACTTTTTTTTTTTACCATGCTCCAGAAACCTCTTCATCTTAGAAGTGCACCCCATCTCTGAAATTCTGACATTGAAGGGATTCCCCACTCCTGTAGCCTCTGCTTCTGAATGGATAACTCCTTCTAGAGCAGTGGTTCTCAACCTTCCTAATGCTGTGACCCTTTAATACAGTTCCTAATGTTGGGGTGATCCCCAACCATAAAATTATTTTCATTGATACTTCCTAACTGTAATTTTGCTACTGTTATGAAGCATAATGTAAATATGTGATATTCAGGATGTATTTTCATTGTTACAGGTTGAACATAAGCCACAGATTGAGAACCACTGTTCTAGAGTCTCTATTGAAGGAGGGTTCCCAGATCAGCTGTATAGCATTTCTCTCTAGGCTATACTCGACACTTTTCCCCCTCATTTTTCTACACACTAGTACCCTTGTATCCTCTCTCCCATTTTCAAATTCCTTTTATGTGTTGTCTTCCCTCATTATATTGCCAGAGACTGTGTTTCTTTATACTTGTAGTTGTATTTCCAGTGCTTAGTACAGTGCCTGGCACGTAATTAGCATTTGCTAATTAGCATCATTATTATTAGCATTATGCTAATGCTTGTAGACTGACTGGCTTCTGATTGGCATTTGACATGTAGCTGTGGGAAGTTTCAAACTTGCAGACTCCTTAGAAGATCAAGATAACTAAAATTTCGAAAGCAGCAAAAAAAGTTTAGACTAAGGATCCAGCACCTTCCAAACAAAGAGGGAATAGGGAGCACAAGTCGATGAAAACTTCTTCATAGACCAGATCCATTGTATTCAGAGTGTGGAGAGTTTGGAATTCTCTTGAGTATCAAAAAGCTTCGTGTTTAAAAAATTGTTTGCCTGTATTTGTGATATTAGCTAGATTCCAAAATGAATCCCAATTGTTATTCTCTTGGAGAGAAATTTTAAGTACTATTTCATTTTCCTTCTTTCCTTTGTGAATTTTTAAAAGTCCTGGCAGTATAGTGTATGGAAATATTTTCAACAGAAAACTCCTGTTAGAGATTCTGTTTCTTTAAGAGAATGGACCTGTGGGAGTTGTCATAATTGGTTAGGTATGTAGTTGTGCATGGTCAGCCTGACCAGTAAGCAGAGTGGGTGGTTGCCAGTGTGGTATGATTTAAAAGGCATCAGAAGTCCTTTTACAGAACAAATTGTCCCTATGACTCTCTGGTGCCCCAAATACCATCATTAGAATTTCCTTCCCTTGGCTTAGACCAAAATGCTTTGTCCCATGAGAAGATATTAATACTTTTTGCTGAGGCATTTTCCTTGTCAGTTTTACTTATATCTTAATCAATAAATTAATAAGTCAACAAGCATTTATCAAATGTTTAATATGTGCCGGACACTGTGCTAAGCTGCTAAAAATACAAAGAATGAAACAGTCCCTTCTCTTAAGGACCTTACATTCTATTCAGCTTTACTCATCTTTATCATAGTGTGAATACCTTTATTAGATCCTTTGATAAGCAGGTTTAATAAAAAAAAATAGGCTTGATAAGAATAAGGAAAAGGAAAAGAGAAGAGAACATGATTTCATTGGGTGTGTTGAAAAGATACCAAGAGGGAGAGGAATGGGGAAAAGGAAATTTTACTAAGGTCTGCCAGATAGCTATAAAACCTTGGGTAAAGGAAGATCTCAGTGCAGATAATGTTCTTATTGGGTAGATGATACCTATCTCTGTCGAGAATATGTGGGATCCTTGTCTGAAACCAGTTTGAGAATGAACTAGTGTCAAACCTAGAAAGGATTTGATTCCTTCTCAATTTCTCTAGGGTCACCCAATAAAAACAAATCTGTTGTATTTAAAGATGAGGATTAATCAGGAGCCTAATCTAGGGAGATGTTCAGTTAGTCAGTCAAAAAGTATTTATCAAGGGTTTGCTATTTGCCTGGCACTTTTTTAAGCATTGAGGATAGGAAGAAAGGGAAAACTAGTTCCTGCCCTCAAGAAGCTCATATTCTAGTGGGAGAGACATCATGTAAATAACAAGGTATAAAAATAATAATACAAAGAAGATAAAATACTCAATATCTTCAGACACTTATTTCATACAGTTGAGTGGCTGTAGTTAAAGTAGACTAGATACATTTGGTTTAGATTTTAGGGATCTCACAGGATATTTATGTGTTTTACAATTTTACTGTTCTTCATGAAAAACAATGGCACAATTGACACTGGAATATAAAATAGTAGAAAGTATTGAGTGTGAGCTTTGGTATTGATGACTGTTGAATTTAACTTCAGTTTTTTTTTATTATCTACTCTCCTATGGGTATATCAAAAAAATGACAGGTTGGTATGTTCCCCTCCCTTCCCCTCCTCCCCACCCCCCACCATTTTGTACAAATGGAACACATGTTAATGTAACTC
This sequence comes from Pseudochirops cupreus, assembly GCA_028627135.1. Classification (NCBI taxonomy): domain Eukaryota; kingdom Metazoa; phylum Chordata; class Mammalia; order Diprotodontia; family Pseudocheiridae; genus Pseudochirops; species Pseudochirops cupreus. The sequence goes on along the minus strand of CM053582.1, from coordinate 397,770,243 downwards.
ATACTTTATTTTAGTTGCCATTACAGAAAATTGAGAAATTCTTTTTTTGGCCCCAACTCTGGGAGTATGTTGAACTCCTTTGTGAAGTGGTCTGTGTCTTAATAAACTGGACGGGAAATTATAAGTTAGTTTTCATAGTTCCCAGGAGGCAAAGCTTTTTAAATACAGGTTATGAATATCAGAATATTTTACTTCTTCTTAAATCATACCATACACTATGACATATCCCCATTCAATAAAATAAATTAATTCCAAAGAGTAAGCTTTTTTTGGTATTGTTAATTTGCCTCGGACCCATAATTTCTCTTCCTCTTGTGGGCATAAGTAAGTGAGTCTTCTTTCCAGCTCCTCCTCTTTAGTTTCTGTCTAATAACTACAATTAAGTGAGTTTTCCTATCAATTTTATAGATGACATAGGACAAGAATTATATTTGGGTATGAGCAAAGGGAAAATGGTAATTTCCTGTGGATTATCAAGAAAGGAATAAATTTTTTTTTTGAGCTAAAAATAATGAAAACAAATATTACAGGTATTCAGGACCAACACCAACCTGAGTTCTGTTCCTTTCGACATGATAGCATACCTCATGCAAAAATGGAGCCCTTTCCTTTAACTATTTACAACTGAGCTTTTATCCACTGCGTTTCATTGAAGGAACTATGAAAGTACTAAGGACAGGTCCAAGAATAAGGAAATCTGCCTTCTGTCATTTTCTTTGTTGTGAATAATTTAGTTTATTTGGTGTGTAGTTTACTAATAGTTGCATGGCCCAAGACACCAGTATCTAATTTATGTCCAAGAAAAATACGTTGTTCCACCAACTGTAATGCAGTGTGTCTATTCCATTGACTTCAGAAAAATAAACATACCCTTAGTCCCAGATGCTGCCAGAAGGATCAGGGCTAATGACTGTGGGTCTGTTTGTTTTTAAACATTTACATTTCATCATGAGAAGTCCACTGGTAGGCATATACATACATACATACATACAAATATATATGTATACTGTATATGTATATACATATGCATGTATAGGCACACACCCATATTTTGTGAAATCTAAAACTATGTTTTTTAAATGCCATTCTAAGGATGGAAAGGTCTACATTCTGAATAATGTAAAACCTACCTAATATTATATTTTAAAATTTCTTGGAGGCTATTTGAATCTTAGCATTTTGGGGGGATAAGCTGAATTGCAATGGGTAAACCTAAAATATACTCACATGGGTGCTTGTGAGGGCTGTCACAAAAATGCCTTAGGCATGCTTCTATATGAATATTGGAGAGAACTGCTATTCTACCACTTCAGAATTTTAGAGTGGCATGGGACCTTTGGGATCATATGGTCTATCCTCCTCATTTTAAAGATGAAGAAATTGAGGAAAGACTGGAACATGGATAATATGGACATTTGTATTACTACATATAAATGTGTGTGTATATGTTTGACAGTCTTGTGTGACTGTCTTGGCCAAAGTCTGTTTAGTGTCAGGGACTTGAGGGTTTGTTCTTTGCATTACCCAATGCTGCTTTTTCTATTTGTCTGCTGTAACCAACTGTAGATGGAATCACTGTGGTTTAACATGGCCCAACATGAAGAAGAAAGCTGTTAGGGAACAGGTTGTCTAGCTATAAGAATTCTCCACTCTCTTCCCCAAAAGTGACATGAAAATAACCCCCAACTTTAGCAGCTGTAAGTAATCTTACCTTGGGATATAGCTTACTCAATCTGTTATTCCCATCTTTATATCCACTCTGAATTGCCTTTGGCAACATCTTCTGATCTTGCTTGCATAAAGTTGCATAAAGTTTTTTTTTTTTAAATTTCATTCTTGAATTCTTTTCCTTGTCTACCTATCTCCACCCATTGAAAAGACAAAAACAAACAAAATCTATTGAAAATATGCATGTATAAGAATATGTGTGTGTGTGTGTGTGTGTGTACACACACATTTATATATAGTAATGCAAATGTCCATATTATCCATGTTCCAAATATTTTTTTTAAAGGCAGAGAAAGAAATGTGCTTCAACGTGTACTCTGAGTTTCTCTTTTGTCTAGAGGTGGCTAGCATGCTCCATCATGAGTCCTTTGGAATTGTTATGGGTCATTGTGTTGATCAGAGTTACTGAGTCTTTCAAAATTGATTATCTTTACAATGTTGCTATTACTGTGGACCATTTGTTGCTGTCCTTGTTCTACTTACTTTATTTTGTATCAGTTCATGACAGCCTTTTCAGGTTTTTTCTGAAGCCATGCCCATTATTTCTTATGGTGCTATAATATTCTATCATATTCATACACTACAACTTATTCAACCATTCTTCAGTTGTTGGGGATCTCCTCAGTTTCTAGTTATTTTTCCTGGGAAAAAAAGTTGTTTTATTTCTCTACACATATATATCCTTTGACTCAGCAATACCAGTTTAACAACTTTCTATATTTAGTTCCAAATTGCTTTCCAGAATGGTTGGACAAGTTCACAGTTATACTAGTAGTGTATTTGAGAGCCTATTACCCCACATTCCCTGAAATATTTGTAATTTTCCATTTTTGACCATCTTGATCAATCTGATTGGTGTGAAGTGGTACCTCAGAGTTATTTTTAATGTGTAGTTCTTTAATTACTAGTCATTTTGAGCATTTTTGTATCTCTAGTGACAGATTGAATTTCTTTCTCTGAAACCTGCTTATTCATCTCCCCTGACTATTAATTGCAGAATGATCCTTATTCTTATAAATCAGATTCAGTTTCCTATATATTCTAGAAATTAGTCCCTTATCAAAGAAACTTCCTACAAAGCTTCTCCCACCCCAATTTTTCGCTTTTCTTCTCATTTTAACAGCTTTGGTTTTGTTTTTGCAAGACCCTTTAAATTTTATATAATCAAAATTATCCATTTTGCCTCCTGTGAACTTCTCTATCTCTTGTTTGGATATAAACTCTTCACATATTCTTAGATCTGACAAGCAATTTCTTCTATGCTGCACTAATGTGCCATCGGCATTACCCTTGATGTTTAAGTCATGTGCCCATTTTAAGTTTATCTTTGTATATGATGTGAGATTTTTTTTAAATGACTAGTTTCTGCCAAATAACTTTCCAGTTTCCCCAGTTTTTGTCAAATAGTGAGTTCTTGACCCAATAACTTGGGATCATTAGATTTATAAAACACTGGATTACTGTGCTTATTTGCTTATATATACTGGGTACCAAATACATTCCACTGACTATCTATTCTATTTGTTATCCAGTATGAAATTGTTTTCATGATTATTGCTTTGTAGTATAGTTGGGAGGTGCCCATTCACATTTTTTTCATTGATTTCCTCAATATACTTAACAAATTGCCCCTGCAGATGAATTTTGTTCTGATTTTTTTCCAGCTCTATAAAGTAATTCTTTGATTGGTACCGAATAAGTAAATTAATTTAGATAATATTGTCATTTAGTTATATTGACTTGGTATGCCCATAAGCAATTACTATTTCTCCAGTTATTTAGATTTGTCTTTCTGCGAATATTGCTTTATAATTATGTGTTCACATAGTTTCTGGGTATGACTTGGCAAATAGATTCCAAATATTTCCTTACTATCAATAGTTATTTCAAAGGAAATTTCTTTTTTTAATCTCTTCCTTTTGGGTTTTTATTGATAATATAGAAAGGCTGATGATTTGCTGGGTTTATTTTATAATCTATAACTTCGCTAAATTTGTTTTAATTAATTTTTAAATTGGCTCTCAGGATTTTCTAGTGTTTTCACCTGCAAAAAATGGTAGTTTTGTTTATACACATTTCCTATCCTTAATCCTTCTATTTCTTTTTTCTTGTCTTATTGCTAAATCATCATATTTTACTGGAGAGTAATGGTAATAATGGTCATCCTAGTTTCACCTGTGATGTTATTGGAAAAGCTTCTTGTTTATGGCCATTATAGGTAACCCTTTCTCTTGGTTTTAGATAGATACTACTTATTATTTAATGAAAGTTCTATTTATTCCTTAACTTTCTAATGTTTTTAAGGGGAATGGGAACTACATTCTGTCAAAAGTTTTTAATGCATCTATTGAAATAATTATATGATTTTTTTTGTTAATATGATCAGTCATGTTTACAGTTTTCCTAATGTTGAACCAGTCCTGTGTTCCTGATATAAATCCAGCCTGGCCATAGTGTAAGATCTTTGTCATATATTGCTGTAATCTCCTAGATAATATTTTATTTAACATTTTTGCATTGATATTCATTGGAGAAATTGGTCTACAGTTTTCTTTATTTATTTTGACTCTCCTTGTTTTACGTGTCAAGTTTATGTTTGTGACATAGAAGGATTTGGTAGGACTATTTCTTTACTTTTTTTTTTCAAATAGTCTACATAGTATTGGAATTAAATGTTCTTTAAATGTTTACTAGAATTTCTTTTTAACTCTGTCTGGTTCTGTTCCCCATACCCCAGCCCCCTCGTGCCCCCACCTTAGGAAATTTGTTTTGGTCTTAATTAATTTCTAAAATAGGGTTATTTAAGGATTCTATTTCCCATTCTGTTAATCTGGGAAATGCATGTTTTTGTATGCATTCACCAGTTTCATTTAGACTATCAGTTCTATTGGCATATAGTTGGACAAACTAGCTCCTAATAATTGCTTCTATTTCATCTGCATTCATTTCTAATTTACCCATTTAGTTTTTGATACTAGCAATTTGATTTTCTTCTTTCTTTTTAAAAATCAAATTGTTTAATGGTTCATCTATTTTGTTTTTTTAAAACTCAGTTTTATTAGTTAATTTTTAAGCTTATGATTTTATTAATCTTTTTTATTTTCAGTATTTCTCTTGTTAATTAGGAGTTTTAATTTCTTCTCCTTCTAGTTTTTTGGTTGCATGCTCAATTCATTGAAATGCTTTCTTTTGTTGTTGTAAGTATTTAGAGAGATAAATTTTACCCTGAATAGTGCTGTGTCATTGCTGTATTTATCTTTATTTAAATTATTCTTTCTATGATTTGTAGTTTTACCTATCAATTCTTTAGGATTAAGTTGTTTAGTTTCCAATTCATATTCAACTCAAACTTCAAAGGCACTTACTTGAATGTAATTTTTATTGCATTATGCTTGGTAAAAGATGTGCTCAATATTTATGCTTTTCTTTGTGAGATTTTTATGCCTTAATAATTGGTCAATTTTTGTGAATGTGCCATGTCCAATTGAGAAATATATTCTTTTCTATTCTCATTTAATATTCTACAAAGGTCTAACGTACCTAACTTTTCTAAAAATCTAGTAATTTCCTAATTTTATTTCTTGTTTATTTTATGTTTAAGTTTATGTAGGTCTGAGAAAGGTAAATTAAGGTCTTTTCCATCATAATTTTATTGCCTATTTCTCCTATTACACATTTAAATTTTCCCTTAGGAACTTGAAAATTATACCATTGATGCATATAAATTCAGTATTATTTATGGTACCTTTTAGTAACATGTAGTTTCTCTGCTTATCTCTTTTAATTAGGTCTATTTTTTGCTTTTTCTTTGTCTGAGGTCCTGATTGTTTCCTTAGTTTTTCTTTTTTGTTTTTTTTTTCATTAGCTGAAGCATTATAAATTCTGCTTCAGTCCCTTATTTTAATGCCATGTATATATTTCTGTTTCAGAAAGATTCCTTGTAAACAACATATTGTAGGATTCTGGTTTCTAATCCATTCTATCTTCTTCTGTTTTATGGGTGAGTTCATTCCATTCACATTCACAATTATGATTGCTAACTGTATTTCCCTCCATTTTATTCTTTTTTACATATTCTTTTACTCCACCTCCTTCTCAAGAAATTGTTTTGTTTCTCACTGCTGCTTCTCTTAATCTATCCTTCCTTTTATCTCCTCCCTCTTTCTCTTAATCCCTTTCTTTCATACTTTCCAGTTGGGTAATATTGGATTTCTGTGTTCAACTATATGTGTATGTGTATTCTGCTTTCCTTGAACCAGTTCAGATGAGAGTAAGGTTCAAGTGTTGTCCATTCCCCTTCACTACCCCTTTCATTGAATAAATTCTTCCTTGTGTGCCCCATTTGTGTGAGATAATTTCCTCATTCTTCCTCTCACTTACTCCCTCTCCTACTGCATTTCTCTTCCTTATCTGTCCATTATTATTATTATTATTTTTTAGATCATCCCAACATAGTAGAATCACACCCAGGCCCTTCCTCTATGGTGCCTAGTTATGATAAAATTCTGAGAGATGACATGCACCATGCCTCCATGGAAGAATATAAATAGTTTAAATTTGTTTGCCCCCTTATGATTTCTTACTCCTTATTTATATTTTTATGCTTCTATAGTGTCTTATGGTTGAGTGTCAATTTTCTATTTTTATTTCTTTTCATAAATAATGCTTTAAAATGTTCTAGTTCACTAAATGTACATTTTCTCACTTTAGGATTATACTCAGTTTCCCTGGATTAGTTATTGTTGGTTGTAATCCTATATCCTTTATCTCCTGAAATATCATATACCAGATTCATTGTTGCTTTATTGTGATAGATTCTAAGTCATGTGTCATCCTGACTTTGGCTCTGTAATACTTGAATTCCTTCTTTTTAATGTTTGTAATATTTTCTTCTTGACTCTGGAGTTCTGTATTTGTCTAAGAACATTTCTGAGAGTTTTCATTTTGGGGTTTCTTTTAGGAGATGACCAATGGATTCTTAAAATTTCTTCTTTGCCATGAAGATCTAAAATATTTGGGAACTTTTCTTTTATAACTTCTTACAATATCACATCTAAGCTCTTTTTGTTATTTTTGTTGTTCATGGCTTTCTGGTAGTCAAATAATGTTCAGATCATCTCCTCTTAATCTATTTTCAAGGTACTTTGTTTTTCCCATGAGATAGTTCACATTTTTTTCTATTTTTTTTTCAGTCTTTTGGCCCTGTCTTAGTGTTTTTTGTTGTCTCATGGAGTCATCAGCCTAAATTTTTTTACCATGTTGTTAATTCTCTTTTCCTGTTTTTCTTCTATCATTCTTATTTTGGTTTTTAAATAATAATAATTATTTTTTTAATCTTTCTCTACCTCTTCTAGGAATTCTTGTTGAACATTTGTCTAACCTATATTTTTTCTTTGAAGTTTTGTTTGAGTATAGTTTCAAGTCATTGTCTAATTCTGTATTTCTGTCTTGTGATTGCTTATCACTGTAGTAGCATTTTATCATTGAATTCTTTTTTGACTTGCTCATCCTTCTAGCCTACTTCTTGATTTTGGAATTTTTGTTATTGGGCTTTGCTCAGTTTTAGAGGGGGGTATCTTAACTAAGCTTCTGTCTTTTTACGTTCTACTGCTTTTGCTGCTTAGTTTGAGGGCCTGTAATTTTCTAGTGCTTCCAAAGTTATGTGATCTGGGGAGAAGTTTTTTCCATGCCCTCTTTGTGTGAGCTCTGCAATTTCTGAACCCAGGTTGTGGTCAGTTGGCTTGTATATGATTGAGTTTCAGTAGACTGCTGTTGGATTCAGTAACAGCCTGCTGAAAGGTTCTTCAGGTTCAGGGTGACTGAATTGCGTGCTACCTTTTGTTCTTGATCTCTTGCCTTGGTTTATTTGACTGAAGGACTAATGGTTAGAATTGAGTCCCCACTGTATTGTTAGGCTCAGAGTCAAAAAACTAAGTTTCTGGAACTTATGCCTTGTGCAGTACCATGCTAGAACCCTGTTTCCCTTTAAATTCTCCTCTCTTTTTGGAGCAACTATTCCTTTCCACCATGCAGCTGTCACCTAGCACTGGCTAATGGGTGAGGGTTGCCAAGTTGCACCTGTTCTTCATCCAGTTCTGGTTCAAGGGTCCCTGTGATATCTTTCTCCCTGATACTTCCTGCCCTCATGTTCAGTCTAAGTCCCATTACTGTCCCTGGGTGCTAGAATACTTCTTGCTTCTTTTGTACCATCATTGCCACAATACTATGCTCCTAGCTAGCCCCTGCCTCACTGTTTACAGACCTCTCTGTCTATTTTCCTTGGCTCCTATGGCCTGGAAAAATGACTCATTGTGACTTTTAATTGCCTTTCACGATCAAAATTCATTCTGGGGTATTTTTCTAGGTTCTTGTGCAGCAGATGTGGTGGGGAGGTGAGGCAAAAAATGCTACCTCTTACTCCTTTGTCTTGACTTTGCCCCCATTTAGACTTTCATAAGTTTTATCTATCTACGATTTGTCTTCTACATAACAGGTAATATTATTGAGGCCAGTTAGCTCACTCTCTTAGAATTTTATGGGTTTGATCTTCATATGGGAATTTGCTTTGTTGTTTCCAGTGGATGAAAATTTCACCCATAGCCATGATGACCTATTCACAAAAATGTTTACCTTTGTTCATCAGGTCACATAGTAAGATGCTAGTTTTGAAATCTCAAGAGTAGGAAAGGATCTTTGCTGTCATTTAATCCAATCCTTTCCGCCAATATTCAGAATTCTGTATATATATAATTGTAGTATTTACAATTTTATTCTAGGGAACTTTAAATTTCTAGAATTTGGAGTTTGGTATACCATCACGGATCTCCACCTTTAGTCATAATTTGATGGATACCTTCTACGTATTTATTTTATTCTGTTCTTTTCCTTGGCAGGAGTTGAGCTGACATCTGGTAAAGTCTGTGGCTTATCAGAGTTCATTGTGCTGATCAAACTTTACTTTGGGGAAATAGAAGAAGGGTATCAGTGAAGTCAGAGGGCAATTGGAGGTCAGGAAAGTGATGCACTAAATAAATATTAGGGAGTGGACAAAGAAGGCAAGGAACATGAAAGGGTCTGAGATAGGAAGTATTGTCAGAGGAAGAATCAGGGTTAAAGCCAGCATTATGAAAAATGGTTGTCTGAATAATGAGGAAGTTATCCAAAAAAATTACTTTCACGTGATTTTAAAATATTCATTGTGTTCTTCAGTATCTTCAGAAGCTAAATTCCCCCTCTACCATTCTCTTCAGAAGAATGTGTCACAGATCAAATAATGGAAGACCATAGTGAAATAAGATTCATTTAATAGAAATTTGTATCATAGTACTTGGTACTTGACACAACTCTACTTTGTAAGTGAAGTGTATACCAGCAAAAACTTTCTTAAGCTTCAGTCAGTCTTCTCCTTAAACAAAGATATATTTTCTGAATAACACTCTCCAGTCTGCATGAACAAAGGCTTCAAAAACACTGATACTGGCTAAAAATGCTATTAATGGAGAAATACCATGTGCTGAGAAGGAAGTAGGTGTTGAAGAAATCTTTATGATTGAATCTCCAAAGTCTTATTTTGTGCATCCACCATGCCCATATAACAGAGCCCATAATCAGAATAATAACTCAGATGCCACTGGACTTTCCTATTCCTCATAATCCCTGAATGTATTTGTTTAAGAGAAGAGCAGTATTACAACAAGATAACTTACCCTCCTGTACCTCATAAATTTAGAACATTTTTAAAAATACTGGCTTATCTTTGTGAAATCATTGCCCCATGTTGTGTTCCTAAATGGTCAACCTCACATCTTCTTTAGGCACTACCTGTTCACAGAAGTCTCTGAGGTATTGTATGATAATGTGAGTAATTAGTTGAAAATATTGTCTATACAAAAAGCACATGATTCTCAGAGCTAGTATTTCTATATATATACACACACACATATATATATTCATACACATAGTACATATATACACACATGGATGCATAGATATTGTATGTATATATAATATATAATTTCCATACGTTGACTGATTTGAGTTGAGGATAACTTTTTTTATTTCTTTTTGTATGCATGGAGATGAAACAAAACAGATTTCTAAGATTCAGAAAGTATGTTGGCTTACTTGCCGACTTAACTTTGTCAATTTCCTTCTTTCTCAAATCATGTATATATGAAGTCTGTATGTGGTTTTTGTATATGCAATTTTCTTTGCCTTTGGACTCAATGATTTTAAGGTCTTTAATAGACTGGCAAAGATAATAAAAATAAAAATGATCAATGGTGGAGAAGCTATAAAAAGATAGACACATCAATATACTATTGGTAGAACTATTAATTAGTCTTATCTCTCAGAAAAAAAAAACAATTTGCAATTATGCAAAAAAGCAAATTGTTTGTGTCTTTTCAGAAAACCATCCTGCTTCTAAGCCTCTACCCAAAGAAGGTAAAATATAGAAAAGTCTGATGTATGATAAAATATTCATAGATATTTCTAGTGGTAGCAAACAATGGAAACAGAAGGGTTGCCCATCAACACTGAATGTTAAGACAAATTTTATCATATGAATATAATGGAGTACTAATGTACAATAATAAATGAGGAAATCAGCAAACCATGGGAAGATTAATGTGAACTGATACAGAATGGAGAAATCAGAACCAGGAGAAAAAAATAATATGCTGAATGTAATACAAAAGAAAACAATACTGAAAGACAACTGAACTCAGATTAATTGCATTAATCAATCTTAGTTCTATATAATAAATAATTAAATTTTCTCTTATTAGTAGAGAGGTGGAGAACCATTAGATGTAGTCATTTTATCAGCTGGTTTTGCTTACCTATTAAGCTTTGTGACAAGAGGGTTCAATGAGTGTGTGTGTGTGTGTGTGTGTGTGTGTGTGTGTGTGTGCGCGTGTGTTTGTATGTGTGTGTGTTTGCAGAAAATGACTGTGGAATAAAGCATAAAAGGTATCAATAAAACTAAAAATAAAAGATTCTAATATTTTTTCTTTCCTCTTATATGAAACTATCTTGTAGAGGCTTAGCAAACGAGTTATCTAGAAATAGCTAGATGGTATAGTGTATAGAGTTCTAGTCCTTGAGTTAGAAAGATCTTGAGTTCAAATTTAGACTTAGAAACTTAGTGGGATATTCACTTAAATGTTGTCTACCTCAGTTTTGTCTGCAGTAAAATGGGAATAATAATAGCACCTACCTCCCAGAGTAGTTGTAAGGATCAAATAAGGTAATATTTGGAAAGTTCTTGTCACAGAGTTGGTACTTCATAAATGCTTGTTTCATTCCTTCCTTACGCTATGGAGGAGAAAGATAATAAGAAATATAATTCCATGCTTTGCTAGAGATGAACATAGAGTTCCAGTAAAGTATGCTTTTTTCCCTGTGGATCTTATGGTCAGATACCAATAATTGAAAGAAAGAAAGGAAGGAAGAAAAGAAGGAAGGAAGGAAGATAGGAAGAAAGTAAGAAATAGAGCCAGTTAAGCTCAAATGTGCAGCTTCTGGCCATGAAAACTTACCTTCCTTTGGAGAGGAGGAGAAGGGGAGGTACAGGGAGAGGACTAGCTGAGTTACCCAACTAGTTGGGCCCCCATTCAGGCAGCTCAGAGTCCTCACAGGTTGTGTTGGTCCTTTGTTTTTGGAGAGGATCATGACATCAGGAAAATGATGGCATGACGTTGTGCTGTACAAGGTCACCAGCCTCACTTTCTCCTCCAGGGCCATCTGGGTCTGGTGGCGTGATATTCATCAGGCATAGTCATCCAGGGACAGTACAGTATAAGAGGTCAGCCTTATTATCATGGGTACCTGGGTATAAGTCCTGTGTCTGTGACCTATTAGCTGAGTGGCTATGGGCAAGTTACTTGGCTTTTTCACACTCCAGATAGCTGACTAAATAAAACATAGATTGCTGATTCATAGAAGGAGTTTCCACAAAGGAGTTCCTTATGCTGATGTAATCACAGGCTCAGACCATATAAAAAATAAAATAAATTGGGTTAAATGGTTATTTTTCAACAACATGATACTAAGAAAGATTTATTAATTTTTTAAGGCCAGTCTTCGTATACTTTTTGCTAGTTGTAACTAGTGAGTTAATTCATAGGAAAAGATGAATAATCCACTAACATTAATTGAAATATTTAGGCTTTTTAAAATTAAGAATTAACTATGGCTTAGCTGAATGTTTCTAATATTACTAAACTTAGTCTTCATAAAATTTCTCCTCTGCCAACTGGCAGATTTTCTATTAGTCATTTTAATTTTACTTTTCCTCTTTGTGGCTTGGGATTTATCATAGTATAGTAAAGCATTATAATACACAATCCAAATGAAAGGAATTTCCCCTATAAGAGTAAGTCTTCCAGATGCTTCTGCTTGTAGATGACATTGTTCTGACTGCTTCAAGCCCAGAACTTTCCAGAATCTCCTAAATAAGATTCATAATAACTCAAAAGAGTTTGGCTTAACCACATAGGAAAATGTGAGGGATAAAGAATGGTTTTTGTTCAGTTGGATGAACAGACGATATAGCATTGGCCCAGCAAGACATATATTTTGGTCAGATACAGTATATGGACAATGATTTATAAACAGAAAAAGAAATAAGTTAGTTTTGCCATTGAATGAGAGTCAGGTATAACCAGGAGACAGCTTTTGTGTTCTATTGGTATCTGCATATTTTTAATAGATCTAGAAGAAGACTCTCAAAATATTGAGTGGGGCCCAAATGGATGATTTATGTGGGAACATGGACAGGAGTAGGACAAAGTGAAAAGGCAAGAATGAGCTACATCTTGTACCACTGGAAAGAATACTCAACATTGATAAAGTCACAAGATAATAGAGATATTAATGTTACTCAGAAAAGTAAAGAAATCACCTAAATTATGTCTTAGAAATAAAGTGTAGTCATATTTGAGATCAACAAGAAGAAAGTGCTATTTGTTGGAGGGTTAAAATAATTAGTTCTTAAGTTTCTGAGAATTCCCAGGGAACTGGGTCTTTAACTTGAAGCAATAACTTGCAGAGCTTCAAAACATTCCCGAATCAAAAAATTCTAATGGATAACTACCACCCAAACTGGGCTCAGACCAGAGTTGTGCTAGTAAATGTTTAACAGTTGGCTGGGGAACAATGTAAGCATTACACATTTTTAAGTTTAATCTTGTTTATTAACATTTCTCTATCACTTTCATAAATTAAGACAATCAATAAATGATCTCTCAGCTTCCCACATGACTTTATCTTTGGGCTATATTAGTATTATTTCAATCTTAATATACCCAAAGCAGAATTCATTATACTCTCTTCTCCTCTCTAACAAAACCATCTCTACTTTCAGATTTTTCTGTTTCCAGCAATGGTAGCTCTTATTCTCAAAACTTCAGAATAATCTTTGGATTCCTTTATTATAGTTAATCTTGTCTGCTCTTCCTTCAAAATGTCTTTGGGATGCATCTTTTCATTTGTTCTTCATTCTTATACTCCTACCATAACCCAAGGATTCTACCTGAAATTCTATAACGGCTTCCTATATGGTCTACTTTTACATACCACTACTAAACTATTCTTTATTTTTTTTCTTTTATTCTTCTTCACAGGAAACTCCAATGGATATTCATTGATGATAAAGTCCAAACTCATGAATTTGACATTTGTAGTTCTTTACAATCTAGTTCCATTATGCATACACACATACATATTCAATCTTATCCCCTCAAAATTCCCAGCAAGAACCATTTATTCAATTCAGATTAGATTCTTCACATCTCCATGAACAAATTGTTCACTTTGAACTCTAAACATTTAGTCATATTATTGAACAGTTGAAATCAACAACTATTTATTCATTAATTCTGTACATCTACTGTGTACAGAATACTATGCTAGGTGCTGAGAGAGATACAAAATTTAGGTAAGATATGATCCTTCCTCTTTCTGTACTCTATGGTTAAGCTAAATTGTCTTTATATCTGTTACAGGCTGAAGTTAGTCTTGTCTCAAATCTTGCTTTTGCACTTACTATGCTTGGAATGTAGCCCTCCACATCCCTGCTCATGAAATCTTCCACTTTCTTTGAAATCCTACTCAACTTTCACATGAAGCCTTTCCTGATAACCCCAAGTACCAATGCTCTCCCTGCCTAACTACCTTGTATTTTACACACACACACACACACACACACACACACACACACACACACACACACACACACACACGTCTATATATGTAAATATTCCCCAATAAGATGTAAGTTCTTCAAAAACAGGTAATACATCCTATTTTTGTCCATGCTTCCTCTGTACCTAGCACTGTGTCTGCCACACATTAGGCTTAAATCCTTTTTAACTGATATGTAATCCTGGTTCTGCAACGTCATATAAATGAATATTATTTCATGAGAATGGGAGAGGAAGAATAGTAACATCTGGGCTTCTTTTGCATTTATTTGTTCAATTAATATCTATTTAGTGCATGTATATTTTGAGTTGATACAGTGCTATTTCTACAAAAATCTATTTTTATTCCTTATCAATATGCTCCATGATTGTTAATTTGACATAAAATGTAAGCTAAATATCATTGTTTTCTCTAATTCTGCTGATTATTTCCTAGATAAGAATGGAAAAGCCATTTGGGAAGACATTTTCAAGAGTGGCCAACTAACTATCTGACACCATGATCAAAGAAACAATAAAGCTGCAAGGAAAAAAATGACAAGCAAGGATAGCTCACAGTAGACTAAACTTCTATCTATTTCTTATGGCATTACTAAATGAATAGATTAGAGAAATGCTGAAAATAGTAGTTTTCTATATTTCAATAAAGCATATAACAAATTCTTATACTATTTTTGTGGATATGATAAAGGCATTTGGAATCAATGATAACATGGAGTGCATGATTTAGAACTAGTTAAATGATATGCCACAAGGAGCAATCATTAATTGTTCTAACCCATTTGGATCCTTACTTGGCTCTATACTATTGAACGTTTTTATCAATTACTTTGAATCCTTATGTAATATGTAGTTAACAAATAGCTAGGAGGGATAATTAATTCAATAGTTAGCAGTCAGTATTCAAAACGATGTTGAGAGATCAGGTCAGAACTTTGGGGCAAATCTAATTAAATGAAAAATAATAGAGATAAATGTAAAGTTTATACATAGGTTCATAAAATCAAACTTCATAAAAGACAAGATGGAAGAAGCATGCCTAGACAACAATTGATCTGATGAAGATTTGCGATTTTAATGGCCTACAAGTTCAATACGAGTCAAAAATATGATTTAACAGCCCCCAAAGCTAATGTGACCACAAGCTACATTAAAAATATGAATAATGTTCAGGATTAGGGATGTGACAATCTTGTCCTCTGTCCTCACCAAGTCATGTCTTGGTGCCAAATTTTAGTATTGACACTGCTAAGTTTGGGGTTATCTAGAAGAGGGAAATCAGAGTAGTAGCCAATCATTCAATAAACATTTATTGAGTACCTATCATGTGCTAGGCACTATGCTAAGTGCTAGGGGGACAAATATGAAAAAGAAAGATAGTCCTTGGCTTTAAGAATCTTACAATCTAATAGGGGAAGCTGAAAAATGGAGGGGTAATAGCTAGAAAGGAAGGTACCTGTTGTGGGGGATCATGAAGTTGAAATGAATGTAGCCTCTTTTTAGGTGGGAAATGAAGACATGGCTAGCCCAGGTACTTTCCTTAAATGGAATTTTGGGGAGGAGCTTTCCCTTCTACCCTCCATTTAAAGGGTTACCAGGACCATAAAGTATTGATTAGGAAAGAAGACCAAGGCTGAAGTGATCTCGAATGATGATGAGGTTTGAGGATGAGGGTCATGGGGTAGGATGAGGTTAAAAGCAGTGTAAACACATAGGAAAATGACCTCAAAATCATGTTCTGTGAACGTGAAGTTAACTGGGCCTATTTAGCCTAGGGAACAGAAGACTTGGAGAGATGTGTTAGTTATCTTCAAGTATTTGAAGGGTTTTCACACAGAAAAAAAGTTTGAGACTTATGCTTAGCTTCAGAGGGTAAAAAACTAGGAGCAATGAGGTAACAATGCAAAAAGAGAAATTAGGTTTGATATAAAAAACATATTGACAATGAAAATTGTCCTAAAATGGAGTGAGTTTTCATTGGAAGTCATGAACTTCTCTTCTTTTATTGGAAATCTTCAAAGTTTCACGATCAACGGAAATACTTGCTATAGGGTGATTTGTTTAGGTATGGGGTACAATAGATGGCCTTTGAGGAACCTTTCAACAGTGAGACTCTAATACTTATTTCCTTGGTGGAGTATCTATGGTTAAACTGACCAGTTTGAATACTTGTCCAATGAAATATATTGACAGGAATTACTTGGCCAAGGTGAAGCCCTTTAGATTTCCATCTAGCAGGGTTAGTGACACATTCTTTGTAAGCAGTATCAGAGAGGATTGATTTTTGTTTTGAAAAGACATTGGAACATCACTTCCTCCTCACCTCAGATAGATAAATTTCATTGTTTGGCATACTAGTCACCCTCTTGCCATAAAGGGATGTTTGGTCTTTCTGAGCTCACTGCTGCTGTGTTTGATAAGCTCTTTTATAATTTTTCAATTGTCTTGCAAATTTCAAGACTCACAGGACAAGTTTCAAAAGATTTATTTTTATGAGTGTGACACTTTATTTTTCTAAAGCTTATGCCTTGTTTAAGTAAGTTAGAGAGATTTTTTTTTAGTAGTTTCAAAACAGGTTCCATGGGAGTTTTAGGTCATATAGTCTCCCTTTACTCCTGTTTTTGTTTCATCCAATTGTAGCTATCTCCCAGTGAGCAAAGGTTTCAAGGATCAACACAGCAATTGATTTTGTTTTTTAGCTTTTATTTGAATGCCTTCTTTCCAGTCCAATACATTATGCATCTCCAAAGAAACTCATAAATTATAGACAAAGCAAAAGTTAAAATTCGTGCAAAATGTGGTGTAATGCCCCAAGGAAACTATTTAAAAAGGTTACAAGCTGTCAAAAAACAATTTGTATGGTTAAAAGCCACAAAGGTAGATGCTGTTAATGGACTATCTGAACCGATTATTTAGGCATTGGTTGATTATTATGTCTCT
>CM053582.1:397737358-397752869 GCA_028627135.1 Pseudochirops cupreus | reverse complement strand
TATATAAGTATATGTGCATATACTCTATAATAGTAAATTATTAAAATGTTGCTATATCTATATGAACTCTTTGCTTCTAAAAATTCAACATAAATATATGTGTAATTATGTATTATACTTTAAAATACTACGCTCTATACAGTACATTCTAAATAACTGTATTGGAGCTATAGAGTATATATACTAATACACACACATGCACACATACATACTCTTAATGATTCACAAAGCCCAAAGCTATTTTAGTCAGAGTTTTTCTCATGACTTCACATTTGTAAGATATTCTCAATGTTATCTGATTTCATTTTTAATATTAATATTATTGAGGTGGAGACCATCCTATGGATAATGCATAGGGATGGATCTCTCTTATGGTGAGCCACAAATACTTAAGACCTTTTTTTTTTTAAGGCTCTTTCCCTCTCCCTCCCTTCCTTCCCCATTCTCTCTCTCTCTCTCCCTCCCTCCCTCTCTTCTTTCCCCATTCTCTTTCTCTCTCTCTCTCTCTCTCTCTCTCTCTCTCTCTCTCTCTGTCTCTGTCTCTCTCTGTCTCTCTCTCTCTCTCCCTTTCTCTCTCTCTCTCTCTCTCTCTCTCCTCCTTCTCTCTTTCTGGCTCTTTTTCTCCTCCCCTTTCTATAGTATTAGATTAGGGTATTAGAATCTATCAGATCTCTTTGCTTCTAATAATCCAATGAAATTTATATATATACATACATATATATTCATGCATACACATATATTCACATACACATGCACATACACATGCACCTACACCTGTACCTACACATACACATGCAATTAGGTGGCACAGTGGATAGAGTGCTGAATTTGAAGTCAGGACGATTCATCTTCCTAAATTCAAATCTGGCTTCAGACACCTATCACCTAAGTGACCTTGGGCAAGTCACTGTTTGCCTCAGCTCCTTATCTATAAAATGAGCTAGGAAAGGAAATGGTAAACTACTCCAGTGGGGTCATGAAGATTCAGACATGACTGAAGTGAATAAACAACTGTATGTGTATGTGTGTGTGTGTGTGTGTGTGTGTGTGTATGTGTGTGTGTATTTGGATTTTTAGAAGCAAAGGAATCCCAAAGAGATCAAAGAAAAAGGGAGAAGACCTATAGGAATCAAATATTTGTAGAACTTCTTCTTGTAGTGGCAAGGGACTGGAAACTAAGGGCATGACCATAAAGCAGGGAATAATTGATCAAACTGTGGTATATGAAGAAACTGGAGTATTATTGTATAATAAGAAATTGTGAAAGGGGGAGTTTCAGAGAATCCTGGGAAGATTTATATGAACAAATTCAGAGCAAAGTAAGCAGAAGATGGAGAACAATTTATAGAATAACAACAATGTTGTAGATACAAAGAACTTTACCCACAAATACTAAAAGGCATGCATGATCAGGATCTCCTGGTTGTTCCATTTGTTGCGTGATGGGAGCACAGGAACTATAGCTTTGTAGAAATCTGGTGAATGAGCCAGGCAAAGCTATCCACACTGTGGGCCCTGAGGAGTAAGAAGAGACAATTTCTCTAAAATTTCTTTCTTTTGAGGTATCTTTTTGTTTGGGTCACAATCAATGACAACTCTCCCTTTGAAGCCAGGGTAGGAGAAGGAGATTTCTCTCCTTTCCTAGTAGTAGTAGCAGTAGCAGCAGCAGCAGCAGCAGCAGCAGCAGCAGCAGGTGGTTAAAAACATATTCTTACCTAGGTGAGACTGAGACCAGATCTCAAATCCCTGTCAACTTCTGCTTTGTATTTTCCTCTCTGAACATGTTGCTAAAAAAGCAATCCTAAGAGAGTGATGTTTCCAGACCCAGTGGCTACTTCTTAACTTTGGGAGGTAAGGAATTGGATAAAGATTATCCAATAGGAGGTTGTCTCCATGACTCTATCCTTATCAGATAATTAATTGACCACTGTTAGGAACTGCTGGTTGAATATTTTTTTACTAAAGGTCCAGAATACTTGTAGCTCATCAGAAGGGAGATCTATCCGTACACATGATCCAAGGATGATCTCCCTCTCAGCAATATTTTTAAAACATTTTTATACTGTCGTTGATGGTTTTATTTCATTATTTGAAAACTGGATGCTTGTTCGTATTCTTTTAACAGGTGAGATGCTGAAATCTTAATTTCTCAAAGATCATAGTATTTTAATGCTTGCAAATACATAACACCACCAGAACAATATTAGTATTACAAATGAAACCTGATAACATTGAGAATAACTTATAAATGTGAAAGTGATGAGAAAACCTCTGTCCAAAATGGCTTTGGACTGTGTGAGTCCCTAAGAGTAGAGAGGTAAGGAAGATGTCTTTTCTTTCAGTTCTTGGTGGAAAATATTCAAGTATCAGAAACATATGCTTCTCAGAACTCTATGTCTGGGCAGGCACCACGGATGCATTTTATGTAAAGAGATAAAAATCTGTGCATGGACTGTCATGAGCTGTTTGGCTGAACAAAGTCACTGTTGCTAAACCACTGTTGATGTTCCTAAATGGAATTGCAATGAGAACCACCTGTGGGCTAGACATGTTTGAGAGTACTGAAAATCATCATGGACTCCAGGTCAAAAGAATGCAAATAAGATGGGTGCACAGAGGTCGAATAGTATCAATGAGTTCAAATGGTGATGAAAACTTCAAGTATAAAGAATATGGAAACAGGTGTGACTCCTGTCTGGAACACAGAAGAAATATATTTCATAGGGGAAAGGACATTATTCACTCAGTGGGTGATTAGAAAATTGGGATCTCTAGCCTCATTCATTTTTCATATTATGTGCCCTAATTATGACAGGCATAGAGTGGCCGTTGTACAGGCTAACATTGGAAAACATCTGCTTGGCTCTTTAGTAATCAAATTGGAAAGGAGAACTCTCCCCCATCGCCTTAATGTGGGCATCAATAAAATATCGAAGTGGGAAAAGAGGAATGAAAAGCAGTCTTAGCCCTTAATTAAAGCAAAAGTTGGATGGAAAAAATAGAGATCTTAGGCAGAATGAAAATGCTAATCAGGACTTTAATAGTTAAAATTAATTTTTAAAAGATGGAGTCAAATTTTCCCATCACTGGCCCTGCTAATCACAGGCACATTCCTAGTCATGATTCTTTTCTGTGGGAAAATCTTATGCCAAATACCGCTCATAAATAAACTCATTTCTGGAATTCAAACTGTTATAAGAAGTGGAATTTTGGAAGTATCCTTTAATGACTTATAGGATTATAGAATTAGAGCTGGAAGGGACTTTGGAGGTCATCTGGCCCAGAAGCTGTGGGATAAACCCAAATAAAATGAAATTTAGGGATATTGAATAAAATAAATAAAAATACAATGTAACATAGATAATGTTAATTTGTGGTTTTCTGAGCCAATACGAGATCATTTCATAGATAAGGAAACTGAAGTCTAGATAGTTTACATAACCTGACCCAAATTACACAAACCATAGGTGAGAGACCTAGAATTTGAACACAGAACCTTTTGACTCCAAATCCAGAACCAATACCCTACTGGACTTGAACTTGATTAAAATGAGAGGGGAAAAAAGGTGTGGTTTTTTTTCTTATCTGTTTTTTAAAAACTATGCCTTCAATGAATCTCTTTTTTAAAAACACCATTGTCATGTCCCAATACCCATAGTCTCAAACACAATTCCCTGTTGTGATAAAGAACTTTGCAGCAAAGCAAACCAACAAATTGCACATATCTGTAATTCTAACTGGACTCCGGAGGGTGTCCTTTTTTTTTTTTCTGAATTACCAAAGGCATTATTTTAAGACTAAAGCTCTTTATGGAGAAGGCAAAATTAAGTTTTCCCATCAATCTTTGGGGACAAATCATGGTATTAATAGGAGTCCTGAAATTTTTCAGTTTTACTTTCCTTTATATAACTGAAGTCACTGCATACATGGCTCTCTTGGCTTGGCTTACTTTACTCTATATCAGTTCATAGAAATCATCCCAAATTTCTCTGAATTAAGAGCTAAAAGCTAATAAAAGAATCTCCCCAACTTGTTGAAATTATTTCTCTTTCTTTTGATTTTGTTTTTATTTTAATTCATTATGTATGGTTCATGCATTCACTTTACAAAAAAGGGACCAAAGTAATGTCTAAAAGAAAAAAAACCAAGAGGATATTTCAGGGCATGTTTTTAAAAAATAGTTTGTAGAGAAAAGCATTCTCAGTTAATTAATGGGGGCAAAATAATCCCAGCAATTAGAATGTAAAGCCCAAACACACAGGAGAGGAGAACTCTGAAGAATGATTGACAATTGAGTTCTGTTAATGGTGGGAGTAGCAACAGGCAGAAGGAAAAGAAATAACAGCTCTAGACATTCCATAAACAAGCACCACAGACGAAGTTGTAGCTGGATTCCGAATTACACCTATGTTTTAACCTTATTTGTTTCTTTGCGGCAAAGCAGGGACACCTCCATATAAATAAACATTAGAAGCTATACATGGAATTGAAGCTCCTAACTAAAGGACATCGTTGTGCCTTTCCCTATTAAGAACCTTCTTCGGATAGCACTGTTACATTAGGGACAACATTCGTGCTATCTACTTAAAGAGGGAGGATCATGAGAAATGGTTGCACGAAACATTCTGACAATGTCACATGATGCCCAGAGACTATTCCCTCATTTTAAATAGGAGCAAAATGTCATTTCCACAGTCAAGAGCTGGTTCTGATTATTCTGCAGTTCTGTAGAGATATTTCTAACACAATACATAGAGTAATATGATAGTCATGTAACAGGGCCGTGTCATTTAATACTCTGTATTGTTTATATTCGAATTCAATAAATCACATTTTACTTTAAATTCTGTGAAACAATGTCATTTCAATTTATTTACACATGTATGGGACTGCCCAATAAGGAAATCATTTCAGCCTGGAAGTACTTTTAATGGACACCTCCCCCCTCCTCCTTTTTCTTCAATCCTACTCCCCAACTGGGGCCAACATGTAAATATAGTAAAAATAGACAGACATAAGAGATCTGACTTGAAATTCAACTCTTCAAGAAATTAGTTCATGCCGACCCCATCCTTTATTTTTTTCAGTATCGAACTCCATATGGAATATAGGATAAGTATGAGGAAAGTCAAGATTTTGATGAGAATTCCTCAAAGCGAGTCTTCAAAGTAGAATCCCACTTTTACACCTGTTATTACATGTATCTTTACAACAGCCTATAATGAAGGTGTTAACCAATGTTAGAGTTCTTTTATAAACTGAGGAATAAATCCAACTGTTTGCATATATGAATGTACACATACTCTACATACTAAGTGGAATCTGGGAAAGGACTCTGGACTGAGAGTTCAGACATCTGGTTCTAGTTTTACATCTGTTAGCTATTCCCTATGATGCTTTGGGTTAGCCTCATGGCAAGGGAGAGGTTAAATGACTTGCCCAATGTCACATAGGACTAACATCAAGTCCTCAGAAAAGTCAAGTTGTGATTCATTGACTAAGGCATCATCTGTTAGACCAGTGGTTCTCAACCTTTCTAATGCCGTGACCCTTTAATACTCGTATGTGGGCATATCTGCATGTGGGCGGACCTGCCTGGAGATGGATAGAGGAGCAGTGTCTCGGTTCCTAAGACCATTGCAAATATATGTTTTCCTATCGTCTTAGGTGACCCCGTTTGACCCCAAAGGGGTTAGGACCCACAGGTTGAGAACCGCTGTGTTAGACCATGTCATTCCTCATAGCTCTTCTCTGTTAGCATATCCCCCTTTCCCTGCTCAATTTCTTAATTATTATAAATTACAAGTAATTGCAAAGTGTTAAAAAAATAATGTACAGTCATTATAAATTAACAAGTATTTTTTAAGCCTTTCTTATGGGGCAAACTGTGCTAAGTGCTGTGATAGAAGATTAAAGTGAAATAGTCCCTGTTCTCAAGGAGCTTACATTCAATTTAGGAGATAATGATACACAGCTAAAATAGATAGATAACTAACTAAATAGATAAACAGAGAAACAAGTCAATATAAGATGTATGCATAATATATAAAATGAGATGTTTGTAAAGGGCTTTGCAAACCTAAAGCATTACATAAATGCTAACTATTTATCTAAGTAATATCTACTAAAGCAATTTCAGGAGTAAATGATACTAATAACAGCCAGATATAGAGAATATTATCTAATAAATCTAATCTAAGGATCTAATAATAATAATAGCTAGCATACATATACATAGATACCTAAATATATATATGTGTGTGTGTGTGTGTATACACCTATATTGATAATATAAATACATAGATAATATACATAGCACTTTAAGGTTTGCAAAGTGTTTTATATACATTTTCTCATTTGCTCCTCATAACCCTGAGAAGTGGGTGTTATTTTGATTCCCATCTTGCAGATGAAGAAATCAAGACTGGCAGGCTTAGTGATTTGATCAGTGTCACATAGCTAGTAAGCGTCTGAGGAAGGATTTGAACTTGGATTTTCTTGAATTTTAATCCAAAGCTCTATTATGCACGACATCACCCAGCCACCAAATCATAGATCTCTTAAGCTTTTGTAAGAAGGAGAAAATTTTAATTTTCTTGTAGTCTATGATCTCCAGGGTAGAGATTATGGGAAGTACCCATGAAATGAAGTCCATGAGGCTGAAATTCAAGGAGCAGAGAAGAGAAAATAGCCAATAGTGCCAACCTTGTGCCCCTTTCTACTCTCCTTATGCCCAGTCACTTTTAAAAAGGATAATTTCAAACTACTTTTCAAAATGATTGGACCAATTCACATCTCCACATTGTGTTATTGTGCCTGTCTTCCCACATCTCCTCCAACATGAAGGATTTCCATGTTTTAACATCTGCCAAATTTCTTGATGTGTTCTGAAAACTCAGTTATTTTGATTTAAATTTCTCTTATTAGTAGTAATTTGGTTGGTAATAGATCAAAATTCATCTTTTGAAAAGTTTGCTTGTATTCTTTTATCACTTGTCCATTGGGGAATGGTTCTTGATATTTGTCTTGTTTCCCAATATAGGTTAGATATTAGACCCATATATGACATATTTGATGAAAAGATTCCTTCCTTTCCTCCCCAATTATGAGCTTCTTCTTTTTTTTACTCTAGTTGTATTAATACTATTCTGGTAAAATGTATTAAATTTCATGTAACTGAAATGATCCATTTCACATTTTGTGATTGCCTCTGTCTTTTGTTTGGTTAAGAACCCTAACCTCAAGCCATGATGATAAGAGTTACCTTATCTGGGTCTCTTCTAATTTGTAAGAAGGTTCTTAACATAAAAGAAATATTATTAAAATGGCATCCTAGTTTGGCAGTCTTAATAAGAGAAAAATTACATTGTCAATAAATATGGAAAAAAGCATAGTAATATGAGGGAAAATATTAAAATTTGTATCTTTAAGCTACTAGTGACAAATTAAATGTATTTCTATAGGACACAATTTTAAAATCATTTCATTACTGCAGGCTATATACTCTTTTCGTTAGGGTGGTAATTCCGCGGCTCATAACTTCAATGAGCTTGTATAATTCCTTATTTTATTCTCAAAACAAAATTAATTAATCTGCTTTTATTTCATGAATATGTCAAGATGAAATTATGAATAGTTACTAATATCAAGAGTTTGTAGACAGAGTGCACGATGGCACACATTTACATGTAAAATTATCTAATTGTCCCACACCTGGAGGCCACACAATTTCCTGCTAGACTAGATATATTACAGATTTGTTATATTTCACTAACAATAGAACAACTACAGAGTCAGCATTAAGCTCTTGTCTAAATGCCAAAATAAGAAAACTCTAAATGCTCTGTTAAGTTTTTATCAAGGTTTGCAAACATCCTATAAGGGCAAATATTTTTAAGGTCATCGTATCTCCGTGTAAACAGGGGACATGAGCAACAAGGAGGTGATAATCCTACTGTACTTTGCCCTAATCAAGTCACATCTGAAGTATTGTGTTCAATTCTGAGCAGTTCGATGCTTAATATAATGCCTGGTACACAGAAGGTCCTCAGTAATTGTTTGTTGACTGGCTGATTGGCTATAATATTTTAGGAAGGATGCTGATAAACAGGAGAAGGTTCCAGAGAAAGGCAGCCAAAATGGTGAAGGGTCTCAAATGCGTGTTATGTGAGGATCAATTAGAATAACTGGGGATATTTAGTTTAGGAAAGAGATAACTTGTGGGGAGAGACAGGAGAGTTGTTTTCAAATGTTTGAAGCATAGCCTTTGGGAAAAATGGATGGACTTTAATCTACTTGGCCCTAGAGAGTTGAACTAGAAGTAACAGAATAAAGTTTGAAAAAGGGAAGTTTAGGCTAAGAGGAAAAGTGTCTTAACAACTAGAACTATCAAAAGTGGAAGGAAGGGGTGGCTAGGTGGTGCAGTGAATAGAGCACCAACCTTAGTGTCAGGAGGACCTGAGTTCAAATGCAGCCTCAGACACTGAACACTTATCAGCTGTGTGACATTGGGCAAGTCACTTAACCCCAATTACTCTGCCTTCCACCCTCCCCTCCGCCCCCAAAAGACCAAAAACCAAACAAACAATGAAAGGAAAAAGAAGGTCCGTAATCAAAAACAGAATTACCATTTGTTGAGTTTGTGGTAGAGAGAATTTTGTGTGTATATAAGTTGGACTACGTGGCCTCTAACTTCCTTTCCACTTCTAAGATTCTATGATTTTGTGATTCTATGACAGTAGCCACGGGCAATCAATGCCAATTCAGTGGAGGAAAGGGAACCCAGGTGGCAAGACGAACCTAGTGATGAGCTATGGTTTAGTAAGATGCTGACCTAGAAACAAAGAAATAAAAAGATATATCAATCAATCAATCAAAAAACCAATCTATAAAGCTCTAGGAGAAGCAACATGGTGCAATGGAAAGGGTATTACATTTGTTGTCAAGGTTTGTAGATTTGATTCGTGGCTTTGCCGTTTGCTAACTATGCAACCTTGGACATCTCATTTTACCTAATTGGGCCTCGTTTTCTCAATCTTTTTTTTTTTGGAGGGGCAATTGGGGTTAAGTGACTTGCCCAAGGTCACATGGCTAGTAAGTGTAAAGTGTCTGAAGCCAGATTTGAACTCAGTTCCTCTTGACTTCAGAGCTGGAATAGAGATTCACTGCACCACCTAGCCACCCCTTTTCTCAATCTTTACAAGGAGGAGGTTAAACTAGATGAACTCTTAAGGTTTCACTGAGTTCCAAACTTATGATCCTACATACTAGGCCCTGGAGATATAAAAACAAACAATGAAACAGCCCCATGAGCTTGTGGAACCTCATTGGATTGAGGGAAATAGCATATACATATATAAAGAATATAAATAAATACATATAAATTTAAAAGTTTAAACTGTTTTGCAAGAAGCACTAGCAACTAAGGGAAATAGTTTAAGTGGAATGCATTACTTAAAATGAATTCTCAGGGAAGCTGGGGCTTCTAAAAGGCAGAGGTAGAAGGGTGGGTCATTCCAGGAACCAGGACCTGTGCACAGATTCAGCAACACAAATATGCAAGGGAATGTTGGGTGTGAGGAACCACAAGACAGGTAGGTTGCTTGGAAGGTAGATTCTGTGAAGTACTAATTTGTAATAAACAGAGAAGTTTAGGTCAGAGCCAGACTGTGAAGGTCTTTAAATGCCAAACAGGAAAGTCTGCATTTAAGCCTAGAGATAATGAAGAGCAATTATTGGCATTTATAGATCAGGGGAGAATTTGTGTTTTAGGAATATCACTCTGCAAGTTATGTGGAGTTTTGAGAGGGGAGACAGGAGGCAGGGAAAGCAATAAAGTTCCATGTAGGCTCATAGCTACTATCTTACTTGTTCCTTTAAAGGAACAAGTCTATGTTTATTCACACATGTACGCAACTATGTCATAAAAGCAGATTTACGCTTCTGAAAAATCTATATTCCAATTGGCCTATGGTCCCTATTCATAAGGCAAATCTTCGTGCCTGTTAGAAACCAACAGGAATGTCATCTTTAAAAGATGTCTATTAGGATTGCAATTATAAATTACAATGATGAACTCATCTTAGAGCTTTGGTAAATGCTAAATCATGGATGGGGCTAATCCTTCCAATACTGCAAATCCCAGTTCCTATACATCTTCTCATCCTTTGTGAGTCTCATTAATGGTTTTCCCATATGCTCTCAGTAGTTAATCTACCTAAAATCGCAGAATTTCAGAGTTGAAAGGCACCTAAGGGGTTATCCAGACCAATCTAAACCTGACCAAGAGCATCCCTTAGGGGTATCGTTAACCTATAACAAATCATTTTTCAACTTCTCCAGTGAGAGGAAGTTTGCTCCTTCTTAAGGTTGTACATTTCACTTTTCTGTAGTTCCAATTGTAAGGAGAACTTTTTTTTTCCTAACACAGAGGCTAAACTCTTTGAAATTTCCACGCGTAATCCCTAGTTCTGTTCTCTGGGTCACGAAAAAATAGTTAAATCTTTATTCCACTTGACATCCTTTCAAATATTTGAAGATTGTTAACATGTCTCTTTACCACCATTGCCACCCTCCCAAGTCTACTCATCTTGACATAAAGCGTATCTCCTTCCTTCAACTGATCCTGATATGGTATAGTTTTAGGTTCTTAGCCAGATTGGTTAACTTCCTTTGAATGCTCATCAATTTATCAATGTTTTTTTCCAAAATGAAAATCTGAGAACTCAGTAGAGTAGTCCAGAGGAAGTCTGTCCAGGAAAGAATACAACAGTATTATTGTCTCCCAAGTCTTGGACACAGGGCCTCTCCTTAATGAAGTCTAAGATTACATTAGCTTTCTGGGCTGCCATTGACTCATGCTGAGTTTGTTGTTCAATAAAACCTCCAGAGCTTTATCAGACAAATTACTCTGTAGCCACCCTTTTCTACCTTATAATTGTGAAATTGAAATCTGCACTGAAATATAATTTTATGTTTATTCAAGGGTATGTTGGGACCAGGTTATATGGGCTCTCAAAAGTCAATTTTTGAACGTGTTACTGACCCATTTTATTAGTAATATGCTAGCATTATAATAAAATGATGAATTACCCAGAAACTATGTCTCTTGCACTTGATAAACATCACAAGAGGCTGGGGGAAGAGCATCAACAATTAGAGGGAATCAAGAAAGGTCTCTCTCTGGTACTGCTGGCAAGCAGTAGTCGTCATCTAGACAAATGGATTGTCGCTGGAGGAGGCATGGAGTCTGAAGAGGAGCCTGGCATGGCTGCTGTTCAAGAAGCATGTGAAAAGGCTGGAATGAAAGGGACATTGGGAAGATTGGTAGGCATTTTCGAGAACCAGGAAAGGAAACACAGAACATATGTCTATGTGCTTATTGTCACCGAAGTATCGAAAGACTGGGAGGACTCAGTCAATGTTAGAAGGGAAAGGGATTGGTTTAAAATTGAAGATGCCATAAAAGATGCTGCAGCATCACAAACCTGTGCAGGCCTCATACTTTGAAACTTTGAGGCAACGCTGCCTGGCAAACAACGTCATGGTGTTAACGGACATTACATACTCAGTTACCAGTCAGAGCTCAGTGCCAGACATTAGAGGACTGAAGACATCCTCCCAAGAAAAACAGAAATTGGAAAATAGACTGATATCCAGATAGCCTTCCCTCTCCCTGATTCTCTTTTCCCCCTCTCTTCACATGTCTTCTCTTTCAAACAAGGCATGGGTAGCAGCCTGAAACAGAGGAAGTGTTCTTTGATAATGTTGCTATTTGGTATTAAGTGGAGCTTTTTTCTTTTTTCTTTTTCTAAAAAATCCTTTTTTTGGGGGCTAAGAGTGGGATGGGTATATGTTTTGTAAAATATATTTTGTGCATTATGTGTTCTTTCCCTTAGCACCACCTCTACCCTCTGAAGAGAGACGGGTAGCTTCTCCTCTGCTTTGCACTCTGAAGCATTCCTATCTGTTCAGTTCCCATCCTGGCCAGACATTTTCCTCTTTTTCAAACTAAAAGATACTAACGCAAGGCCATCTCTTCCAGGAATCTCTCCTGTAGTGTGCTGTTCAGACCTATAGGTTGCTCATGTTTGGTGTATGGTGCATTTATATACACATTATATATTGACATATAATATGAAAATAAATGATTGTAGAAGGACATGTTTAAGAGTTTAATTTTGCAGTTTCTTCACTTGGAGTGCTTCAGAGGAGGAGAAGAGACTTTCTTAAGTAACCTGCCTAGTAGGGTTAATCTTATATATATTTTTTGACAGTCCTAGGCCAGTTTTCCCTGTTCATTCTTCAGCTTTGCCACCCTTTGTCATTTGCTATGACAACCTGGGTAAGGAAAGAGTTGGACGACCTTCAAACCTGTCCTGGTGCTCATGACCTTCTGTCATCTAAGTTGTCATTGCTACTCTGTCAGAAGAAACAATGAAGAACACTTTACTTCTTTTTATTGTCCAGGCAGGAAGAGCAAGTAGCCCCACTCTAGATCCAGTGAAAGAGTGATAGAATTGAATCTCAGCCTGCCCTGAAGACAATGGGGATTTGACTGGAGCTCTTGGGATTAAAATCTATAAAGAACTGGAATACCCCCTCCCCCCAAAAAAAGTCAATGGTTAAATTTTGAATGTAAGCATTTACACCTTAGCAATCAGCAAATGCTACAAATCAGGGCTTCATTTCTTGTTTTGTTGATTGGCTAGATTTAAGAAAGCCGTAGAGAAAATTTTACTGATGCAGATTAAATTTAGAAGTATGTTAGATAGTACATTTTTTTTTCTTCCGGGGAGCCTGTTATCAGCCCTGAACTGCATTTATCCCTATTATTAGACAGTGTTTATGAAACATTCAGGCTTTTAAAATTTGACTTTGATGAGTTAAAAAGTATACCAAGATGGTAGATCTAGTTTCCATTTGGACAGGGATTTATTTATCCTGTCTATCTGTAGCAAAAGTCAACAACTCTATTGTTTTTGAAAGGACCTAAGTGTACTTCCTATGTAGCTAGAAAAATCAGCCCTTTTAAATATGTGAAAGCTAAATATATTTTCTCATGCTAATAGGTTTTAAGGACTATAATAAACTAAAAAAGAACTTAGTTTAACAAACAAGTTTAATTAGAGATAGAAAGGTAAATGTCTTACTAGGTAACAAATTTGCTGTTAAGTGTTCTCTGTCCTAAATTCCCATATTTATCAAAAACAAATATATGAATAAAATGGAGCAATCCATTATAGACATTTAATTTAGAGGAGGAAGTAATCTTCTTATATTATGTGTATGTCTAGAAAATATGATAGGATTTTTCTATAATTTGAATGTCTTCTAAAGACTTTTTGCAAATAATATTTTCCAGAAGTTCATATTTTTATAGTCATACATTAAACTGCAAGTTAAAGAGAATTCAAGGTTGCAATATCCGTACAATCCATTGAATATTAGAAATTTGATATGAATATTAGATTATCAATATTAATTGAGCATAAAACATGGGCTTGTATTCTTGCTAAAGGTATGTTCTACCTTCATAGAGGAAAACCATCAAAGAATTCAAATAGAAGGGGAATTCCATATAGATGATATGGAGGTCCTTCATATTCTTCTGCTTGTATATAACATGCTGATTTATTTTCCTGAATATATTGCAGAATCTTCTAAGTAAATTCCAACATTCACTCAAGAGTCTGACTTAGTAAAAGTGGCTGGAGATGGCATATTGTCCTGATCACAGTGCTTAATTGTGCAAATTGAATGGACAAATGATTGAGTTGATTGGTAGCACATGTACCTTGGAAGACACTGTTCATGAATGATGAACTAGACTAGGATTGAGTGGGAAGAGGAGAATGAGAAAGATTGCCTTTGGAAAATTATGGGATGCTTTCAGTGATCTCAAGCTTCTTCTAGAGACAAAGATTGACATTTTTATAGTAATATTCTTCCAATGATGTTGTTGAGCTGTGTGATTCATGGAATAACACTGACTCTAAAAAGTTAGAGTTCAGTCTTATCTCAAGGGCAATGAAGAAGTGCATGGTGGATATGATTGGTATATGACTGGTTTTGTAGCAAGAGCAAGGAATTCTGAATGGACCATTGCTGACTATGAAATGTAAAGAACCCTACGGGAAAGAGTTCAGCATGTTGAGTGGAGATGGAATAGAGTATTACAGGATGAGAAGGAACACATAGGTGGGGACTTGCATTGTTAGAGCGAGTGCCTGCATCAGTGAGATCACATATCCATCAAAATACTGAAGCAAGTTGAACGTTGAGCTAAATTAGAGGCAGGTCATAGTACAGTGAATAGAATTCTGAGATTTGAGTCAGCATGATTTGAGTTCAACAGATAATTACTTGCAAGCAATATGACCCCGGGCAAGTCATTTAAACTATCTGCCTCAGTTTCCTCAACTGCAAAATGAGAATAATGGTACTTCCCTCACAGTTTTAAGGATCAAATGAAATAATATTATTTGTAAAGTACTTAGTTTGCGCAAAGTAGATGCTTAAGTGAAAAACTGTTCCCTCCCAATTTTGACTATCTAGACTCCAATGTTTTTCTTACATTTCCACAACCCTATAGAAAGAAGGCTAGAATTCTATTAGGAACATCACCTTCCAATTCTGAGAATATGATATGACCAAATCATTCCATTATTTCATACTGTAGGCAGGAATTTTCCAAATAAAAATGAGTGTTAAGCTCTAAGAAAAAAGTTCTTCTTGTTCTATATGAAGCAGGATAGTCTAAATTAGGAATTAATCTGAGGCAGAGTAAAACTCAGAAAACTAACTTAACAAGAAGGGACATCTTTGCTATATTTACTGGGCATTTTGCTGTACTTCTCTAACTAGCTGGACATATCTGATAATACTTGCTTTCTTATTTCTTCTATAAATCTTTCATACATCTTCACAGACTTCTCTACACATTTTCAATTTTAAATGAAAATGGAAGTGGACATCAATGGATTCGTCATGTAGCAGTCCTGTGACTGGATTAGGTTAAGTTCAGTCAGAAGACAATTGTTCTCAAGGCGACACAATTTTGAAAGCACTGAACAATCAAATTTTCAGCTATTTGAAAAAGGGCAGGATCCTAAATGATCAAAACAAAAAAAGATTACATTATTGCCCCAAAAGGCAAATGAGAAGATTTCAACAACTACTAATTCATATTTCTACTTCTGTTATTAAATCTTTATTAGAAACTTTTTATGAGAATCAAACGCATATTTTAAAAATAAATTTGCTTATTTGTTTTTACATGTACTCATAGCCTGTCTTTCTTAATGCATCTTCCTTCCCTGAGAACAATAGTAGATAGATAGATAGATAGATAGATAGATGGATGGATGGATGGATAGGTAGATAGATAGATAGATAGATAGGTAGATGGATGGATAGGTAGATAGATAGATAGATAGATAGATAGATAGATAGATAGATAGACAGATGGATGGATAGGTAGATAGATAGATGTATAGATAGACAGACAGAT
>CM053582.1:397715414-397736858 GCA_028627135.1 Pseudochirops cupreus | reverse complement strand
ATATATATATATATATATATATATATATATATATATATATATGCACTAAATGGTATAGCATCTAAATTTTTGAAGAAGTTGAATCAGTTACAGGAGGAAATGGATAATAAAACTGTACTAGTTGGGACCTTAATTTTCCCCTCTCAGGACTAGATAAATCTAACTAAAAATAAGAAAGAAGGTGACTATAATTCTGGAAAAGTTAGATATGATAGATCTCTGAAGAAAATTGAATGGGAGTAGAAAGTAATATAACTTTTTCTCAGCAGTACATGTCACCTACACAAAATTGATCAGGTATTGAGACATAAAAAACTCACAACCAAGTGCATAAAACCAGAAATAATCAATATATTTTTTTCAGATCACAATATAATAAAATTACATTCAATAAGGGACAATGGAAAGAGAGATGAAAAATTAATTGGAAATTAAATAATTAATTAATATTATTAAATAAATAATTTTTGAAATGGTTTGAAATGGTAAGTAATTTCATTAAAGAAAATGACAACAATGAGACAGCATACCTAAATTTATGAAATGCAGTCAAGGAGGTACTTAGAGGAAAATTTAAGTCCTTAATTGCTTACATTAATTAAATAGAGAAAAAAAGCAAATCAGTGGATCAGGCATGCAAAAAAAAAAATCTAGAGAAAGAACAAATTAAAAATCCCCAAATAAATATTAAATCAGAAATCCTGAAAATCAAAGGACTGATAACTAAAATTGAAAGTAAGAAATACATTGAACTAATAAATAAAACTAGAAGCTGGGTTTATGGGGGGAAAAAAACCAATAAAATATATAAACCATTGGTTAATTCGATTTAGAAAGGGAAAGCAGAAAACCATACTACTAGTATAAAAAAAATGAAAGGGGTCAATTCACCACCAATGTAGAGGAAATTAACACGATTGTTAGGAGTTCTTTTGCCCAATTATATACCATTAAATTTAGCAAATGAAATGAAATTGTGTGTGTGTGTGTGTGTGTGTTACCCAAATTAATAGAAGAAATAAACACTTAAATAACCCAATTTTAGAAAAAGAAATTGAACGAGCCATCGATAAACTTCCAAAGAAAAAACTTTGAAGAACCAGATGGATTCACAAGTGAATTCTACCAAACATTCAAAGAATAATTAATCCCAATACTATATAAACTATTTGGGAAAAGAGGCAAAGAAGGAATCCTCCCAAATTTCTTTTATGACACAAATATGGGGCTGATACCTAAACCAGAAAGAGCTAAAATAGAGAAAGAAAATTATAGACCAATTTCCCTAATGAATATTGTTATAAAATTTTAAAATAAATCAAGAGGAAAGAGATTTCAGCAATATATCATAAGGATCATACACTATGACCAGATGGGATTTATACCAGGAATGCAAAACTGGTTCAATATTAAGAAAGCTATTAGCATAATTGATCATATTAATAATATAACCAAAAGAAATCATATGATTATCTCAATATATACAGAAAGAAGTATTTAACAAAATACAACTCCTATTCCTATTAAAAACACTAATGAACACAGGAATAAATGGAGCTTACCTTAAAAAGATAAGTAGTATTTGTTCAAAACCACCAGCAAGCATTATCTGTAAGGAGGATAAACTAGAAGCTCTCCCAGTACAATCAGGGATAAAACAAGGATGCCCATTATCACTTCTATTATTTAACATCATACAAGAAATGCTGACTATAGCAATAAGAGAAGGAAAAAAATTAAAGGAATCAGAATAGACAATGAGGAAACAAAACTATCATTCTTTGCAGATAATATGATTTTATATTTAGATAATCCTAGTGAATAAACTAAAAAAACTACTTGAAATAATGAACAACTTTAGCAAAGTTTTAGGATACAAAATAAATCTACATAAATCATTGGCATTTCTATATATTAGCAATAAAGTCCAGCAGCAAGAGATACAAAGAGAAATTTCATTTAAAATAACTGTAAACAAGATAAAATACTTGTAAGTCTACCTGACAAGACAAATGCAGAAACTATATGAACACAACTATGAAACACCTTTCACAAAAATAAAGTCAGATCTAAACAATTGGAAAAATATTAATTGCTCATGGGTGGGTAAAACCAATATAATAAAAGTGACAATGCAATCTAAATTAATCTATTTATTTTGTGTCATACCAATCAAACTATCAAAAATTTATTTTATAAAGCTAGAAAAAATAATAGCAAAATTCATTTTGAAGAACAAAAGCTCAAGGATATCAAGGGAATCAATGGGGAAAAATGTGAAAGAATGTCATCTAGTTGTAAGAGATTCAAACTGTATTATAAAGTGGTTATTAGCAAAACAATTTGGTAAGGAGAAAACTGGGAGAAAATTTGGAACAAATATCTCTGATAAAGGTCTCATTTCTCAAATGTATAGAGAATTGAGTCAAATGTATAAAAATACAAGTTATTCCCCAAATGATATATGGTCAAAGAGTATGAAAAGGCAGCTCTCAGATGAAGAAATCAAAGTTATCTATACTCATATGAAAAAAATACTCTGAAGCACTGTTGATTGGAGAGATACAAATTAAAGCAACTCTGAGGTACCACCTCATACCTTTCATAGTGGCTAATATAACAAAGAAGAAAAATGTTAGATGTTGGAGGAGATATGGGAAAAGAGGGGCACTAATGCACTGTTGGTGGAGTTGTGAACTGATCCAACCATTCTGGAGAGCAATTCGGAACTATGACAAAAGGGCTATAAAACTGTGCATACCTTTTGATCCATCAATATCCCTGCTAGGTCTATATACCAAAGACATCCAAAAAAGGGAAAAGGATCTTTTTGTACAAAAATATTTATAGCAACTCTTTTTGTGGTGGCTAAGAATTGGACATCAAAGGGATGTCTATCAATTGGGGAATGGCTAAAAAGCTGTGGAATATGATTGCAACATAATATTATTATGCTATAAGAAATGACAGGCAGGAAGATTTCAGAAAAACTTGGAAAGTCTTATATGAACTGATGCATTGTAAAGTGAACAGAACCAGGAGAGCATTGTATATGGTAACCACAATATTGTTTGATGAAGAATGGTGAATAACCTAGCTGTTCTCAGCAATACAATGATCCAAGACAAGCTCGAAGGATTAATAATGAAGCATGCTATCGACCTCCAGAGAAAGAATTGATACTGATTGAATACAGACGGAAGCATGTTATTTTTCACTTTCTTTTTTCTTTTGTTTGAGTCTTCTTATACAAAAATAAGTAATACGGAAATGTTTTATATATTTGTGCATGTATAACCTATATCTTATTGCTTACCATCTCAGGGAGAGAAGACAGGAGGATAGAATTTGGAACTCAAAACTTCAAATAAAAATATTTGGGAAAAAGTGATGCAATCAATCTGGTAATTCATTTCAAAGACTCTAAATTTTAGAAGTGACTTCAACAATAATCCTATTATTGCTTCAAAAAAAGAACATATAAAGTAATTTCATTAAATGATCTTTTGATAATTAATATCAAGTAATACCAGCTCCGTTGATATTAATAATCCAAAGAGCATTTAACAAAATTACTTTGTATATTCATTTTTCTAGATATTATTGATTGTAGATGACTTATTGATTTTATCAAACCTCAGAATAGCACAAGGCTTTATCAATGATCTCTCTGCTTCAAAGAAATTGCTCTAATAATCCACACAGGCAAAATCAGATAAATGGAGACTTCAAATTGCTCAGACTATGATATGTAGACAAAAGAGTAATTTATTGAATTAATCCATCTTAATTAGATATTGAAGATGGAGAATGAGTTGTATCTAAAATTGACTAGGAAGAAAAGGGTAGGTTGGATTGAATATGGAAAAATATATTAACCTTTTGATGCATTATTATAAACCTTACCCTAATGTAAAACTTACATTTTGTGAGAATGCATTGGATTGTATTCAAGACATCCCTAAGCACCTTCCATGATTGGGAGTAAGTTTCTCCCTGACAGAAAAACTTATATTTTTAACTGTACTATGTTCCTGATGATGATAAATAGGTGAGAATTATGTAAAATAATGAACTCTGAAGAATCAAAATTGTGGGTAACCAAAGAAGGAGGAGAGATGTATAATTGGTATGTTGCCAATGATGATTTGGGTAGAAGTAAAATAAAAGATGACCTAGGAAATCCATAATCAGAAAAAGGACAAATTGTAAAGTAAGACCAAGAGATGGAGAGCCTGAGTGTCATACTGTCACCAGCACTATTAAATTGTCTAAAGGAAAGCTACCAGTGCATTGAATTGTTCCTCAATGGAAGCTTTATGGGAACATATGTATAGGAATCAGGCAAAGTGAAGTGTGAATGGGTACATAATGGACTCTTTGGGGGTATATCGACCCACACTCCTTGGGAGCATTGAAATATTTTGCTGATTGGTTGGAATATGCCAGGGATAATGAAAATTTGACTCATGAAACTCTAATCTTCCGAGTAATGGACTATAAGTTGAATTTTTAACAAGTTACATTAATTTTTATAATATTACTTAATCTTGGATGCTCACTATTTAAAGGAACCCTACTCTGGATCCTATCAATGCATATAATTTCAGAGCTTTGTAAATTAGGTTTGCTGAAAGCTGGGCACATCTGGATTGCATTTCACCTACCTGAAGCAAAGATACAACAAATTAACATAACATGCTAATTTATGTAAATATAGAACTTTGCAAAATGACAGAGACTCTCTTGCCCAAGAATCTCTAGGGTGGGAAGAAGGGGGTGGGGTGGGATATCAACATGCCTTTTTTATTTTTATCATGATCTTGGAAGATAATTCTGAGGATCTTATATGATGCAAAGTATCCTGAAAGGTAACTGTGTTATTACTTTGAATTTTAGTTTTTTTTTTTCTGGGACTGAAAATAACACTAATTAGTAGAAAATTTGTGCAATATTCATGACAAAATGTTAATTCAGGTTGAATAATTGAGTAACTGTCAGCATAATATTGCCTCATTTGGTTCTTTGACCACCCATACTATTCTAATACAGGTACCACTAACAGTTCTTGTGAGATAGATTTTTCCTTTTTAGAGGAAACCAAGGAATATATGCTATACTCCAAGTCTTACAACATGTCAGGGCAAAAATGAGGGGACAGAAATTCTTACTCCAATTCAGCTGCCTAACAATGCTTGTCTTTTTGAAAACAAAATAAACTTTTAATTATTCATGGCAGTGGGGGAAAAATCTATAATATGGGTGTTCTAAAACAGCAGATAAAAAAAAGCATATTTCTGTCTAATCCAGTGGTTCTTAACCTTTCTAATGCTGTGACCCTTTAATACTTGTATGTGGGTGTATCTGCATGTGGGCAACCCGCCTGGAGAGGAGAGGTGTCTCAGTTCCTAAGATCATCGGAAATAGGTATTTTCTGATGGTCTTAGGTGACCCCTGTGACCCCTGTGAAAGGGTCGTTTGACCCCCAAAGGGGTTGTGACCCACAGGTTGAGAACCGCAAGCAATCTATTTAGTCTTTATCTTTATTTTCTTTCAAAACATTTCTATTTCTTCATATGGTCCTCTGCAAGAACAAAGGACACACCACACACACACACACACACACACACACACACACACACACACAATATAGCAAATTGAGAACAGTAACAATGGAGTCCAAAAGTTGTGGTTCCATTGCTATTGATGGAGAAATTTATTTGTTATAGAAACTTTGATGAATCTTTTTTTTGGTTTCTTCTCCCCTCCCCCATTTATTATTGTTCTCTTTGTGGTTTCATCATTAAATTTTCTTAAAATGATTTGGATTAATTGGGCCTCTTATCAAGTATTCTGTAAATTTATATTTCTCTATACTGCTTCTCACTCTTTTGTGTTAACCCTGGTTGCTGTAGATTTCTTTTTAGCAAAGAGGTTAACTACTTGCAAAGGTTATGATATCTTGACTACTTTGAGTTCCTTGTCATGGTAATTGATTTACGTTGGCTAAACTTCCCTAGAAATTGAAGGTCAGGGAAATGACAAATGCTACAGTGAATGTGGAAAAATTGGAAAATTAATACACCATTGGTAGAGTTGTGAACTAGCCCAATCATTCTGGAAAACAATTTGCAACTAAGCCCCCAAAACTATAAAACTGTGCTTACCCTTTGACCCAGTAATAACACTACTAAGTCTTTACCCCAAAGAGATAAAATAAGAAAAGGAAAAAAGACCTATTGGCACAAAAATTTACAGCAGCTCTTTCGGGGATGTCAAAGAATTGGAAATTGAGGGAATACTCATCAATTGGGGGATGGCTGAACAAGTTGTGGTTTGTGATTGTCATGAATGCTATTGTGCTATAAGAAATGACAAGGAGGATGATTTAGAAAAACCTGGAAAGACATATACGAACTAATGCAAAGTGAAATGAGCAAGACCAGGAGAACATTGTACACAGTAACAGCAATATTGTAAGGATGGCTAGCCGTGAAAGACTTAGCTACTCTGATCAAGACAACGATCCAAGACAATTCTGAAGGACCTATGATGAAAAATGCTGTCCACCTCCAGAGAAATA
Source organism: Pseudochirops cupreus (assembly GCA_028627135.1). Taxonomy (NCBI): domain Eukaryota; kingdom Metazoa; phylum Chordata; class Mammalia; order Diprotodontia; family Pseudocheiridae; genus Pseudochirops; species Pseudochirops cupreus. Next base: position 397,730,275 of record CM053582.1, on the reverse strand, counting down.
ACTGATGTTCTCTAAATGCAGATTGGAGCATCTTTTGGTTTTTATTTCATGTATTTTTATTGTTTTATTTTGTGTTTTCTTTTGCAGCATGGCTAATAGGTAATATCTTTTGCATTATCTCACATGGGTAAAGGAAACAAAATTGCTTACCTTCTGAAGGAGAGGAGAGAGGCAGAACAAATAAAAAAGAATTTGAAACTTAAAAATTTTAAAAATAATTATTAAGAATTTCTACATATAATTTGTAAATATTTAATAAAATAAAATAATTTAAAAAATAATTGATGGTCAGCTGAGCTGATGTCAGTTGTTTTATCCATTTCTCATTTTTAAGTGTCAATAACTTACTTATGTAAGAAAAGCGAAGCTCAAAGTCATGCCACTAGATAATGATATAATCAGATAAAGGGACCAGATGGCTATAATCTGCTTATAGATAAACCTATGGGTTATGAAGTTGTCAAAGATATTTGTGGATGTTGCAGTGCCAATGAATTAACTTCAAGTTATTCTTGGCTTAAAATTTCCACTTACTCAATTTACTTCTTTAGGTTACAACATTCTTTCTAAAGCTGTTAGGAAGGAGATTTTGAAGGGGTATCAGGAATAATCATCACATATTTACCCATTAACACCTGTTGAAAAATTTGGTAATTTTTTTTATGGGGGGATGCATACTTATGCAAAAAAAGAGGACCATTGTAGATATTTTTTTAAAAAAGAAATGCACATAAGAGAAAAAAGAACAAAGAGGACTGTTTTTAAATAAATGCATAGAATTAAAAAAAATATTTTTGAAAGAAGTAGTAATATGAAATGGAGATTCATAATTTCTTATAGAGTCCTGTTTTTGTGTTCTGTTCTATGCATGGAAATATTCTTTTTGATTTTTTTTGAGGAAAATATGAGGTAAGATTTTCAGCTGAGAGGGTAAGATAGTGGTGGTGGTGGTGGTGGTGATGGCAAGCATGCACTAGTCATTCTTAAATTTTCATAAATTCATTCATTCATTCACCATTTCATAATTTTCTTCCAGCTCTCCATTTTTTTTTTACCTAGATTCTTTGCATACATTTCTAGTGGAAGAAACAAAACTACTGCCTAGCAATTTGGGAATAGATAAACCAATTGTGGCATGCAAGTATAATGGAATATTACTATGCTGTTAAGAAGTGATGGATATGAAGAATTCAGAGAAGCATAGGAAGACTTATAGGAATTGATACAGAGTGAAATAAATGAGTAAAGCAATATATACAGTGAATGCAAAAATATAAATTAAGAAACCAGAAGGTCAAAATGGGACACTATAATTTTAATTTCTAAGCTTGGCATCTTCCTCCATTAATTTTTTTGGACAGGCGGAGAATAATGGCTATGGAACATTTCATATACAGTCAAACTTGGTTGATATATTGGTTAGTTTTACTGGGTTGCTCCCCCCCCCCTTTCTTTTTTCTTCTTTGTTAGAAGAATAGCTCACAGAGTACAGGAGTAGAGAGGGGTATATTCAGAAACATATGTGATATAAAAACCAAACACACACATATATTATATTATATATGCATATTATACATATATATTAAATAAAATATATTACTAGGGGATATTAGGATTCTTTAGTATTCTTCCATCCAAATATCCTTTGGCATATAAAATTTTTTTCCCTGAGAGATTTTAGACTACCTCCACATATTTGGCTAGTGAAGCCCATAGCCTGTATCACTATACAGATAGCTGAGGCTAAGGTGTGGTTGCTCCACTCTGGGGCCATCAGGAATAGAGAGAAGCTGCCTGCTTTCATCTGATCTTTTGTATCCTTCAATAAGCATCTTAAGACCTTTATATCTCCTCTATGAATCATTTCCAAAACTGTATAATTCAGACTTGAACACTGATTGCTTAATCCATCGAGTTAGCCCACTTTGGAAATTAGAAAATAGGTCTTGGAGTAGGCATGTGTTTATGTGATTGGCAGAACAGAAAAAAAAGCACTGAGTATAGAAAGTTATCTGAGGACTGGCTCACTGGGGTCATTGAACTAGGATGACTTTGCAAGCAAATGAAGATAATATATGTATGAAGATAGTATAAAGATAGTATAAAGGGAGAAACTTTCTTTATTGTGAGGTGGCCCTCAGGTAAGTCTTCATGATGGATAATGACTAGAAATTGGCAAATCATTTTATTTCATTTACCTAATTCGGTTGACCAACTATCCTTGAACTCATTAGGTATCTTAAATAAATGTTGAATTTTCTTCTTTGTGAAGGACTAGACAAAATGGAAAAATTGTGCCACAAATATTTAGGAATAAGTCAGCACCCTGGAAAAAGAGAATGAGAACAGTTGATCATTATTTAAAAAAAAAAAACCACATTTTTTTTCTGCTCCATCTTTTAGGCCAGTGCCAAGGCTGATACTTACTCTTCAGCCTGAAGGGCTCTGTTAAAATTTGGCATTTTCAGGTCCACTAGGAACTACCCAAATCCCCTATAATTATTAGTAGCACCTGCCTTTAACCTTAGGGGGCCATGGATTTAATTTTGCAATTCTCAGAAATGTCTGGAGAATGGTATTGTTAAAGCCCCTCACAAATCTCTAGAAATCGAGGTTAAATATTCTGAAGGATTTAAAAAGGCTAACAATTTATTCTCAACAGTTCAAGTGTTGGTGTTTAAATATTGAAAACCTCTCACTTATTATCGCTTAATTGTAAATGATTTCGACAGGCTAATTTCCCAGTTTACGTTTGTCTTTCTAGGAGTTAATCTTATTTTAGGAGGTGGATTTTTAAATCAAAAGAAAAGATGGTGTAAATAGCTTCAAGAATTAAACATTTAGTTCAGCGAAAATGGGAGCACTTATTTTCTCATATATTGATTCTAATTTTCTTATTCACATGTAGGAGGCAAGCTGCCCTTCTGTTTATAAGGGTATTTCTAGAATCATTGCTTATATATGTGTGTGTGTGTGTGTGTGTGTGTGTGTGTGTGTGTGTGTGTGTGTGTGTGTGTGTGAAAAGTAAAGTTTTTACATTTTCTACTTGCAAGTTATAATCTATTAGAGTTTCTGGTCTGTGAAGACCACTCAGTCCCTTAAAGGGATATGGGTATACACATATACATGGGGTTGCTAGTAGAAGAGCCGTAGTGATTTTTGTTACCTGAGCGCTGTATCAACTAAGCAAAGGGTCTGTAGTTTTCAAAAGTATGTAATTCCTATTGCGGAAACTGTCCACCAGCACAGATTGTAAATCACAACTTACCCTTAAACAGATAGTTCATTTTTGGTTTGAAGGAAGTGCTTGTATTTGAGGGAGGCAAGGAAAAACTGGAAAAATTGCCATGTTGGAATCAGAGGACTCAGGTTTGAAACCCACTTCTGCTTTTGTGACCAAGAGCAAATTACTTAACCTATATGAGACTCAGTTTCCTCATTTGTAAAATGAGGAAGGTGAACCAAATGGACCTTGAGGTCTATTCCAGCTCTCGATGGCCTTTACTGAGGTCATTCTCTGAGTAATTTTTGTTTTCCTGTTTACTAGCTCTCTGACTTCTTAGGTTTTGTTCTGTAAGATCCTCTCTATTTTAGTAGCAACTATCCTTGAAACATTAATAGTGGCTACAATAAGCACATAGGTTAGTAGGTTTGATGTCATTCATTCATTAAATTGTATCTGTTGTCAAATAATTCAGTAGAAGTGCAATATATTTGAAAATGTTTGTCCAGATGGAGGAACTACTGGTTTATCCCACAGATTTTCTGTTGATCTCATGTGATCCTAAGGAATTATCAAATATTTATCAGACATTTACATTGTTCTATAAGCATAGTTCTAGGTGCAAGGGAGTGATACAAATTTTGTGCAAGATAGACCATCTGCCCTGAAGGTGCTCATGCTCTGATAGGGGCAGAAGACATCAACTTTGATGCAGGGGAATGCTGGAACAACCTGAAACTAACTTATGAGAATCAGTTGTTGACTATGCTCATGTCAGAAATTGGCAAATACCGAAATCAAGTCTTGATTTGTTATTTTGTTGAATGTTTAGAATTAAGAAAGTGTTGGAGAAAATATTAAAAGTGCAGAACAAACTTAAAAGTGCATCATGCAGGTATATATTTAACATATCTAAATATAAATGCATACATGCATACACATATCTATTCAGAGGGCTGACAGACATTTAGCAGCCACATTCCTGGCTGAAATGCGTAGTATCACATCATAACTACACACAGAGAACTGCAAAACAAAGAGGTGTATGAATTCTGAGAGAGAAGGTGATCCATTACCAATTGGGACAAGCAAGGAAAGTTTTCTCCAAGAGACATAATTTGAATTGGGCTTTGGGGGATGAAGAAGAGTTCCGTTGGTAAAGAAGAGACAGGAGAATGCACCAGTTCCAGGGAAATGCATGAGGACATGCACAAAGATATATGAGAACATGGCAAATTTTGGGGGTGGAAAATAGAGAGATGATTCAGAGAGCCGTCTAGTTGGCTTGAGTAGAATGCATGGAATGGAGGAGTATGAGATAAGGTTGAAGAGATGTGGTAATATTAAGTTTTTGAGAGCTTTGAATGCCAACAAAACAAATTTGAACTTTGCTCTGGAGACAATAGGAAATATTTGAGTCATTTTTCAGTCTTGTCCAACTCTCCATGACTCTATTTTCGGTTTTCCTGGCAGAGATACTGGAATTGTTTGCCATTTCTTTTTCCAGCTCATTTTACAGATGAGCAACTGAGGCAAACAGGGTTAAGTGACTGGCCCAGGGCCATACAGCTAGTAAGTATCTGAGATCAAATTTGAACTCAGGTCTTTACTCTAGGGCCCGGTGCTGTACCCACTGTATCGCCTTCTTGCCTTACTTAAGAAGTAGTATGGATTATTAGATGGAATAATAGACCTAGGTTCCAATCTCACTTCAGCATTTGGTATATGAGAGGTGAGGGAAGAATCAAAGATTCTAAGGTCACAAATCTAGTCTCTAACTTGAGAGGTCTATCTTTTCTGTCATCATCTTTCATAAGAGGAGTAGCAAGTAGAATTTGAGTTGGAGCTTTCTGGGGAAGCTATGGATTCTACAACTTGAGAAAGCAGAGAGAGCCAAGCATGGAGGATAGTCTATCCAAAGATAGTTATCATATTTTCCCTGCTTGTGAACTTCCCTAGGAATTTTTAGATAGGGAAAATGACCAGGAAATGACCACATAGACAAAGATTCCCAATTGTTAAACTTATATCTATGATACCATTCATTAGCTCATTTCTTTCTTTGGCCTACACCAATGTCAGTCTTTTTGTTTCTATATATTTACCTCATGCTTCCATTTCCAAAACCATTCCTTTGGATCTTAAGAAAGAAAACTGACAATTTTCTAAGCGACTTCCCAGACTTTTAAAAATAGTTCATGGGAAGGCACAGGAAAAGAAGAAACTAAACCAAGATTAATCTCTTTCTAGTAGTTCAAAAACCATTGTTTTCTATGCTTTCAAAATTGAAACTTTTTTTTAAGTGAAAATGGGTCAAACTCTGCTCTTATGTTCTCAATCCTTCCTTGCTTCCATCACACAAAACCAGAGACTTTGATTTTAGATTAGATTTTTTCCCCTGTCAGTTGCCATACAAAAAATATCATATAGCTCAATAAAAGGCTTAGTTCAGTAGAGTTTACACAAGTGGCTGAAGGGATTTCAAGTTAAGTTAATGTTTCTGATTGTTTTCCCACATTGATTTTTAAGATGAGTATATTTTATTTATGGAGGAACAAACTTGGCCTTACATTTGAGTTGCCTGGAGGGTAGGCCAGGCCTCTTCTACTTTCAAAATCACAATTCCTTTGTGATTGGATATGGATAAAGTTGATGTGAATTTGCAATGATCTACCATAAATGAATTGGGGGCAATATGAGTATAAATGCTGCTCCTGTTATAGGAAAAGGATATTTCTTTGGAGAGCCTATCATGGAGTAAGGATTTGATTTAATTTCCTTGAATCCAGCCTTTTTTTTTTCCCTTAAGCTAGAAATCTTTCAAAGTTCCTGCTGCTGAAGGCAGAAACAAAAAGGATCCCATGCTGGCCCTATTCCAAGGAGGGGACAAAAGGGCTGATAGTCCAGGGGGCCGGGGTAGAGGAGGGAGCTGCTGAATACAGCATGTGGGGAGGGAGAGCTGCCCATTCCAGGATCAAAGAGTTGGCTGCTCGTTGGCTACTCAGTGTGCCATGGAATCTTTGGAATGGCTCCGGTTCCTGCCCATCAGGCCTTGAAGAAAGGCCTATGAGCTTGTCCTAGTCCTGGTATTCTGAGCTGAATGCTCTTATGTCTGTGCGAAGCAGGCTTGAAATTCCTTTGGATCTATTTCAAGTAAAGCAGATGACTAATCACCCCCTTCTGTTAGTTGATAATGGGTTGTCTATAAAACATTATTTTTGCAGAGTTACCTTATTGTGGAGTTTGTGTCTTTTGAGGGACATTCACAAGTGAAAGGCAAGGAAAACGTTGACTCCTGGGTATAGTAAAGCTGGAGGGTGGGAGTGGGGGATGGGGAGAGGGGCATCAAGAAGCTCCAAATGACTTGGCTACATTCTTCAGTTTCCTGAAAGAAAGCAGCCTTGACCCCTATGCATTACTGCTTTTCAGAATGTAACAGCAGATGGTACTGAATGACAGTTGGTGAAGACAACCAAAGGTGTTTATAACATTGCAAGGTTGCATAGGTGACTTTAAAAGGGAAGAATTTGGAAGGGATAAAAGTCAGCTGTGGAGATGGTAATAAAGCCAACAGTGACTGGAGGCAACGTTCTTTTTTATTGAGTCTGATTGCAAATTAAGGTAGGGGAAAAAAAATGAACCTCTCGGGCAGAAAAAGTATGTTCAACCCCTACCTCAGTGGTTTCCAGAACAAAAAAAAAACAACCCTTTGCCTTTGATTTTTAGATTTGATTCCTCCCCGCTTCTCTTTTTGCCTGCTGGTTGCTGTACAAAGAGATATAGCTCAATAAAATAAAAGATCCATAGCCCTGTGTTTCATATTGGGGGCCTGGAGGGATTCTGAGCCAGGTTAATGTATCTGATGGTTTTCCCTTCATTGATTTTTAAGATGATTATATTTTATTTATAGGTGAGAAAATAATACTTAATCTTAGAGTTATTGAAAACTTATTGCAAGGCTGCACGAATTGATAACAGGGACAGTACATTTAAGGCAACAAAACTAGGCTTGTCTTTAATCCCTTAAGTGCTGATGTGCAGAGAAGCGATTGACTTGAAATTAAATGTGCTCTTCCCGACAACTGAATCCAGATGGGAAAGAGTTATATTTTTTTCTGCCTGCTCTGAAAGATTTCATTACACAAAGCTCCAGTACACCTGAGGTGTTTCTTTTGTAAAATCTGTCTCTGAAATATCCAAGAGCCGAAAAGCTTCTCCAGAGCGGTGTATTGTGTTCTGGAGGCTACAAGATCTGATTTTGAAGTCAGCCCAGGCATTTGTCAGATAAAAAGCCTACTGGTCAACCATAATTGTGTCCAGAGGTTTGAATCTTAATCCATAATAAGTGGGAACAAATTTACACCAGAATGTGGTGTAACTGGGTTTTCAGTTGCCTTAAAATTGGTGATAATTTGTTTTTGGGTTCTTAAATGAGTTCAGAGACCTTTTGTATTTGCATCAAATTAATCTATGTATATGGCACGCTTGCTATAATTATTTTGCTTAATGAAGAGAGGGGAAGGGTATTCCTCTTTCTACAGCCCTGAATTGTAGTCAGGTTAACTTAGGCCTCAGTTGTAACTTAGAACAGGGTGGCACAAAATCAAGGGGTAGGTATGCAATAAAAGTTGTGCCTATGGCTACCAAAGCCTTTGTTTCCTAGGCTTAATAAGTCATAGGAGTTTTCTGGAGATATATTTTTATTTTTGGAAAAAAAAAGAAAACAAGAAAGAGGATAAAAGACTCCTCAGCCTATTTCTCAGCAGTTGTAGTGAGCCTGAGTCACATCAACGCTGTGAGGAAAACTGAGAGACTGAAAATATTACAAGTTGCTGAGAAAATTGTTGCTACCATTACTGGCTAGGGAAGAATGGCTGCAATGACCCTACATTTTCTCATCTTATGATGTGCCAACTAAATCTTATGGTAACACTAATGGCTGCCATGGCCTTTGCATGGATATATCTATTCATTTGTAGAGTCATAGATCTAGAACTGGCAGGGTTATCAGAGGACATCCCAACTCCCTCATATGACACATAAGCTTTAGTTGAGGGAGATTGTGACTTTTTCAAGGTCAAATTAGTAGTTAAGTTTTGGAAATCAATCAGACATCAACAAGCAATTATTAAAGACCTACTATGTGCCAAGCACTGAACTAAAGAAAAGCAAGAAAGAGTCCATCTTCTCAAGGAGCCTACAGTCTAAAGGATAGACAACATCTATCTAAAAGATAGATGTAAGCAGGTATGTTCAAACAACATATGCAATATAAATTGGAGATAATAAATAGAGCAAGGTATAAGAGTTAAGGAAGATCTGGAAGGATTTCTTGTAGAAGGCAGGATTTTAGGGGCAACTTGAAAGAATCCAGGAAGACCAGGAGGAAGAAAATTCAAGGCATGGGAGACAGTCAGTGAAAATTCTGAGAGTCAGGAGATGGAATAAGTTATGCTAGGAATAGTAAGGAGGCTGGTGTCATTGGATCACAGATTATGTGTTGGTGAACAATGTGTAAGAAGATTGGAGAGGAAGGAGCAGGCCAAGTAGTAAAGGTCTTTGAGCTCCAAACAGAGGGATTTATATTCAAGTCTAGTGGTGATAGGGAACACCTGATGTTTATTAAATAGGGATGGGCTGTGGTCAGACCTACACCCTAGGAAGATCAATTTGACAGCTAAGTGGAAGATGGACTGGAGGGGGAGATATGTGGGGCAGAGACCAATCAAAAGGCTACTATAATAGTCCAGGCATGAGGTGATTCAATATGTATTAGAGCTGGGAGGGATCATGAAGAACATCTCATCAAACCTTGACCTTTTACAGAGTGAAACCCTGGTCTACAGTTTCTGAAGCTCCATATGGTCCTCCCATGGATGTTAGTTATAATGATAGATCCCACCCCCCTTACCCCATGCATGGTAAATGTCAATTGTTCTACCTTTCAATTTTGTTCAGTTGTGTCTGATTCTTCATGATCTCATTTGGGGTTTTCTTGGCAAAGAAGTTGGAGTGGTTTTCCATTTCCTTCTCCAGCTCATTTTACAAACAGGGTTAAGTGACTTGCCCAAGGTGACACAGCTAGTAAGTGTCTGAGGCCAGATTTGAACTCAGGGAAATGAGTCTCCCTGACTCCTTGCCTGGTACTCTATGCACTGTGTCAGCTGATTTATTTACCTTTAGTTTATCAACAGGTTGCAGAAAATTCTGTGTATTTACCAATACTTGATCTAGTTTCTCTCGATGATCTATCTCAAAATATAATATGGATAGCATGGTACTTTGGCTCCAAGTCTGAGGGCTGAGGTTCAAATCTCACTTCTGATGCTTGTTGTTTGTCTGACTCTTAACAGGCTACTTACTACCTCCCCTCCCTACCAACCTGAGTTCCTTCAGACTAGATTGCCTCAGAGGTTGTTTCCAGTCCTCTATCCATAGATATCCTCTGGTATAACGTCTTCCTCTGTCTAAAAAAAAAAAAAGAGAGAGAGACAATTTAATCTACCATAGGTTCTTCCCTATTAATAACTTCTTCACAATGATCAAGTAAATATATTGGATGACTAGGTTTCTCCCTTTGTGTATATAAAGAACCTCTTATCATGAATGTTGTAATCCTTTGCCAAATGTTTTTCTAAATTATTTTTGGCTTCCCAATTTCTCCTTTCTGTTAATTGCCTCCTAGTCATCCGGTATATAGCTTGATTTGTATGTTTGTTAGCACATTATAAATGTTTTTTTTTTCTCTTTTTGCATCCCTGGTGCTTGAGTTTAGCACGTATTAGGTGCTTGATAAACATTGGCTGGTTGATTAATCGATATTAAACCCAAACTCCTGATCCTCATTAAAAGATTTCCCCACTCCATCAACCTCATTTCTCACTACTCCCCAACAGAAATCTTCTATAAGACATCGGAATGAAAAATCTGTCCCACTATCATCATTCTGTACTAGGGCATCCACCCCATTTTTATGGCTGGTTTGAAATCAAATCATGTGTTTGCTGGTGTCTGTTTATCTTCTGTATCTCCAAATGGATTATAAATTCTTCATGGTCATGCAAGACACATCATGTATAATAACAATAACAACAATGACAATTTCCAGCATTCATAGAGTTTTTTAAGTCTTGTGGCTTTCTGCTTCCACAGTCCATGCACCTTCCATTCTATCGTGCTCCCTCCATATGTAATACACATGCTCTGTTATTTCGTTTGTAGTAAAATCTTACTTTGAATATAGTATGTCACCTTAGGCTGAACTTAGTGAGGGAAAAAAACAACAACCATGAAAGTCTATTAAAATCTCCAAATAACTTCCTTTCGCGCACGCACATGAAAAAATTCACAGTACACGTAATTCAATCCTCTGAAATAAACACCAGTAGGAAATGTTTTTTCTTGTGCTTCCTCTCCAAGACTCCAAGATCTCCCCTCAGAAAGATAATAGAGAGAAGTCTCATGATAATGAAATTAATGTAGCACTGCATGTAACTTCATTAACAAATGACCAATTACATACATTTTTGTGTATATGTATATATTTGTCTACATAGAACTGATCTATATCTATACATTGTATAGCTATATTATATATTTTGTATAATATATGGGACTGCCCCTGTGATTTCATCAGTATCAGGAACTCCAAGATGAGTAAACTCACTCTGTCAATACATTATCATCTTCTCTTCAACTTATCATCTGAGAGAGAGTTGTCCAGAGTACAGACTGAGTATATGGTTTATCCAGGGTCAAATAGCCAGCATATGTCAAATACAAGACTTGGACTTAAGCCTTTCTGGTTCTGGGGCCAGATATTTATGTATACTGAGTTTATCTATCTGTCTGTCTGTCTGTCTGTCTATCTATCATCTATCTGTGTCTATTCATCCATCTATCTTATAGTTAAGTAGTTATCTACACACGCTTTTATATACATATGTATATATATATATATATGTTTTATATATGCATTATATATGTGGGTGGGAAAATACATATATATGTAATATAAATATACATATATATGTATATTACATATATATGTATATTACATATATATGTAATATACATATATAATGTATACACATATGAAAAGTGACTATAGAACTCAATACTTTCCCAGATGTTCTGTGTACCTGCAGCTCAGTAAATAGGGGATTTGATTTTCTTTTTTTAAAGGTACTTTAGTAATTGAACTTCAGTAAATAACTCTCATTCATCTCATATCCATGCAGCATTTTCCGGTCAGGAAAAGAGATCAGTGTAAATAGATCTGTGAGCTATATATGAAGGAGGAAGTGTGGGGACAGGAAGTAAAGGAAGGAGTTTGAAAAAAATGTATCCCAGGAAGAAATTTGGTCTCAGGTTAGGAACTAAATGGAATAAAAGGATTGATTTGTCCCCAACCTTTGACTTGTAAGAAGACTGCATGAACTTTTTTGAAGGGTTCAAAGAGTTCAAGCACTTGGTGTTCTTGAAGGATTACTATGGTAGTTCTTATTTGGCTCTATTTTCCCTGGATTCCTTTTGGGGCTGGTGACAGACCTGCCAAAAAAACACAAGAAAGATTGCTTTGGATGGAAAAAAACTCTTGACTAGGGACAGAAAGAAATCTTTGGAAACTCTTCTCAAGAGAGATCCTATTTCCAACCTTTATAGGTCAATTTTTTCCTGTACAAGAGACCAAATCAGGATTTGTCAGAATGTGTTGATGATTCTCTCATCAGACTATCAGAGCTTTTGCAGTTTACCCATTCAATTTTCTTGTGAATCTCAACAGGGTTCTTTCTAAAATGTGGATAAGACGCATGACATCAAGGTACCTTTTACTTGAAGAATGTGAATATATAACTAATTCTTCTTTCCATGGAGCTAGAAGTGTCTTCCTGTACCTCAAATGCAATATCCTTCCTATGAGTAGCCTTTTTTGATCGCATAAGATGAGATTTCTGAGTCAGTCTTAAAGCCCAGCATTTTGCATTTTGTCTATTCCATAGCAACTGATTAAAAAAAAATCACCCTCTTAAAAGCAATCAAGATAGACTTTACATCTGATTTAAGCAGCATGATGTAGTGGATAGAATGCTATATTTGGAGTCAGAACGATGTGGGTTCAAATGCCATCTAGTATGCCTGGGCATGTCACTTAACCATACTCTGTGCCTTAATTTTCTTAGAAAAATAAGAGAATTGGGTTCAATAGTTTTTTGGGTCTCTTCTAGCTTTAACGCTATGATTTACAATTCATACCACCTTGCTGAAAAATGGTAGCCAATGACAATTTTCAAATTATTTTGAATTTGAATTTTGTATTCCATAAGAAATTTCAATCAAATTTTATTAATAGCCTGGTTGATACTTCTTGAATTTGACAGATCATCCTCTATCTCTATACCTTTCTATAGGCTCTCCCTAATGTCCGGAATGAACTTCTCTTGGGTAGAGTGGTGAACTTAGTCAGGAAGACCTATGATCAAATCCCACTTCCTACATTTACTATATGTATGATTATAGCTGTCTCTTAATATCTCTGTGACTCAGTTTCTTTTTATATAAAAGGAGGAGGTCTAATTAGATGACTGCTTTGGCCCCATCTGGGACCCCTGTTTCATATTTTTCTAATATTTCATTCAAGGTTCATCCTCCATCTCCTATGAGAAGCCTTTCCTGATCCACCTAATTAGTGCTCCCTTGCAGCTCTTCAAAATTATTTAAACGTGTATAAATTATACATGTATATAATTTGTATACATACATACACATATAGGCCCATGGGTCTGTATGTTTGTTCACATGCCGTACTCTACTCCCACTTCCAAAAGAGTATAAGCTAACTGAGAGCAAGAAATGTTTTTCATTGATGTATAACCAGCATCTAGCACAGCATCTTGTAGAAAGAAGGCTTTTAATAAATGTTAGTTGGATTCAATTGGATTGCATTCATGTACAGAGAGAACAAAGGCACTACATTGCATCAGATGTACAGTTGACAGAACAATTAATACAAATCTCGTTATGCTTTTTGAGTGAGATACTGATACTTTCAGCTAGAGAAGAAGCATTTAAGTATTGAATGAATAAATTATGAGGTGCCTGACATTTTTTCAAAGTTGTCAGCTGAAATGAGGCCTTACCTAGCTGTAATGAGCTTCTCAAAGTGTAAGGATGTGTGGAATTATATGGATGATTCTTTGAAACCATGTTCCAACAGCCTTTGTGCCTTGGGAGATCCTTCCACTTCTTCAGTCTTTTCCTAATGGAAGATGCCACTGCCCCTGTGATCCCTTCTTCTGATGGGCCAATTTTTCTGGGAACCTTTTTTTAAGAGGGAGCCCAGACCAGCCATATTTTCTTCTTCATTCCTCCCTGGGCTATGCTCCTGACTCTTCTCACTACTTTTTCTGAAGAAAATGAAAAAAAAAAGATGAAGAAAATAATATGAAGCAAAACCAGTGAATACATTTTTTTTTAAATCCCCAACATTATAGGCAATGTTCTGCTTTGCAGACTAGGCTAGAAGTTGATGCATTTAGTATTTAACTAGAGACAAATAGCTTACTTGTATTAACCTGATTCAATGTCTCAATAATTAAAATAAATTTAAAAACCTCAACAAGCCTTGTAGTATACTTTACACATGATTTCATAATAATTATCATAGAAGACTGAACTTTTTAAAATCTTAATTCAGTGTCTCCTCCTTCAGTTTTCCTTTAAATTCTTTTCTCTCTCTGATATTCAAAATTTCTGCCTTCTGGAAAACCCATTACCTCCAAGAAGACTTTGCTGATTAACTTGGGAGAGAGGTGGGTAATTATCTCACTTGTAAAACCACGCACACATGCACACACAAAGGATGACAAAGCATAATCATTTTTGATCATTTATATCTGTCTTGATTTGTAGGATTTTAGATAGAGTATTCAATTTAATTCAGCAAACATTTATTAAACTCCTACTAAGTGCAAGGTATTGTAACAGACAGTAGTTTATAAATGAAAAAAAATATAACAGTCCTTTCTTTGAGTTTCGATTCTATCTAGAGGAGGTGAGAAAAGTGGGTAGGAGGGAGTAGAATACATTTATAAGAAAATGCAATGTAATTTTGAGAGAGGGAATTCTAGAAACTGGGTAGATCAAGAAAGTTCTCATGTAGGGATTGGTACCTGAGTTTTGATCTGAAATAAGTTATGGACTTGAAGAGACAGAAATTAGAGAGAAGTATATTACTGACATCTATGGAAAGGGAGGTAAATAAGAGATGGATTGTCATGTTTGGAGAATGTCTAGTAGGCCAGCTTGCCTGGAATAGAGATTCTGTGGAGGGAGATAAGGTTACGAAATTAGACTGGAAATGTTAAATGGGAAACAAATTGTGGTGGGCTTTAAATGTTAGGCTGAGAATTTAATATTTCATCTTAGAAGAAATAAAGATCCATTGGAGATTTTTGAGTGTGAGTGAGGGGAGAATGGTGGTTTGAGACATGACCATGTATCAGCAATGCAGTATTCACAATGCCTACAGTAACTATAAATATGCTGATATAGTTATTAATCACAAAATGGAACAGGCTCTCTACATAAGAAATATAGATAGTGCATTCATTTAAATACCAGAAAACTGAGTCCCAAA
>CM053582.1:397686324-397714914 GCA_028627135.1 Pseudochirops cupreus | reverse complement strand
AACCGCAGCCACTGCCTCTGCCGCCGCTTCCAGTCAGCACCGCACGGAGACTAGCTTGGTTCCGGCGTTCTCTTGCTCCACCTCTTCCTGCTACATCAGCAAGCTCAAGGGGCATGGAAGATCTTCAAATCCCAGTATCATTACAGACCATATTTGTGTAAAATGCCTCCTCTGAACTATTTCCCTAACTTGCACTGGAATTTGTGGGTTGCTTTCACAGATAGTATCTGATACCTCAATTTCTATGCTCCCCTATCCTCCCATTATAGCTATTGCTCATGAGTCCCCACTAGTGTGCTTCACTTTAACAAATAGCCAGGAGATGTAATTAGCTCTTAGCACACTGAAGACAGCAGCTTCCAAAAAAAAATAATGCTTTCTGACTTGATTTGACTGGCCATCTGACTCCTGGAATATCAGTGCCTCTAAGGTCACTGTCCTTGCAGATCAGATGGAAAAGATCCTATCTAGCAAAGTAGATGGTAAAGGATCTTTTTAAAAGTGATTTCCACTGAGGGAAAAATATATATCCCTACCTGATGCTATACTATTTAACAGTGCTGAGGACTTTTTTTTTTCTGGGACTTCAGAATTCAAGTCTAATATCTATAGATGATGGCTATCCTGGAAGCAGGGCCTGTGGTCTGAGAGGCGCAGCTATTCCCAGGACTCTTGTACTTGGTAAAGTCAAGACAATAAGAATTTATTAAATGCCTACTATGTGCCAGGCATTGTACTAAATGTTGAGGATATGAGACAAAGGTGCAAATAGTAAAAACAACAAAACTGATAAAACAGTCCCTATTCTTCCTAACAGGGGGTATAACACACTAACAATAATGTGCGAACAAGATATAGACAGGGTAACTTGGAGATGATCACAGAGGAAGGCACTAGCATTAAGAGGAACCAGGAAAGGCTTCTTGCAGAAGCTGAGTCTTGACAGAAACCAAAAAAGTCATGAAGCTGAGGTGAGGTGGGACAAATTTCAGTCAGAAAATGCATGAAATATCTTGTGCGAGGAATAGCTCAGGGTCCTGGGATGTCTCCACTGAAGCCTGAGGACTGGTGAGAAGATAATGGTGGTTATTTGACCCACCTGAAAAAAAAGCTGTATCCTCACTGTCTGTCAGAATTCTGCTTCAGTCAGGCTGGCTGATGGGATCTGTTGTGGGGATATAATCAATAAGACTTGGTAGCTGATTGAATATAGCAGGGCATAGTGTTGTGAGGGGGAAGGAAGAGTCAGAGAATACTACAAGTTTGCAAATCTGTGTGACAAGCTATAAAAATAGGGAGGTCATCAGTGATTCAGGATTAGAGATTGAAAAAATAGTCCAAATAATTTAGGTCAAGATGACAATTTCCATTATATTTCATATAAAAGTGGGTAATATACGTGTGCCATTTTAGCAATTGCCTGTTTTAAGCTTCACTCTGTTAGAGGAGATTTTACAAATTGGTCTCCATTGTCTTTAGATTATAAACTGGCAGAGGTCAGGGACTGTATGATTAGACTAATTCTGTAAAACATGGAACATAACATTATATATTTTTCGATGCTTAGTGAATATTATTTGCTGCTGCCAAACTCTTCCCTTTGTTATACAGTTTACAGAACGTGAGAAGAAAACAGGCAAACCGTTATATATTACCCAAGCCAAGTGTTCAAATCACCAACTTAAAGGGTAATAAGAGATTAGGCAAATAAAATAAGAATGCTATTTTAAAATGGAGTACACTGAAATGTACCTGATTACATACTTATGATCTTGGATAGATTGAACCCATAAAATCCGAGAAGCATTTTATTTCCACTGTGTAAATGTGTGGCGAAACCTAAGTGATCATTTTAAGAGGCTTATAGTGTCTGACCAGTTCCACTATATCTCCGGCATTCTCCCATAGAGGCACAGTAATAAAAAATAGTCACTCCTCCTCAGTTTTTTTTTGTAATTCCATGATGTTTGTGCATTCGGGGGAGGAGGGGGCGCGATTTATCACTCAGTTCGGTAAGTCCGTCCAATTTACCTTTCCAATAGGAAATGATTATATGAACACTTAGCTGGGGTATTCACTACATCTTCCATTAAGATGTTTGTGCCTTCCACTTCTCCTCCTGCCTTCCGTCTCCATCACTGATACTGAGAAGAAATTAGGTATATTGCTGTTTTCCTGTTTTCTATTGTTGGCCTTTTCTTTGTCCCCTTATTATGACTGGACTGTTGCTTATATGTCAGAAAAGCTGGGAGGTCTAGTGTATCAAAGGTCAGGAAAATCTGGTTTCAAGGTCTGTCACTGATGCTGATGTGGGCACTTATCCCCTCAGTGGTCTTCCACTGACATGAGGCCATAGACAAGCTAATTACTCTTTAGTACCTCAGATGAATCTTTGAATTAAAAATGAGTTGCTGATTGGCATAAGGTTTAGGGATTTCCCTACAGTAATGAAATCATAGGCTTGGACTGAAAAAAAAAACCCAACAAATTATTTTTAAAGACCTCCATCTTTAACTCCATGATTGTGGACTGCTTGGTAGCCTTATTTCCTGTAGTGACCAACAGCTTGCACTAGACATTATAGAAGTTCTCTCTTTACCACTTAGTTTGGGATACCAGTGAGATGGTTACTCATGGATAGCTTCCTAAGTTGCCTATTATGTTGATATTCATTACTGAATCAGAGAAATCAGCTGATACACAAAAGGCAGAAGCTTTGCCCTGCTCATTCTAGGCAGCAACTTTAGAATCCTGATGCTTCTAGGCAATTTTTTTTTTAATGCCTGATGCTAGTAGGTGCTTCTATTACTTAATATTGGTTTCTATAACTGTAATCAATGCTGATCAACTGACAAATAGGTGATGACAGGAGACTCCTTAGCTGTATTTTACTTTTGGCTAATTTTTTAAATCAATTAATCAATCGACAAACATTTATTTAACCCTTATTATCTGACAGGAATTATACTAAATGCTCAGTATTTGTGTATGTCTATACTGAATATGTGTATATGTCTATACTGAATATATGTATATCTGTACGTATGTATATGTGTATACATACATACATACATACATATATATATATATATATATATATGTATATATATAAAGAGAGAGACTATATATAAGATAGAGTAGATGTAAGGTAGCCTTAGAGAGGAAAATCCTAGCAGATGGGGGACTTTTGTGATAGTATTAAGGATGAAAATATCCACTAGCAGGGGATCTCAACCTGGACTCAATGAATTTGTTTTTAAAAATATTTTTATAATGATATTTGGGTATAATTAGTTTCTTTTGTGATCCTGTGCATTTATTTTGGGTATTTAAAAACTTGATTCTGAGGAAGGGTCCATGGGTTTCAGCAGACTACCCATAAGGATTCTTGACACAAACAATGGTTAAGGAACCTCACAGTAAGGAGAGTTTAATGACATCATCCAAGGCTTTGCATGTGTAGTTTTTCTATGCTTCTTTATCATTAGGTTTATTTGGACTTTTTAAGAGTCTGGGTCTGGAGTCAGGAAGACCTGAGTTCAAATCCAGTCTTACATGCTTATGCTATATAATCCTTGACAGCTCATTCAATCACTGTTTGCCTCTAGAGATAATAATGGATCTACCTCACAGGGTTGTCGTGAGAATCAAATAAGGCAATATTTCTAAAGTGCTTATATCAATGCCAGCTACTATTATTTTTATTCCTAAAATGCTTTCCTGTATTATTCAGTCCTCTAATTTAGTTCCTTATAGTTTTCTTTTTCTTACCTGGGCTCTTCCCACTATCCCTTATTTACTTCTTTTCCTCTCCTTACTTCCTGTCATGGCTTCTGTCCACCTTTCTCTCTCTGTGTAGAATACGTGGTGCATCTAGAAGAAAAAGGGGAAATCCAGTTAGGAGACTCTTGCAGTCATCCTAATAGGTAATTATAGAGGTCTATGGTGGCAGTGAGGATAGAAAGAAAGGGAAGGATTAGGAAAGTGTACTTTGTTACTGGAAATGATTGAGGAAGAAGAGTCAAAGATAATAATGAAGTTTCTGGAAAGAGTGACAGGGTGAATGAAGGTGCCATTTAGACTTAAAATCTGGCTCCCTCCTGTTTTTTCAGTCTTATCTAATATATGTCTCAACATGCTCTGTGTTCCATCTAAACTGGATCCCTTGGAATAAATTCTGTTCTTTTCTGTCTCTTTATTCCTTATACCTGGAGCATCCTCATTACTTCTCTTTGACTGTTAAATTCCTACTTGGACATGAAAGTACCAAGTCAAATGCTACCTTTTATAAGAAGTCTTCAGTGATACAATACTTTTCCTCTGTCTTACAAGTTAGTAACAACCTTCCTCCAATGACAACTCTCTAATGCATTACATTAACATATAATGTGCTTTTAGTTATTAGCATTTGTGCTTTATACTCTTGTCAGATTATAAATTCCATGAAGATGGAGGAATTGTCTTTGCTAAACATTATTATTCTCCCATATTCTACAACAGTTCTCTTTATATAATTGTAGAAACTAGCACCGTAGCATACCTAGGATGGCCTATTAGCACAGGTTCTTTGATTTGCTTTTCTAGGAAAGCCTGCTCAAAAATTTTACTTTTAATCACATTCATTAGTTCGGGGGAAAGGTCAGCACTTTGAACATCAGAGAAGATACAAGCAGAGAAATTAGCACAGAGACCAACAGACAAGGCTACAACTGTCTGAGTAAAGCAATATTGCTATACACTTTACATACATCACTGGATCCAGGGAGCACAGACATCTAAGAAGCTGGGGAACATATGTGGCTACTCAGAGCCTCAACCAGGAAATCAAAAGATCCTTCTCATGAGAGAACTCTCAAAGCAAAATGCCAACCTCCCGGAATATATAACAGAGACTCTGCCCCTGATTGGCTCATAGCCAGAAGGCATGAATGCTCCTTGACTCAGCACAGCTGTGAATTATCAGGGTTCAAAGGAGATTAATCCTTCAGAAGTTTACATTTTAACCTGAGTCTGGGAAACTGAACTCCAAAAAGAAAACAACAAAAATCCCACCTTGCTTGCGTGTACAACAACATATGATGCTGTTGTTGTTCTAGATATTCATTGAATGTTATTTAAATGATCCAGTATCTTATACTGGTAAGAACATTCACATCTTCACTTTTTCCTGTATTTCTAGTCCTCTTATACTTTATTCCCTTCTATATATTCTACAACTGAGCTATGCTGTTCATTTTGCTGTTTCAAGAACAACATGTCATAATTCCTCTCCATGTCTTTTTACTGGCTGTCTCCCATTTCTGGAATGTTCTATCCTTCTCCTCTACCTCTTGTCTTCCCCAGCTTCCTTCAAGATTCACTCCAAGTCCTACCTTGTTCATCTTCCCCTGAGATTTCCTTCCATCTACTATTGTACTTACTTATTTATATCTTATCTTCCCTATTAGGATGTGTGCTCCTTGAGGGCAGAGGTTTTATTTTTTTGGGGAGGGGGAGGAAGGAGCGGGGTGTTTTGTAATCCAGGAAGTTAGCACTGTGCCAGACATATAGTGAAATGTTTAATAAATATTTGAAATCAACAATAGTAGCAGAATCTAGCTAAATATAGTTGAAAACTATACTGAAATCATTAAATTTAAAAAGTTCTCAGGAACTGATTTGCAGGTTATCTTAAATAGGGGAAGGTTCCAAAAGAAGTGAAAAGGTGATAGATGCTTCATTTACAAAATTAAGAAAGGCAACCAAAAAAAGACGCCAGTAACTTTCAAGTTATATTACTATTATTTAACCTCTACATATTTTTAATGAGACAAATTTGTGCAGAGACTGAAGGAATCCTTGATTATAAAAAACATGAAAAGGAAAGAGACTTTCTCATGCAGTTTTCTACAGTGGAATGCATCTTTACAATTAGACAACCTAGTGGTATATGAAATATAAAGTTCTACTGTGTTTGATTTTTTTAAAAGCATTTGTGATTTTCTTATATAGATTAGAGATATGGGACCTTATATGAATAATGAACTTATGAAAAACTGAATAACTGAACAATTGCTTCAGATAGACACTCCTAGCAAATTTACATGGTTTAGCCAAAGTAAGGATTACCTAGAAATATGGCATTTCATGTAACTTAGAGGTCTCTTTTTTGTATGGTAAATGTTCATTGTGAGAGAACGGAGCTTTTTATGAGAAATGAGGGGGCTCATCAGATAGTATGACTCCTAGCTTGGAGCTCTAGATTCTTTTAGCCTCTGGCCTCCATTCTAACAGTGACTATTTGGGTAGTAGCTGCAAGCATGCTATCATTCCCTTCCTTCATTCTCATTCTAAAATCTACAAATTCCAAGGTAGACTGGTCACTACATCTCCTTACATTTAACTGCTTCCTTCTTTAATGAATCCCAAATGCTATTTCTAAAATAATTTTTCTCACCTGCTTCTATTCCTTTAATGCATCATATCTTTACTGCAGACACTCCAGTGGCTCCCCACAGTCTACTGTGGCAGATTTGAATTAGTTGCATGCATTAAGACTCTTCACTAATCTCCTTCTGTCTGTATCAGCTGTTTTATTTTCCTGTATTCTTTCATTTGCTCTCTGGGTGTTCTTCTGCTCCTACATGTTCCATGTCTCCTTTCATACTATGAAAAATGATGATAACAATCTCCTATTTCCTAATAGTGGAGACACTATTCTACCAAAAAAAAAAAACCATCCAGGAAATTTTACCTGATGAGCTATGCTGGAGGAAACACACATACCATTAATTCTTCATCTGTCCCTCTATCATGGAATAGAAAGAAGGACTAGAATGTGATTTCACAGATAAAAGGAATGACTGATAAAGAAACTCCTTCTACCAACATAGGTCAGCACCTTTTCTACAAATTATAGTTTTAGAGAGCTGCCTCAGGCATAGTGAAATTATATTAGTTGCCCAGAGTCACATGTGTCAGAGGATTTGAACCCAAATCTTCCTCTCTCTGAGGCCAGCTTTCTATTCAGTATTGTAACAGTAATCAATCTAGCAGATACTTAGCACTTAGTAACTTAGAGCTAAGTATGGAAGGTGTGAATTCTGTCCCTTGTTGAGAGGGCGTGAACTCCCCTGTTGCTGACTGGCAGAAGGGGGTTGGCTGAGACAGGAGGCCAGTGTGTATATTAGAAGAGTTCTAGAGAAAGAGAGACAGAATTGGGAATTTTCCTCCTGGTGGCTCCTGTTGGAGGAAGCAGGATTGTCCTAGCATCTGGGAGCTGGGCTGCTGGACTGAAGAAGTGAGCTGGAGTTTTCTTGAGAGAGAGAGAGGGAGAGAGAGAGAGAAAGAGAGAGAGAGAGTTTCTCTCCCAGCATCTGGAAGCTGACTGAGAACTGAGTTGGAGTTTTCTTGAGACCAGAATCTGGTGAAGGCCGAAGCTGCTGTTGCTGCCCCATGGAAGACCAGTGCTGCTGCTGCTGTCTGGAAAGCAGGGATTTCTACTGGGTCCTAGGGCCAGCTGAAGTGCTGGAGGACTGAAGAAGTATGAAGGGGATAAGACTTTGTTGGTTTGTGGCTTGGCTGATCTTTGAGTTCCCAGCAACAGAAGTGGCAAAGGGTTTGAGATGTACTGGACCCTGTGTACTTTGGTGTGTGCCAGAGACTGCCCTGAGGACTAGACAAGGACCTGGGAGCTGTCTGCCACTGAATCCAGGTGACTGTTTGGTGGATTCAGGAAGGAGGTGGGACCAAGGGGATCCAGGGAATCAGAGAGACCACCCTGAGTCAAGATGAAGAAAAGGCCTCCCCTTGGATGAAATTGAGGTTTCTGGACACTGAGGGGTAGAGGGTTTATATAATTTTCTAATGACTGTACTTAGTGATTAATGATATTTAGTAATTGTGACTCTAGATTAGTGATTGATTAGGTTAAGATTGCCCCAGGAGTGGAAGATTGATTATTGTATTGTAAATTGAATGAATGATTAAGTATTGATTATAGTATAGTGAATTGACTGAATGATTAAGTAAGGAGGGTTTCCCCCTTAAGGAAACCAGATGATTATCATTTTGTTCTTTGTTCTAAATATTGTGGCCACTGTAGTGAAAACTGTGTGGCCATTCTAATGTTAGGCTGTTATGAACACTATATTGTGATTTTCTGTGATAAGATGTAATGTTATGAATATTATATTATGATTTGTTGTGAATGTTTGCCTTGAATTGTAATGGAACAAATGGAGTGTTTCCTATACTGTGTAATCTGAACCTTAAAAGCTGTTCACAGTAGCATTCTTTTGGGAATATGCTTGTGCATGGTGTTACAAGTACACCAAGCTATATCTCATGTCTCCATGCTTTCCAGATTAGATAGGACTGAGAAAGGATTCCTGCAGAAGGTGTGATTTTTATATCAGGGAAACCAGAAGGTGAAGGTAAAAAGCAAGACATTAAGTCCTTGTTACATGCTAGGCACCGCACTAAGTAAGTATAAAGAAAGGCAAATCACAATCCCTGTCCTCAAGGAACTTATATTCCATTGATGGAAACACCATGCAAATGACTATGTACATATAATATGTAAACAGTGTAGGTGGAAAGTAATCTTAGAAAGGCTGGTAGGGTGAAGATGACAATGGTTCACACCAAGAAAGGCTATGAGGAGTGCTAAATAGAAAACCTTCAGTTTTTTCTTTGAACTACCAAAATCTAAGACCTGGAAAAATTTTCTTTTCTTTTTTTTTTTTTTTTGCATATTCCCATACATATTTTAGACAACAAATAGTAATGAAGTAGTCATCACAGTTAAGCCTTGTGGTTGTTGCAGTTATCATCACTTCTTTACTCTTTTGGGACATTGATCCTAAAATATTCAGCCTATCAAAGTGTCACTGGCTTAAACAGAGAGGGAAGGAAAATCAACTGTAGAGAACTATATCATGTGATTGTTGTAAAGAAATGATTTGTTGAGTTATATCTGACATAAAATCTTGTATTAATTGAGTTGATGCATTGGAGACATATTTGAGGAAAACCTTTAATAATGTACTTCATTCTACCAAGTTAAATATGTTAAAAGGGCATTATACCACAATGATCAGGCCTTAAGGTTAACTGTGTGACATTGAACTAGTTACTTAAAACTCATTAGGCCTCAATTTCCTCATTTGTCAAATGAAAAGCTTGATCTACATGACCTTACATGCCCCTTCAAACTCTGGATCTATGATCCTACAATTTTAAGATTTGTCATCTAAGAGACAACCCTCTGGGGATAAAATTCCCTATACCTTGCAAAATTTCTCTTCAGATTTCAGACCCTTGCTCTAAGCCACTGTTTCTTAATAGATCCTGTTAGAACTTGTGCTGTCTGACATAGTCTTCTATTCAAGATTATCTCCATACCACAAAGAAGCAATGGAGCAGGGCTTTTATAGAAAGCTCTAGAATCACTAGACTCTGAGAATCCATGGTTTCTTGGAAAAATGCTAGCTTTGGAATCAGAGTGGGGTTCAAATCCTTACTCTGACACTTACTATCTGTGTGACTTCAGGAAGAGTCTGTTAACCTATCACCGGGGCCCCTTCTTCATTGCCTATAAAATGAGAGATTGTTATAGATGAACTCTAAGGACACACCTACAACTCTCAATGTGGGACCTTTAAGAGTTGTTAATGTTCTTTCTATCTGTCTCTGTCTTTCTCCCTCTCCTTCTCTCCTTGCTTTTCAAATGTGCTTACATGTCAGAAGCAGAAAGTATGGTTCCTGAGGGTTGGGCACTTTTTGTTCTTGTTTTTTCTATACTCGAGGTGGTTAATAGAGTACACAAAGTAGATGCTTAAAAATACTTGTTGTATTTAAAGAGTTTCATTTGATATTGTTAAATGTCTTCTTTTTTGGTCCAGTCATCTGACATTCAAACATTTCGAGATGGTTTGTGATTCTGCTTCTGTCATCCAAGGAACAGCTATCCTTTCTAGGTTCATTAACAAAAGTTCAGGGTATTGATCCCTGGCATCTAATATTTGGTAGCAAGGTAGAGCAGTAGATGGGGCATTGGATCTGGAGTCAGGAAGATTTGGATTAAAATCTGGCCTCAGGCACTTACTAGCTTCGTGAGCCTGAGTAAATCACTTAACCTGCAATTGCCTCAGTTTACTCATCTGTAAAATGGGGAAAATAATAGCACCTATGTCACAGAGTTAGCAATTTGTACAGTACTTAGCACAATGTCTGGCAGCCAAGTCACAATGACATTCCTATAAGATGTGTGTGTATATTTACATATGTATATATGCATATGAAGTATATATACATAACATATAAATAATATTACACTTTATCGATCTGCTGGAGTTTATACAATATTTACATGCCTTATTTTATAATCATTGTGTATATACACACATATATAAACACATATATGTATATGTATGCATTTAACATGCAGCTATATAAATAATAAAGCATTATACACATGCATGCTGGAGTTTACACAATATTTATTCTTTATATTATAATCATTTCCCAGTATCACTTTTGGTTGGACCAGGGATTCCAATTTACAGATTAATTTTATTGTTTATGTTTCCATTGTCAATTTTTGACAGCACCATAGCCTTAGGATAGTGGAGATTGCCATTCGTCAATTCTGCTTTTCATAAAATGTTCTGGCAAATGTTCACTTTGTTAATAGCTAGAGATTAATAAAATCATACCAATTATAAAGTCTTTGAATTGTCGTGTTGGAAATGAATGAGATTGATTGAGATATTAAACCACAGCCCTCCCTTTATCACCATCTTAGTCAAAGCCGAAATTTGTGCATGAACTGTTGCATATCAAACTCATTCAGGCAGGCAAAATTTGTCTACTCATTTGTGGTTATGGTTGGTCCTTTGTTCTGGAAGACGACCATGACATCAGGAAGATGGTGTCATGACTTGCAGGTGAGTTGGATTGAAGTGAAGGAAAGCTGTGAAAAGTAACCAGCCTCACTTTGTTCTCCAGAACCATCTGGGTCTAGTGGCCAGATACAGATCAGGACAACTGGAAAAGGCCCCAGATGCAGTAGAGACCCTAGCCTTTTTAAGCTAAGTTCTTTTTGAGTTTTCTCTTTGACTGAGGGAAGACCCATTCAGTGATTAGGGCTATTTAAGAAGTTAAGTCAAAAGATGGCACCTTTAATTTAAAAAGACAGAAACATTGACTGGTTAGTCAATGTTGCTTGGAGTTTTGAAAAAAAAAATCCTAGAAACCAAAGCTATGTATAGACAGAGATCTATGGAACTTTTACTGGCAAGAGGTAAATAGAAGGGGTGCTTGTGTGTGGTGCAAGGAAGACATAATTGTTGTTCTTGTCCAAACTCAATGGAGGTATAAGGAGAAAGTATCAGATTCTCTCTAACTTCCAGGAAATGTTCATATAAGTGTGGGCTTTCAGATCTGTTTAAATGTTGAGAGAGGGCACTTAGAAGACTGGAAGTTAAAGGAGAGCATGGTATTCCAGGCTTTGAGAATTGCCTTGGAAAAAAACTCAGAAGGCAGCTATTAAGAAGTGGGATATGAATAGATGTGCCTGGGATGGAGAAAAGTCTTGGGTAACTGAGAACTGGAGAAGTAGAGGCAAAGAGGGCACATTAAGTCCTCAGAAATTCACTGTGTCTTGGTCCTTTTCCCTTCTCTGTCTTGACAGCTTTTTGCTAACATAGCACCGGTTCCATAGTCTTTTGGTAAGGGACTCTCCTTAAAGTAGAGATCAACGTCCTGTATAAAGGACAGGATGGAGTTTATGAGGATGAAAGAGGAGAACTCCTTCATCTTCTTCCAGTTTTCTTCAAGTAATTTTGGGCCTCACAGTTGCTTTCAATGCTTCTGGCTTCCAGGTTTGAGAGAAAAGAGGAAAGATACCAACCCTACTTCAGGCTGCTGAAGGCAAAGACTTTGAAAAGACATGAGAGGAGCTGGCAGTCTTCAACATGTACCCAACCACAGCTTGCTACATTAGAGACTTAGAGAAATTCCCCTTAGGTGAGATCCAGGATTCTCACTTGGCTGAGCTGTGACTTCACTCTCAATTGGAGAGTTCCTTCACTCTGTATTCTCTGGTATATATTCTTATATGTATATTTTCTGTTTTGTATTTTGCTACAGATTTGGATAAATGGATTTCTTTACTAATTGTTACATGTGTGCATTGTGGAACTAGTATATGGTGGGAAGGGAGTCAGGCCTTGGATAAAAAACTTGGGGTCCTGATTACTTGGAATGCCCCTTTCCTCTTATCTTTATCTCTCAGAGGTCTAATTCAAATTCTTTCTCTGAAGCCCTCCCTGAAATAACCAAGTCCACAATAATCTCAGAAATTGCTTCTCTGAAACCCTATAGCACAAATTTTCTGTAGTACTCATTGGATACTTATGATGTACTTCCTTTATTGCTGGTGACCTCTATGTCTTCTCTATTATCTTATGTTCCTTCATACCCCCCGCCATGACACTTATCAAGTACTTTAGACACCCAATGATTATTTTTCTGCATAAATTGATTAAACTTCCATGGTTCTAGGTATTAATTTCAGCTTAGTACCACTGGTTAATGAGGATCTTTCCTTTTATCATCCAAATTGCCTGATATTGTTATAGATCTCTCAGTCCCTTCTCTATGACACTCACAAGATAACCTTCTGCCCTCAAGAAAATAGTAAGCTGTGGAGCTAAGATGGTGGAAAGGAAGCAGTAGCTTTTCCAAGCTCCTCCAAGAATTCTGTCACTAAAAGCTAAAAAGTGAATTTGAATGGATTTAAGAGTGACAGAACCCAGTGGGAGACAGAACATGGCAGATTCCCAGCCCAGGAAAGTGCCTACTCAGATCTGGGCAGGGAAAATGCGGAGCATACAGGAACTACACCAGCATGAATCTGAGAGCAAAGTAGGGCAGACTGAGAAGAAGCCCCAGCCAGCCTGCAGACTCACCTAGCCAGAGGGGTCTGCAGCCTTCTCACCACAGGACAGAGGATCGTCAGAGCTGGGTAAGAGAAAAAGCAAGGCCTGCAGCAGGGTCAGCAGCTTCTCCTTAGGCCACTAGCCCACAGCCTGGATATTTAAAAATTACATACCCGAACTTCCAGAAGTCAAGATAGAGGAATAAAATTTAGTTGCTCGGATCCCCCTTCCCAGACCCAGAAAAGTTGAGAGTTAAATGCTCCACCCAGAGTAAAACCCTGAATTAGTGGAAACAGCCTCAGGCTTGGGTGTCACTGAGGAAAGGGGAAGGGAGGCAGTAGGGAGTCTAAGCCCAGGAGGGTGGAGCCAGCAAGCCCTAACAACAAAAGCCCAGGTGTGCTTTAGCACCACCTGGCCAATCAGCAAACTGCAGCTGTGCCTTGCCCTTCTGCTGGCCTACTGCTACTGAGCCTACCTGAGCTGTAGCCCAGAGACACTGAGGTGGAAACCTGAAGGAGCCAGACCACCCCTCCCCCATAGGTTACTCTGTGAGTCTCAGAGTAACTCAGGGGGAACATTGAGAGCCCTGGCCCTGGCCTCCATCTACACACAGTCCCTACAGCTCACTAAGTGAACAACCAAACCCCTACCTCCCAACCTGAGAAGCTCAATACTTCTGCACCCCAGAAGCAGATAGCCACTCTAAAAATTCAGAACATAGGCAACCACAATGGGGAAGAAGGAAACTGGGAAGGCTAGGATCATCAAATCTTTTTATAGCGAACAAGAACAACCAAATTCATAAGTCAACACAAACTCTACACTCACACTGGAGACCACAGAAGGAAATGTGAATTGGTCTCAAACCCAAAAAGCATTCTTAGAAGACCTCAACAGGGATTTTAAAGACGAAATTAGAGAGGTAGGAGATACATTTAAATCTACAGTGACCAAATTGGAAAAAAATTTCACTTGAAGAAAACAAATCTTTAAAAAGTAAAATTGGAGAACTAGGACAGGAGGTCCAAAATCTAACTGGAGAAAATACCTCCCTAAAAATGAAAACTGAACATATGGAAAAGGAGCTCCAAAAACTGATTGAGGAAAATAATGCACTAAGAAAAAACTAAGCTGTTGTTGATGAAACTAATTATTACTTCTCCAACCAGAAATGCCTCCTTCCAAAAAAAATCTAAAAAAAAAAAATGATCATCTAGGTAACTCAGTGGATAGAGCACTGGGTCTGGAGTCAAGGAGACCTGAGTTCGAATCCAGCCTCAGACACTTACTAGCCATGTGACTCTGGGTAAGTCATTTAACCTCTGTTTGCCTTAATCCCCTGGAAAAGGAAATGGCAAACCACTCCAGTATCTTTACCAAGAATACCCTGTGGAGTGCTATGGTGTACAGGGTCACAAAGAGTCTGCGTGACTGAATGACAATAAGAAGAAAATCTAGGTCCAATGACAATTTATACACCTTGTGCCTGCTATTTCCTCTAGCAGGCCCATCCCATTGTCTAATGATTAGATCACATTTGACTTTGTCTGGGAGTTAAGCTATAAGAACAAACACAATAGACCAATTACAAATATTTGCCTTTCTTTTACTTATCAATGAAAGGAATCAATCTGATCTTAAAGCGGACTGCTTTAACGCTTGCTTATCATAGAACAAAGGTTTTCTGCTTTTCTTTTATGTATATATCAAATATGTTTTATAAGTGAGTTTGAGCCAATCTTAAAAGATATTAGATATAAGGTAGTGGTTACCTATTCTTTATCTTCACAGAGGAAGTCTGTTTCAATACCCAGGGAATGGGGAATGAGGCTTGACATTATATTTAAGGAAGAACTTCCTTATTTTAGGAATTTTTTGTGTTTAGAACATATTAGTGAAGAAAGCTGAGGCTTTTCCTTTCCCCAACAGATTTAACAATGGGATAGTTTGGAATGGTTTATGCCTTCAGGTGAAAGATAAACTAGACTTCCTTTCCTCTACAAGTCTGTGATAAATTTACCAGTTTCAAACTTATATTCATACCTCTAAACATAGCACATAAATTTTTCTTATGAAGGAAAATTGAAATGTTTCCTAGTAAAAATAGCTATCTTTCCAAAATCTGGGATAAGTTTTTGCTATAGAAATCTTAAAATTTTGTATGTTTAATCTGGTTTAATAGTCATAGTACAATTCATCATTTTTCATCAAATATCAGTATGGTAATAAAACCTTTGTTAAAATCTGATACAAGAATATATTTGCATGGTCTGCCTATTCAAAACATTTGTCATGAAATATATGTGTAATATTTAAGAGTATGAATATATAGTCATGTAATGTTATTCTTAACTGAAAGGGATTCCTTTCTAAGCCAAAGCTCATCCCATCAAATCTTGAGAGTTATGTAAGGATATCACTTAGCATTTATGCTTCATATTTTTAAACACAGTTACTCTGTTCAGATAACCTAACATGCTATAACCAAAGCAATCTCTTTTTAATTTATAGTGAATCCCAATTTTAATCATGTCTTTCCCCCCTGGACTGCATACTCGTTATAAGTCACTCTAAAGACAGTTTTAAAATGTGAACAAATCTTATATGACACTATCACCCATTCATTGTCTTAAATCAAAAACATTCTTATATTTTTTTCAGTGGGACCTAGGAAATTTCAGAATTTTAACAAGTACATGGCATGAAAAACTGCAGAAAAGGCAACTCTTTTCTTGAGGGGAATGCTGTGAAAAAAATCAGTCATATTTGCCACCATCATTTTTGAATGCCTTTATCAAATTTCTTTAGAATGTTTTATCTTAGCCTTTAAAAAGCATTCTTGTAAAGTAGACCACATTCTAAGCACCTGGAAATAGAAAGCACATAACTTG
Organism: Pseudochirops cupreus; assembly: GCA_028627135.1. Taxonomy (NCBI): domain Eukaryota; kingdom Metazoa; phylum Chordata; class Mammalia; order Diprotodontia; family Pseudocheiridae; genus Pseudochirops; species Pseudochirops cupreus. The sequence goes on along the minus strand of CM053582.1, from coordinate 397,699,100 downwards.
GAGTGCTATGTTTGGTAGAAAATTAAGTTTATTTAATAAATTGAATCGAATTTCAGGATAAACGAATTCCAGCTAACTAGCGCACCATAAAGAAGTACTAAATGAAGTCATAAAGTGACAGAAAATCCAGAAAACCACATTCGTTCTATTCTGAAATTCTTATTTATATTTTCTTCCTGCTTATTTTAATTGTAATTTTTCCTTCTGAACTCTAACTAAAAAAGATGATATTTCCACGTACACAGTAGAATAACGACAACAAGGGTTGAACGTGGAACCATAAACCTCCTACTTATTTTTTAAAAAAGATACAACAAATCCCACATTTTACTTTCAAAGCTGTCTTATTTGTCTGTGCTTCCTTCTGTTCTCTTCTTTTTAAACCATTTAACCATTTAAAAATGATTTCGACAGCTCTCTCTCTTTTTTTTTAAAGAATCATCATTATTAAAATGTCCCAACTGTAACACATATTAAGGAAGAGAAAAAAAAACCTTGTATCAAATATATATATAGTTAATTAAAATTAATCCATATAGTAGCCATGCCCCCCTCCCCAATTTATTTTCCTTTTTTCACTGTGAGTTCATAACTTTTCTGTTAAAAGTTAGTAACACATTGTAGACTCATTGTATTGGTAAAGACTTTTCTTTTCTTCCAGAGTTTTTTTTATCTTCACAATGTTTTGCCCTTGTCCTTTATCTTCACCACAATTTATTCAGTCATTTCCCAAATGATAATCACCTTCTTACTTTCTAGTTCTTTTCTTTTTCCTTTTCCCCTCCCCTTCCCCTCCCCTCCCCTCTCATTTTTCTTCTCCTCTTTCATACTTTTTGTGTTTCTGTCTTTTCTCTTCCTAGAATTATCTTTCCTTTTAAACCTATTGCATTTCCCACCTCCATTTCCACTTGTTTCTCTAATGATTTGGATGTTTTCTATACTTTTGTCTATTTTGAATGAGAGCAGCCTTACTTAATGCCTGCCCACCCACTCTTTGTCCATGTTTGCATACTCTTCTTTTGCCCCAATTTTAAGAAATGCCAATTTCTACTCCCTTTCTTCACTAGTATATTCTTTTCACCCTCCCTTTTCTTTTCCCTCTTCAGATATATCAAACAGAATCAATCCACCCCCCAGGTCACTTGTTAATCTTACTTGATTCTCTCAATACCTTTGAAGATATTAAGATAGTAAAGTGACCCCCCCTTTCCATCTATTTTAATATTAACATTATATCACCAAATAATTTCTTTCAATTGCTCAAATAAATTTATTTTTCTAGGTTTCTCTTGACTTTTCACTTTATATTTCAAAATTCCTACTCAGCCCTGATCTTTTCATCATAAATGTTTAAAAGGCCTCTATTTAATTCGAAATTCATTTTTTTCCATTTAGGTTTATACTCAACTCTGCAGGATGAGTTATTCTTGATTATAATCCTATATGCTTTGCCTTTTAAATATTGTATTCTCAGATTTCTCATTTACAGTAGAATCTGTCAGATCTTGTGTGATTATGACAGGTTCTTTGGTATTTTAATTACTTCTTTCCATATACTTGCAGTATTTTTTCTTTAAACCAGGAGCTGTGGATTTTGGCTATGATGTCCCTGAGACTTTTCTTTTGGGAGTTTCTTTCAGGAGCTAATTGGTACATTCTTTCTATCTTTATTTTGCTCTCTGATTCTAACAGATCTAGATACTTTTCTTTATTTTCTTGAAATAATATATCCAGGCTTTTTTAAGAATAATGGTTTTTCAGGCGGTCTAATGATTTTGAAATGTCTCTCTTTGACCTGCTTTCTAAGTCAATTATTTTGATATCAGATATCTTACAATTTCTTTTATTTTTTTCAATATTTTTATTTTTTCTAATATTTGTTATTTTCATTGATTTCTGTTTGGTCTGTGCTGTTTTTCAGAGAGTTCTTCAATTGCATTGTTAGCCATTTTTCTTCTAAGCTAGTTATTCTCCTCTTAATTTATTCTTCCAGATTTTTTAAAGTTTCTTGTTTTATTTTTTGTAAGTATTCATGTAATCCTTCTGGAGAATCCATTTTTTCTTCCCGTTGAGTTTCTGCTTGTACTTATTACTTATTTTTTTCCTTATTTGGGGTGTATGGGTAGAAATCACTAGGATTACAAATTAAAAAAAAAACTGATCAGTGTCTTCTTTAGTTTACTTATTTCTCCAGTTTTCATTCTTGAGTTAGGGCTTTGTGCCAAGACCAGGCCCTGCTCCTGCTCTGTTTCTGGGTGAACTGGTTGGCTCTGTGGGGCTTTGCTCTGGTGTAATAGGAATGGGACTTTGAAGATCTTCCCTGCCCCTTAATAGACCTAGGGGAATTTGAAGACCTTCTTTGCTTTGAAAGTAAACTCTGCCCCCTAATAGGCTGAATATAGTCACATGGAGCCTGTGGTAGGAAGACTTTGCTGAAGGGTAGAATTGAGTCACAGGAAGTTGGTAGTCAGAACTAGAGAGATGGTGGGAGAGAGAGGATGCTCAGGCAAGAAGATAGAAAGGTTTGTGAGTAAATATTGATCTTGTATTAGATTGTGGGAAGGCTAAAGGATGCTATGGCTCTCTGTGTTGTTATAGCTTCTTAACTTCATTACTCCTATGATGGAATTGGCTTACTGGTTTTAGGATTCTGTTTTCTGGTGTCTAAATAAATGCTTTGATTCTGTCCTCTATATGGAAAGTTTGTTATATTTTGTAATGGAATGCCATTAGATATTTATAGTCACAGTCTTTATCATAATTCTGGGGTGCTGTAAATATTGCATTGGCACTACATGTGAGTAAGCTAGATACCTGAAATGATCTTCAGGTACTGGGGTCAGGCCCCCTGGATTTTTGAGGTTTAGGGTGGTAGCTATTCTGGGGCCTATAGCATCTAATGTCCTAAGGACTTGGTCTACTTGGACACTTGAATATTGCCATGCCGAACTGATTTCTGCTATTCCTTGGGTCTTTCAACATCCCTGCTCTGGGGTTTTCTGACCACCCTAGAGCTTTCTGACCACCTTAGGGCTATGTGGGGCCCTCCATTCTTGCTGTTTCTGCATACAGAGCCCTGCTGGTCAAATGATTAAAGGGGCTGTGATCAGTACAAATGAAATCAAAGAAATTTCAATTTACTGAAGTATTTTCATTGCTGTAGAGTAGTTAAAGAATATAGACACGTAAGGAAGATACCCAATTTATTTAATCCAACTTCAGAAGAATTTTCTTCTACGTATTTAAAGAAGTAGGATTGGCATCATCTTTGTTCTATTAACGGTAATGACTATTAAATGCAATGACTCAAGCAGAGGGTCCCAGATTGTTTGGCACATTAGAAACGAATATTATGCTGCCTCATAAAAGCAATTATTAGCAGGGAAATGTAATATGTTACTTTCACCAGTCAACAAGAAATGTAATGGGCTTAGTTGGGTTTTTAAAGAAACTGCCTCAAAGATAGCCACTACCAAGATAGGAATTCTTAACTTTTAAATTCGTAGTTCTAAGTTGTTTTACAAATTTTACATGCTTTGAATGTTGCTTTGTCTATAGACTTATGATTTACCTTAAAACCTAATGATAATATGTTTTTATTCAATAGAAATCTTTGGAAAATATATAATGAATTCAAAGCAATTATCATGAAATGCCGATACGATTGAAGATTGCCTAAAAATAGTATTGAGCTAATTTGATTAAAGCCATATATTACAGTATATTTATTTCTTCTTTACCATTCATTGTTTGACACTTGTGGAGCAAACGGATGCTAATATAATGCATTAGGAAGAATTTCCCTCCTGAGAGCAAATCTAGCTTAGCAAAGTGATATTTAATGTTTTCTATGATATTTATTTAACTAAAATGGCTGGTTAGATGTTAAACAGAACAGAGGTTAATGATCTTTGTTATTGGTATTATAAAAAATTAAAAAAGAATAAAATAGGGTTAATGATGTATGCCATTATTGTTATCATGGAGATTAAAAACATGCAGTTGTCGGCTACGTTGAAAAAAATGGGCACCAAGCTGTGAGTAATTAGCAAAATTATATTATCTTCTAACCTTATAATTAATTACTTTGTTTAGCTGTAGTATTTTTTTTTTAATGCTGGTCTTCAGTGAATTTGTGTAAATATAAAAATCTGTGCATAATTTTACATTAAAGTGACAAAGCAAACTGGTTATCATTTTCTTCCTTTGAGAAGAGACCCAGTGGAACATGTAGTCAGTACTAAACACATTGAATGGCATGCCATGTGACTTCGAAATAAAGCTAAAACTTGAACATGATTATTTTAAGGAGGGATTAAGGAACTTTCGAGGCCTTCTAAACCTCCCCTACATTTCTGTTTCTCTCTATCAGACTCAACAGTTCTATGTCCTTCCGTCTTAAATGCCATTTCTTATTCCACTATTTCTTTGTCATGTGGATATTACTTTAATCCACTTATTTCCTTCTTCAGAATTAAAGTATTTGTTGGGTCATTCTAGAAAAAAATGCATTTATGCATTTATCCATTAAATTTAATCTCCAAAGTCCTCTTTTAAATACCTACTATGCATAAATCACAGTGCTAGTTGATAGGGACACAAAGACAGCCCTGTCCCTTGCCCCTGACAGGTTTGTATCTAACACACCCTATTTTAAATTATTTTCCACTGAAATGATTTTCTAATACTTGGGATATTCTGGAGTTGACTCTGAGTGCTCAATAGCTGTTCTGGTTGAGTGTAGGCTTCAGCAGGCCACACCAACCCAGAGTCTTCAGCTTAGCTAAGTTTGGAAGGTCTCATTGCCATATGGTTGGCTACCAGATGGAATGTTTGTTGTTTTGATCTCTTGTGACAGGCTGTGCTATATATAGAGGAAAGAGAGTTAACCTCTGAATCAGGGAAGATCTGGATTCAAGTCCTATCTTTTGCATATACTGGCTGGCTGACTCTACACCACTGGAGGTCTTCAAAAGAGTGCTGAATACCCACTTATTTGGAATGTTTCAGGAACAGTCTGAACTGTTTGAATTCTTATTTCCTTTTCATCTCTAAGATTCTAGTTAATGAAAAAATAATTATAAGATACTTAAAATGTAAAGTCCTATTCTAGGTTCTGTGAGAGAGACAATAAAATAGAAAATATAATTGTTTCCCTCAAAAAGCTTACATTGGAGACACAAGATATATAACTGTGCCTACGTTTCTTCATCTGTGATATTGGGGGAGGGGTGGACTCAATAGCCTCTATTAGCCTTTGGTTCAAAATTTGTGCCCCTATCTACTACAAAATAAACTTTGTAATAGAAGGTAATCTAATTTCATTGGCAAATTCCTAGTAGAGTCAATAAAAAGCTATGAATATTCAACAACACTATTTTATAGATCATAGGACTATATATATAACACACACATACAGACATACATATATACACACATATGTGTGCATATATATTCATACATATATGCATATATCCATATTCATATAGTGAATTAACTGAAGGGAACTGTCAATCTTCTTAGAGATTTTTGACAGTCCAAGAGTCTGATAGAAATTATCTCAGGAATTATACGTAATGGAGATTCTAAACACTAAAAAATCATTTCTATAATGTAAATAAAACCAGCAATATAATGAATTTTCTCAAGAATAGAAACAAAAGAGCTCTGAAGGTTTAAGTAGTGCTCCACAATTTCACATGAGATTCCCATCTTTTTTTTAGCTGAATACAGAAATGTTTATGGTAATTGTTGTGTGTTAAGTGCAGAATAACAAGAAATGGATAAAACTATTAAAATATATTAGAAATACATTAAAAGAAGAAACTGAGGTGGATCTTCAAGTATAGTTTATTTTTTCCTGCAACAATAGTAGCTCTTTGAAGGGACATATTCTTTGAGCATCTAACAGCAGGGCTTCTTATGACCTTTCACTGAGGGCAAATGAAAAAAGGGAGAGTGGATTGTATGTGTGTATGTGTTTGTGGGTACTATGTTCAATACCATACCTGTGTGTGTTTCTTGAGATCCTTTTCTGATTAAGTGGGGCATAAGGAAGATAAGAACCAAAGCAATATATCATCTGCCTACTACCCACAGTTAGTCAGTGGACAAAAGTATATCAATATAGCTGGGAGCATCATCAGGATTCTGAGCATGTGGAGGGCAGACAGGCATGAGATGTGAGCATGTTAATTGTCCTCTTCCAAAGGTCAGTCCGCTTCAGTGGGGGTGTGAGTCTGGATCCAGGGATGTTCCCTAAACATCTTCAGTTCACTTATTCTGATGTCACCAGTGAAATCTCATAATCTGTGGTGACATTGGAAGATTTCAATAAAATTACAGCAGAATTTTTGGCAGAAGGAAAGAGATTTTTGCTTCATTCCTATCCAAACAAATCTTCTAAGAAAGCTGACATTTCTTTGTTCCGTTTCAGTTTTAGTCCTTTTGTACCCCCTCCCCCTTCCTGTAAGCACCCATAGGCATTTGTTTATTGTTTTGCTTTTTGAAAGAAAAGCTCCAAAAAAAATAAAATAAAATAAAAAATAAAATAATAAAAAAAAAAAAGAAACAACAGCTCTTCCTTTGGAAAATAAATTGCAACATTCAGGAAATTTCTTATAGAAAGCTCCAGGCAATATTGGCTGTATCATTGGTGTTTCAAAAAGAGAATGGATCACCACTGACAGACAACTCTCTGTCAGAGAGTCAACAAATTCAGTTCAATTCGATAAACATTTATTAAGCACCTACTATTTGCAAGGCATTCTGCTAGGTGCTGGAGACACACAAATAAAAATGAACACAGGCTGTGCCTTCTAAGAATGGAGTCTAATGGGTGGGGGTGGGGTGGAGAAGGCCACAAGCTAGTATAATGTGAGGTAGAATATAATGGCAAAGGAAACCTGGGGGGGGGGGGGGAATGGTATTAAAAACAAACAAACAAACAAACTTGGGGAGGTAGAAACAAAACTAGCTTTTAGCTCGAGTGGTCATGGGAAACTTTGTGGAAGGGACTGTACCATGCAAGAAGGAAAGGACTCCAATAGCAGAAATGTGGAGGGGAATTCCTTCTAGGAATGGGAAATTACTTGCATGAATGCACAAAAATGTAAAACAAAGTTGCAGAATAGCTAGTGGACTCATTTGTCAGGAGCCTAGATTTTGGAGGATCTTAAAAAATTTATATTATTTTATTTTATAGGCAATAGAGGACAACTGAAGGGTTTTAAAATGAAAAGTTACAAGATCAGTCATGCCTTGAGGATGAATGGGAAAGAGGAAGAGACTGGCATTAATGAGGCCTATTAAGAGGCTACTGTAATAATGAGGGTGATAGATGATGAGGGTTAAGTTAGGGAGGTGATCATATGAGTGGAGTGGAAGGAAGAGATGCAAGATACATTGTAGAGCTAGAATGGACATAGAAGAAAGGTAGGGCTATATATCCTCAGTTCTGCCTTGAAATTAAGGTGCCAGTGGAACATTCAAGTGGAGATGTTCAAGAAAGGTAGGGCCAGGACTTAAGTCATATATATATATATCTAGTCTTCCTTTCTTGCTCATCTTCATTATAATACATACATACATATATCTAGACATACATATCTAACATACACACATACATACATACATATGTGTGTGTGGCTAGTCCTCATTTCTTTCTTGAGTTCCAGCCCTGCCTTTTCAATTTTCTCTTGGACCTCTCCACTTGAGTATTCTGAAGGCACTTGAAAGGGACCCCAAAATGAAAACTCTCGGGAATTTTATAGCCAAAATCCAGAGCACCCAGATCAAAGAGAAAATATTTCAAGAACCAGAAAGAAGCAATTTAAATATCATGGACATTTCAGGATCACACAAAATTTAGCAACTTTCACAATAAAAGAGTAGAGGATTTGGGATATGATATTCCAGAAGGCAAAGGAATTAAGATTACAACCAAGAAAAACTCACCCAGAAAAACTGAGTGTAATACTTCAATGAAAAAAAAATAGATATTTAGGAGGACTTTCAAGTGTCCTTGGTGAAAAGACGAGAGCTGAAAAGAAAATTTGACATCAAAACAGAAGACTCAAGAGAAGCATACAAAGACACACATAAAACAATAATCATAAGGTGCTCAATAAATTTTAACTGTTAACATTCCTATATGAGAAGATGACATAAATAATTCCTAAGAACTTTACCATTATTGGAGCAGTTAAAAGAGTTAAGATAGAGGCCATGAGTATGAGTCGATTATTTCCTCCAAAAAATGAAGTGGTAAAAAAAGAGGGATATATTGGGAGAAGATGGAAGAGAGAAGTGGAATGGGACAAATTTTCTCACATAAAAGAGGTGGACAGAGAAGAGCTTTTACAATGGAGAGGGAAATATTAGTTTGAAGAGGAAAGAATATATTCAGTTGTACACAGAAGTGTAACTTACCACATAGGGAAATAGGAGGGAAAGAGGAAAGATATATAAAGGTTTGGGAGAATAAAAGCGAGCGTGGGTTAAGGGAGATATTGGTCTGAAGCAAAGCAGATTTTTGAGGAGGGATAGGATAAAAAGAGGGAAAGAAGGATAAATGGAATAAAATAGGATAGAGGAAAATACAGTTAGTAATCATAACTGTGAATGTGAATGGGATGGGCTAACCCAGAATCCAACAGTATGTTTTGTACAAGAGGCACACTTGAAATAGAAAGACATACAAAGGAGGAGAATCTAATATGCTTCAGCTGAAGTAAAAAAAAAAAGGCAGGAGTAACAATCATGGTCTCAGACAAAGAAAAAGCAAAATAGACATAATTAAAAGAGATAACTCCTACATTTTGCAAAAAGGTATCATTAAAATGTTATCAAATATTAATGTTGATATTAATATTAAATATATTAATAAATACAATATTAATATTAAAAAGTTTCTTAGCAAAATTATCTGATAAAGTCCTCATTTCTTAAATATATATAGTAAGTACGGAACTAAGTCAAATTTATAAAAAATGAAAGTCTTTCCCAACTGATAAATGGTCAAATGATATGAACAGTTTTCAGAAGAAAAAAATCAAATCTCTAGTCGTAAGAAAAAAACACTCTAAATGGCTATTGATTAGAGATAGGCAAATTAAAATAGCTGTGAAGTATTACCTCACACCTTTCAGAAATGACAAATGCTGGAGAGAATGAGGGAAAAATAGGTACACTAATGAACTACTGGTGGATCAGTGAATTGGGCCAACCATTCTGGAAAACAATTTGTAACTATGCCCAAAGGGCTTTAAAAGTGTGCATTACCTTTTGACCCAGCAACACTGCTCTCAGATCTCAATCCCAAAGAGATCAGAGTAAAAAGAAAAGAATCTGTTTGTACAAAAATATTTATGGCAGCTCTTTCTGTGGTGGCAAAGAATTAAAAATCAAGGGGATAATCATCAATTGGGGAATGACCAAACAAGGTATGGCATGTGATTGGGATGTAATATTTTTGTGCTATAAGATATGATGAGGGGAGGTGGTTTCAGGAAAAAAAAAACTATGACAAGACCTATACAAACTGATGCAAAGTGAAATGAGAAAAACCAAGAGATTATTGTGCAAAGTAATATAGCACCATTGTAATGAAAAACAACTGTTAAAGACTTGTGAAAGAACTGTGAATACAAACTGAAGTAGGTAATGGTAAGGGGAATTTGAAGATCTTCCCTGCCCCATAATAAGCCCAAATTGAACTCTAGGACCTTCCCTGATTTGAAACTATATTCTTCCCCCTAATAGGCTGAATGCAGTCTCATGGAGCCTGTGGTGGGAAGAATTTGCTGAAAGATGGAACAGAGCTCACAGGAGAAGCTTGCTTTGAGGGAGGCTTGTTTTTCAGGAAGGCACAACTTTTGTTAGTTTGTAGTCAAGTGGATCACAAGGGTTGTGACATCCTCTGACCCTGGAGAAGGCTATGTATTCCTCTGAGGGGAGGTTTTGCTTTGGGGCTCACTGTGGGAAGAGTTGTGTGATTTGGCCAGATGAGACTCTGGGCAGCCTTTGAGCTCCCCCGCTTTGAAAACCTAGGTGTTGGTGCCTCTCTCTCTGGTGACTACCTGTATGTATATAGTACTCAAACAGCTAGAAACCCTATCTGTTGGTCTGCTGAATTGTGTTATTTTCTCTCTGTGTTTTTTTTTGTTGTTGTTGTTTATTTGCTTGTAATCTTTTTGTATTCTCTGAAGTTCAGGATGCTGACTTTTTCCTGTGAACTAAATAAATGACGTATGTTTGATTAATGTAAGATTGTTAACCCTTTTTGAGTTGCTTTTCTTCAGAAAAGCAGATCAAAGAACCTGTGCCAGCAGCCGTCCTGGGTATGCTAAGGTTCTTGCTTCTACAAAGTATAATTTTCTCATTTTATTTTTCATGCTTTTTAGAAAATATGTCTAATATGGAAATATGTTTTGCATGATTTCACACGTATAATTGATATCATATTGTTTGCTTTCTCAGTAAGTAGGGGACAAGATGAGAGGGAGGAGGAGAATCTAAAATTCAAAATTTAGAAAGAAAAGAATATTAAATAAATAAGAGACTTTTAAAAAGAGAAAAAAAGAAAAATCACTATTTTTAAAAATTAGGGAAAATTTTATTAGAAAGACTTTTAGGGACTATAGGTAAACAATATGTGAAAGGAAGAAACTGGGTAATATTGGGTTGGTTAAATCTTCAACAAAGACCTCTATGTTAAGTGAATTTTTGTCTTTTCTAAACATTAATAAATGTAGCTAATTCTTGAAGCTCTCTGTAAGAAACACGCTTAATGTGATAGTTTAGTTTCTAAAGTAGTTAATGACATTTTTCTAGAAAATTGTTAGTTTCCTTAATCCTAAATTTAGCATTTAAAAAATGTGGTTCATGTGGGGGAATGTGTGTGTGTGTGTGTGTGTGTGTGTGTGTGTGTGTGTGTGTGTGTGTGTGTGATAGATATCTTTGACAGTCTGATGAAGCCTGTAGGTCCCGTCTCTGAATGTTATTAAATAATATAAGAGGGGTGGTTGGTGGTATAGTGAATAGAGCACTGGCCCTGGAGTCAGGGGGACCTGAGTTCAAATTTGGCCTCAGACACTTAACACAAAAATATTCATGTCATCTTGGGCAAGTCACTTAACTCCAATTGCCCTACCTTCCCCTCTCCAAAAAAAAAAAAAGCAAAAAAATAATATAAGGAAATGGTACAGTTTAGTGATTATAAATATAGCTTTTCTAAACCTGGAAAAACTTATATGAACTGATATTGAATGAAATGAGCAGAACCAGGAGAACATTGTACACAGCAACAGCCACATTGTACAATGACTAACTTTCATAGCCTTGGTTCTTCTCAGCAATGCAAGGAACTAAGGAAACTCCAAAAGACTCAGGATGAATAATGCTATCCACATCCAGAGAAAGAACTTTGTAGTCTGAATGAAGATGGAAGAATACTACTGGCTTTCCTTTTCTTTGGTGTTTTGTTTCTTCTTTCTCGTGGCTCCTCCCATTAGTTCTAATTCCTCTTCATATTATGACTAATGTGAAAATATATTTCATATGAATATATAAGTAGAGCCTATATCAAATTGCATATTTGGGGAGGGAGAGGAGAGTGAGGGGGAGAAAATTTAAAACTCAAAGTCTTATGGAAGCGAATGTTGAAAGCTAAAAAGAATTAATTTGTTATAAAAAAGATAAATACAGTTTCTCCCATCCAAGTTCACAATCTCCCAGAAATCTATCCACAGAAACCTGGAGTAGGGGATGACTCTGTGTTCAGACATTCAGTTAAACATCATTGTTTTAAAGGAAGGTTTAGAAATATATAGTAGGGTTTAAATGGAATCAGTAATATTCAAGCATGGGAAAGGAGAGCTACTTAGAAAACCTTATTCAGATTACTTCACAAGTAGTTCTCAGACTGTTAAGCTTCAAAAATATCATTCATTAAATCTATATTGCCTCCCCTTCCTCAGTTTCCAATGTTATCCCTTTTGTTAGGTCATGGACACAAGTATGCCTGCTTATTTTCACTGCCATGTTAACTGATGACATTTTTAATGATTGTACAGTTCAGGAATATTCATGCTTCCATTGACTAGAACAAAAACAACCATGTTGATGAAAATTTGAAAAGTTCAGGGACATCAACTGTTTATTTGCTACAGTCTGGTAAAGGGTTAGGAATGAAATCTTTCAAGTCAAAAATCTATTTATTTTTTATCATACATTTAAAAGCTATGACTCATAGGACTTATTTTTTGTTGTTGTTTTCTTGTCTGTCATCATCAGTGATCATCTTAATGAACTTTAAAACTTTTATACTAGAGGTTCAGCATTAAATGTCAGATAGCTCGTTTCATAGGTAAATTTTTCTTTTACATTTTTACACTTCTGTCAGCAGCCATAACACTATAAGCTCTTTGATTTTTTTCCCCAATGAAATATAGTATCAACAGGAAATACTTCTAGTCTAGATTTCTGTTTTTTCCAGCATCATACTGGCTGTGGTAAGTATGATTAGGGGTAGAGATCATGATTCTGGAATATTCTCAGTAAGCCATGATTGGAGCTCTTGTATGATTTAGAATACAATGCTGAACTTATTTACTAACTGTCTGACTTCCCCTGTACCTTCTCTAACCAAACATTAGATATCAATTAATTGCAATAACTTTTAATACTTTACTTTTAAGTTAAACTTTTTTTGAACCTAAAGGATTTTATGTCTATGTTATCTTCTTCTTTCTAAATGCAAAAAGAGAAAATAGCTT
>CM053582.1:397626292-397685824 GCA_028627135.1 Pseudochirops cupreus | reverse complement strand
CTTCCCCCCCCCCCCCCCCCCGCCCTGGAGGGTTGTATAAGGTGTAGGATGAATTAAATAGAGATATGAAACTCTTAATATTAGCTAAATTCCTTCCAAATGAACTTTAAGGTTCTAAGAAAAGTAGGAATATTAAAAAAAAAACTGAAGGAGGAAAGTAGTGATATTAAATAAATTTGAATAAAAATGAGACAATCTTAGGAAAAAATAAGGAGAAAGTTTTACAAAATGAAACTGATGAAAAAAGGGTGTTCTTTAAAGAAATGGGGGAAAAAATTCACATGAGCTATTTATATGTCTACCTGACAAAGTATAACATACTGTGTTAAAATATATCCATTCTCAACATGATTTTCTCCACTTTAGGTGGACAGTTGTATAAATTTGATTCACAAAACAACAAAAAAGAAAATAACTTTGGTTTAAATTTCCTTCATATATATTAGAAGCCATTGTAAATACTGACAATCGTTGTTAAAATTACCCAAGTATTACTGAAAATATAGCTATTAACCATTTTCTGCAGTTGACAGTGTGAAAAAATCAAGAACAGAAAAAAAGGTATGAGAAATATCTTTATTCTTTTCATGGTTCTGTTTAGTCCCATTCATTATATAATCATACATTAAGTAGCACATTAATTGCCCTTCAAGTTATGGGAGATGTGCCAGCCAAGGTTTAGAGAAGTAATTCTACTTTGTTTTCTCAACCTTTGGGTTCATAAGGCAAAAGAATCTAGGGCATTACCTTTGTTTTCATGAAATTTGGCACAGATATAAATCTTGTCTCAAGAATACTTTGTCGTAACTCTTTAAATTAATGTGCCATATAGTTTTCAATGTTTTTTATTGCACTTATGAAAAAATATATGCTTCCTTTAGCCTCTAATTTAAACTTTACAAAGTCCCAGAGCTTTTAACTAAGATTGAATAGTCTAGTAGAAAATTTTTTGAAATATTTTCAGAAGGATATGAGTCACAACGCTGTTGGAATCTTTGTCTTTTATATGTTTGTGTATGTATTCACATATATGTATACATGTATATATCACATACATTCACACATGTGCATTAGTTATTGTGATGCTTATACTTACTCAACTAAATTAGCTGTATCACCCAGGAACATGCCACGTCTACCGTAAAAGCTTCAACAACATTTTGGTTAAAATGAAAAGTAGAATGAAAATATATTTCATATGTTGGCATATCTTGGAAAACGGAGATAAAATAAGTAAACAATCTATGTTTTCAGACATGACAAAGTATAAAATATCTACATGGCTTGCCTACTGTGATCTATACTACCTGGTATCCATCTTCATTAGTCTTGGAATGCTCCCATTCACAATGTTAGAGGTGAAAGGGACCTCAGAGGTCATCTAGTGAAACCCCCTTGTTTTACCGATAAGGAAACTGAAGCCCAGAAAATTAAGTGACTTGTCCAAGGTTGTAAGAGGTAGAATCAGGATTCAACTCAGGTCCTTTGATGCTAACTCTCACATCCTCCCCACTATATCATAAGCTCTTATTCTTTTTGGAACAGGAATGATATATTAAAAAGAAATTAAATGCAATAGACATACTGGAGGGCAGGGAACATGAATTCCTCATCTTCATCGAAATTTCTCTAAACATGGAGCACAATTCCTTACTCATAGTAGGTTCCCAAAATGTCCATTGAATTGAATTGCACTAACCATTTACGATAAAATAATAATTACAGACCCGGCCATTGACAATTTTTGTTATTTTCAAGAGAGAGGGTACCTATGAAGAAAGGATTTTCTTACTGAATAAATTGTGCAAACTAAGCTGTTAATCAAATTATTTTAAGCCAACTAAGACAACAAATCTTCATATGCTTCATATCACACACACACAAGAAAAAACTCATGGTGATATCATTTATATTAACTCATCTTCCTTTTAAAGGCTAATAGCTGAAACAGTGACTGTCTCTTTCTCTCAGTGTTGACTGTAATACGGAGCTCTTTTCCCTTAGCTTTCTTCATTGAGTTCTCTCAGTCATAAAATTACAGTTCTTTAAAAAATTCTGTGTTTCAGACTTTTCCTTAATTCAAATTCAGCTTCTTCCCTTTAGATTGAATTAGCTTTTCCTGGATGTTTTCAGCAGAAGATTCAGTGGTCCCCAAATAAATATTGTTTTTCATAAACAGTTCTCAGCTAAATTACTACTTTAAAATTTATGACTCTGTCACTGAAAAAAAAATGCTTTTGGAGGAAGCCCCTCATAATAGAACTGTATTTCTTCCTCCTGTTTCTCACTTTTTTTTAAAATTAAAGATTTCCATCCTTTCATTTTATGTCCTTATTATGACCAATATGAGCAACTTAACTTTTTTCTTCTCAACAATCTTTATTAGTATGTGCATATACCCTTTTCATCATCCATCTAAAGCAGCTCTCAAACTGTTGATTTAACTGCATTTTCTCCACATTAAAATGTGAACTATCACCAATATAAACTTCTTGAAATATTTTTTGTCTTTATATCTTCAGTGTCCAATTCAGTACCTTGTACATAGTAGGCACCTGATACTTACTGAATTTGATTGAAGTCAGTCATCATGTTGCTATTGTGTGGACCCTGTATAAACTAAAGTACTGTTTTGCTATCCTCATTTTGAGTTCAGTTTAGAAAACTCTGATGCTGTTTACATTTTTGTAAGTGTCTGCATTATGTATTCTTCTCTGGATAACTTTTTTTCTTTTTAAAAACTTTTGGGGCAACTAGGTGGCACAGTGAATAGAGCATGGAGTCAGGAGGATCTGAATTCAAATGTGACCTCAGACACCTGATCCTTACTAGCAAGTCTCTTAACCACAATTGCATTGCCTTCTTCACTCCAAAACCTAAAAACAACTTTTACTTTATGCCAAAAAGTGATATTCGAATCATCAGGTCTTTTCAGACTCTTCAGTATCCTTTTGCAAAACTCATGCTTGAGGGAAGTTTTCTTTTTTCTCTCCTAAGCCACTCTTATTTCTTATAAATTCATTTAGAAATTTCACATGGTTTACTTCATTCATTCATTTGTTCATTCATTCATTCAACATTTTTAGGCATTTGCTTTGTGCCAAGCACTGTGCTAGATGCCACAGATATGAATACAAGAAATGAAAAGCTTTTTCTCAGCTTTATATTTCATTGGTTTTTGGCATCTGTTCTTTGCTCAATGCACATTATATTTTCTTGCCATGCTTTTCCCGGACTCACTGCTTGGGAACCATAAAGTAGACCTTTTCTAAAAGAGATCAAATTTGTTTCAGTATCTACTCTTTTATCTCTGTTTTCTAGAATTTGTACATTTGATTGCCTGTTTCTGTGTTGTACCTGGAGCATCTATCTTTTGAATGTAATTTTTAGATAAATTTAGGGAACTCCAGTTTCTCTGAGATATATACACTGCTTTTCATTGGTATTCTGTTAAAATGCATTGTTATTTTCAAAGAATTATAACTATGGTTTAAATCTACATAGTTCTTTACTGTTTACAAAGCGCTTTGCTAGTTTATCTCATTTTATCAGTCAGAATTCCTACATTCTTGGCGCTTTACCAAATATTATAAATTGTTGGTATTGGCACTAAAAGGAAGCCTAGATATTATCAGATGCTACCCTCTCATCTTGCGGTTGAGAAGATGGGGCTGGAGAAATTAGATAACTTCTCCAATGATACTTGGTAGAGTCAGCCCTAGAATCTAGGTCTCCTGACTCCTACTTCAGTGCTCATTCATCTATTTATCCAAGTAACATTTACTAAGTTCCTGTAGTGTACAGAGCATTTTGCTGCATACTAAGGGAGATTTAAAACTGAGATCAGATGCAGTCCTTACCTTCATGGAGTTTACAGTCTGGGTTTGAGAGAGAAGGGGCACAAACACACAAGTACAAGGTTCTGCCTGCCATACTGATTTGGCTATTGTTATAAACAGTTAAATACAACACTGAGGAAAATCACCCCATGTTCTAGCCTTCCTCATCCTCCTGGTCATTTTTATAAAGAGTGGCAGTGGGGACAGCTAGTTGGCTCAGTGAATACAGTGCCGGCCCTGGAGTCAAGAGGACCTGGGTTCAAATCCAGCTTCAGACACTTGACACACTTACTGGCTGTGTGACCTTAGGCAAGTTACTTAACCCCAATTGCCTTGCTTTCCCCCTTCAAAAAAAAAAAGAATGTCAGTGTCAATCTAGAAGGGAGAAAGAGAGCATTATGAAGCAGCCTGAGAAATTTGGGTAGAAAGGGAAAGGGTAGATCCACTAGATTTGCTTTAATAACACTAGTTGGAAAAAGAGGAGATAATGAGTCAAATATGTGTGTGTGTATGTATACATACACATAATATATATGTCTCTCTCTCTCTCTCTCTCTCTCTCTCTCTCCATATATATATATATATACATATATGTGACCCAGGGTTTTAAAATTATTAATTAATCTTCCTTTAATCCTTCCTTCATTTATCCATACCTATCAATTCATCCATTTATATACTTGTTTGTTCATTAGTTAATTCATTTATCCATGCATTGATTTATTTGCTTGTTGTCATTGTTTATTTTTCTGTTTGTTCATTTCTACTGGCAACTAGGTGGCAAAGAGGACAGAGTTCTAGGTCTGAAGTTCAAATCCAACCTCAGACAGTTATGTGACTTTGAGTAAGTCCCTCCACCATTTCACTTCATCTTAGTTTCCTCATCTCTAAATGGGGGTTAATAATAGTACTTATCTTACAGGGTTGTTGTGAAGATCATATGAGGTACTATTTATAAAGTTCTTAGCCCAATGTCTCACACATAGTAGGCACTGTATAAATGCTTTTTTGTATTTTTCAGTGTTATTTAGCAATAGCTAACGATTACCACTTTGTCTTTAATCAGCCACCTCCCCAAGTTACCACAAGCTTCCAATAGTCAGGGATGCTGTAAAGTGAAAGATAGAACAAGGCAGTCACTCTGATTTAGCATGATCCTATTATCGGCATTCCTCTGGTTAAGGTCAACCCCTATAACACATTAGTGCATAGGGGTGACCCTAGATTCTTTAAAGCCTTGAAGGTAAAGCAGATTCTGGCAGGTCTCGACAAGACAGAAAGGCTTTGATTCCTGTCCTAGTGGCAGTTCACATACCTGTCATCTGATGACTGATCTAGGTGAATTCATGGTGAGTCATGCAGGTTGGTTTTATTCTGACAGTTTCTTGACAACCACTCTTACACGGCTGTACAGAGGTTTCAATTTGTGTCAGTAGAGGAAATACCTCCCATTGATGAAATCACAGATCCTGGAAGATGTGTGGGATTAGATGGGTCTCCTTTTAGCTCACTTCATTCCTTGATTGATTATAGAAGTTGTCTGGTTTTGTTATTTTTATTTTTATGTGAAATATTGCCAAGCAAAAGATAGGAATTACGAATTCTTTTTTTATGTCTATGCAAACTATTCTCTTGCAGCACATGCATTTCTTCTAGCTTTGTTCCCTGTGGAGATATTGGTGGTGGCTAGAGTATTGTCTTAGAGAAAAGAAGACCTAGCTGTGAATGAATCGTGCCCCAGCTATTTATTAGCTTGTGATTATGGGCCTCTATCAACCTGTTTCCTTACTGGGCAAATGTGGATAATTATAGTGCTTACTTCACAGGTTTATTGTGAAGAATGTATGTAAAATGCTTTGTAAACTTGAAATTGCTACTTAAATATTAGGTATTATTATGTACCTCTATAAAGTCCTTTCTGGAATATTCACTTTAGGGTGGATGTGACTCTAAGTTCTCAAAGGGTGTATCAGTGGAGTGCCAGTTTTGTTGGGTTATGAGACAGTGTTGAAGAGGTTTTGGGGGCACTTAGCAAGTTACTGCATCTGCTTTGTGAGGGTAAGCCTAACTAGTTCAGAAAGACATTTCCAGTAGGCTGGTCAATTGGTGATGAATTTATTGCATCCCAAGAAACAAAATACAAAAATGCCTTTTTCTCCTTTGTGGCCCCCTTCTGAGAATGATGTGGTGATGGGTAGAACAACTGAAAAATGGGAAGAGAGTGATAAGAATCATTTCATTTTTGGACCATCTCTAAACCCAGTAACTTAGCTGTTGGTACTCTTATGTGTTGAGATCCTTGCTTAGTGATCTGTGAATAGTCATATTGATAAATAACTGAATCATGCTGATCTTCACATTCTCAGTATTACTGAGACTAGAAGGTAAAAGAAAATTTGCAGCTAAATGGAAGATAGCTCATAGGTTTGTCTTGAAGGGACAAATAAAGGTATTGTTTGAGATGGTTTTACCCTGCACTCAAAGGCAATAAGAAACATATTTTCTGAGGTGCATTGTTGTCTCATTGCAACATCCTTGAACAGTTAGAAAAAGACCACAGTGGAAATAACTTAGAAGCCAACATCTGCTGGAGAGATAAGTGAGTAGAGAAAGCCAATAAAAAGACTTGAAACGTAGAATCAACATAAAATTTTATGCTTGGTGAATTCAAAACAAAGGTAGATCTGGAGATGAAGGGAAAAAATTATATTGGAAAATAAAGTTTTGGAGAAAGAATGAAGAAATGGCCAAAGCTAATAGGCTATGGATACTTTTGGACAAGGAAAATAGCAAAAAAAAATCACAAAAGATAAAATGGACCCTATTTTAAGAGACAGGAAAAGACTGGTTACCAATGTTTTTGAATCAGTTGCCTGTGCATGGTTAGTCCACTGACTTGTTAGAATAAAAATCTAAATCAATCCCAAACTGAAAGGGTAAAGACGACATGACATGCAATTGAAATAACCATAACTCCACCTCTTTAAGCAAGTTGTTAATGCTGAAAAATGGGAAATGAATTTTTAAAAAATTAGATTGAGAGAAGCCATTATCATTTCCTGAAGAAAGTTAACCATTGTAGATCAATCATCAGAATAAAAAGGCCCAAAGAACTTCAAAACTATCTAGGCACTTAATTTCTTTCCCAATAAGATGGATATGGCAACGAAAGGCAACACTGGTTGAGAGTATAACTCATTTGCAAACTCATATGGAGAAATGTAGTGGAAGGACATTATGGTTATGTTTTTTATTTTTATTTTTTGCTTCACAGAATATTAAGAATGAGTGTAGTGAGGAAAAACAACAGGTTTATAGAAGTCTTAGAATCCCAACTAAGCAAATTCATCCCATGGACACTTATGGATGAAACTAGAAGGAGGTCAAAAAAAAAAGACAGGAAGTGGAAAATATAAACTTTCTGTAGCAAGATATTTCTCCATCAGGAACAAGCAACCATCCCATTTTGGCTCTGATATACTTATGAGGAAGGAGAAATGACATTAAAGAAATCTGAGAAAGCATGTAGGGTCAGACCAAGTATATATAATGGAGTTAAACAATTTTGAAAGATCTGGGGTATTGATTATAAACTATCTGAAATAGACAAGGGCAAAAACACTTAGAAAAAAATCTCGGACAATTTCATTAGTAAGTAACAAAAACAATCCAGAATACATTAATATCTGCCTACTCATAAGCCTACTTTCTCACCTCTGCAAAGTTTTTAGGAGAAAAATCCCATGCATCAAGTGTACCCTTTATGAGGGGGTTAAGCAGGCTTTTACAAAAGATGTACAGGTTTTGCCTCATGAAACTGTCAAAAAAGTAAGTAGAAGAAAAGATCTTGTAGTGGTTGATTGTTGACTAAAAAAACCACATTCAATTCACTATAGCAGAATAATTGATAATATACTATAATAACAAGTATCAATGTGTAATAATAGAGCAAAATGCTGCCTTAAAGTCTCACCTCTGACCATTTCCCATAAATGTCAAAATCATGCAAGATTACTTAAAGCAAGTCATAATAGCAATAATTTAATTAAATAATTATTGGTATCAAGAGAAGCATACCACTTGGAGCCATTTGATGTCCAAGAAGGCTCGCTACCATCACTGAAAATTTTCAACCTAGAATTCATATGAAATAGGGATTCCTATAGGTGTGGTAAGGTAATACTGATACCCCTGCTTTTGGGTAACCAGAATATTGCAGAAAATTCCAAATGAAGATAACTTATGGAAGACCATGTGCTTTACTGATGTTCACCCAATGTCAAAATATCTAGAGTGGATCCCTGTTTGATGGATTTTGGGGAGAAAATTATTTCAAGTCACAGATGGGTTGTGATCTCCAGTATTTGAGAGAATATCTCCATATTCTTGTAATCAGAGATCCATGAGATTTTGAAGGTAATTGAGAGGAGACAATTTAGGTACCAGCTCACCAAGTATTCTTTCGTCTAGCTAAAATAATTTACAAGGTTCTACTTTAATTACTTTTAATTCATTTATTGGTGTTCTTATATAAACACTTTCTAATTCCTACATTCCTCTTAAAATTCAAATGAAAATATTGCATACTGGACCAGTCCAAGGAAATAGGAAAAAAATATTGCTATCTGGCCTTTATTAGTTATATTACTTTGGAGTTTCCTAGAATCATGTTAAATTTTTTTTTAATAGCACAGCACAATGATCAGCAGGTTCTCTATTTTCTCCCTCTCTTCCACCCCCTTCTTTCCACTATTTGGGCTCATGAATAGGCCACCATCTTTTCTTATGGCTAATTGAAGAATTAATAAAATACAGATTTCACTATAGAATGCATTCAATTTCTAATGAATTTAAAAATATTACTGTTTTGGTCAATTTGGAAACTGTGCCTTGAATTAAGCTTGTTTTTATAGGTCTTTCTTTGGCTTTGAACTATTTGCCTCAAATCCCTAACTCTTTACCTCTTTGGGAGAAGGCTTGTTCTAGGCTTTCCACTTTTATTTTTAATAGAGAGCTTAGATGAGGCAGTTTGCTGTGCTGGTTTGACTGCCTGCCATAACACACAATACAGTAAAATGTACAGCTGGTGAAAATCTATTTAGAATTTTTAAAATAAGATACAAAGTAGAAGGCCAAGTGCTTAATTTTTACATGTTATATTTCATTAAAAAAATTCACAGTACCTTTTTGAATAATTTTTATCCATACAGATGTTTAGAATATTGTATGCAAGAATTTACCTTTTTTTGGTAATTCTTATTTTCTTTTCAGTACAGCCATTAATGCAAACAAGGTTAGTGGAATAGGAGGATACACGATCCAGTTTACATGGCTATTTATTAGAAATAACAGATTGTAAGCCTTGAAAGGCCAACTGCCTCAGTTCCTTTAAGTCATACCAGAAGAATGGTACCTGATTAACATATGATAAAATAATTTTAGAAATCTTTCCTTTGTCCCTTCTGCCTCTTCTAGCCAATGACTCATCCTTTCTTCTCTGCTTCTCTGTGTTTTACTGCTAAACTTTGTGGACAGAACTTGTCTGCATTCAATTCTTCTGCTTCCTCTATATCTATTCACTGTTCAGTCCTTTGCAATTCTGTTTCTTTCCCATTATTTCACCTAAACTACTCTTTCAAAGGTTCCTGTTCTTCACCACTCCCCAAACCAAACCCAGTGACTTTTTTTTTAAAGTTCTTTTCTTCCTTGACAGCTGTCATTCTATGGGATATTTTCTTCTCCCTTGGTTTCAGAGACATCACAGTGTAGTTTGAAGACAACCAATCTTAGTTCTCTGCTTCTTTAATGGTCAATTACTTCTCGTATCATGGGAATATCATGTTTGTGTCCTACCCCTTGACTAGTCTATAAGCTCCACGAGAAAAGGGAACAAATGTCTAATAAATTTTGTGTCTCCCTGTTCATTTACTATGTTGTTCTGTAGGGAGTAATACTTCATGAATGTTGAATGAATGAGTAAACTTAAACATCACTTCCCCAGAATTCTATATAGTTCGTATGTCAGAATTTTTAGGGCAATGAAATAATAGAATCTGAGTTGGAAGAATCCTCCCAGGTCAATTGGGTTTACCCATACCTGAAAAAGAACACCCTCTGGAAAACGAATAGCCATCGAGGCTTTTTTTTTTTTTGAAGATGTCAAGTGGAAGGGAACATAACTATGGCCAGAAATAGTCCTTTCTATTTGGGGATAATTCTAGTAGTTAGGACAGAGTTCTAATTGTATAGTGAGCTGAAATCTGTCTCTCTCTAGTTTCTACTCCTTGTTCTCATTTCTGTCCTGATTCTTAACCTGGGACATGCAAACTTGGTTTGTTTAAAAATATTTTGATAACTATTTCATTAAAGCCCATTTCTATTGTAATTCTTTGTTGTTTTTTTTGTATTGTTTTAGACCTTTCAAAACATTACTTTGAAGAAAGGATCCATAGGCTTCACCAAACTATTAAGGGAGTTCATAACAAAATGAAAAAGTTAAAAACTCCAGCTCTAACACAAAGCAAAACAATATCAAATTCTATTTTTGTATGACTGTCATGAAAATACTTGAAGACATCCATCAAGTCCCCTCCTAGGTCTTCTCTCCTTTAGGATAAAAATCCTCATTTGCTTTCTCAGATCTTTAAAAGTTGAAATTCCAGGTACTCACAATAGGCAGAAAAGCTTTTGGTTTTGGAGAGGTGTAATGGGCAATTTTGGTATTCAGTGTAAGAGCGTACTGAAAATAAGCAACACAAATGCCCTTCAAATCAATTTTGCAATTTAGATATGAAAATCATATAATTAATAAATATTATATATTATTATATATTATTATATAGCATTATACATATTATATATAAATAAATATTATATAATTAATAAATATAATAAATTTAGTTGTATATGAATTAAAATTAGTTATCACATTATATAAATTTAACATCCTCAAAATTTCTGTATCTTGAGACAAAGTTCAGCTGGTCTGATCTAGTCATATTTCAGGGTGAGAGGATGGATTAAAGCAGCTTATATGTTTCACAGACTCCAGATTTTTGTAAAATGTGATTGAGAAACTTATTCCTTCATTCAACAAAAATAAATATTGACTTCTTGCTCTATCCTAGGTGCTGTGGGCAAATCCGAGGATAAATAAGATGTATCTTTTGGATTTGAGAAGCTTGTAATCCAGACAGAGAAAGAAAATATGACTCTTACTACTATAATGGGAATGACAACATAAGTGCTTAGGAAAAGAACAAAGTGTGAGACAAGATTGAGGAGTTAGGTCCTTACTTTTTTGTCTTAGAATTCAGCAGGTAAGCATTTTAAGTTATTTTGTTTCCTGCAAGGTGACAAGGTGTTGATTATGGCAGTCCTGCTGAGGCAAAAGAGAATCACTAGCTCATCTAAAATTTTTATCCAACCTCGGGCCTGCTGAAGTAATACACAGTTATGTAGTTAGAGTGATGAAACGGCCGTTTCCTTGCCATCAATTGTTAGTCACCATGGGCAAGTGGCTATTTGCAAAATTGGTTAATGGATGAATAGCCTAGGAACATCATGCACATTTTGTGAGTTATTTCTATCATTTCAACAGTGAAGAAAAGGATGAATTCATTAAGAACTAGGCTACTTTTCTGTATTTTAGTAGTTTTTGTCTCTCAAAGCTATGTTATCTTGGCAAGAAAAAAGAAAAAAAAAGCCACGAATGCATTTCTAATGGACAAATCCTATTTTTATTGAAAATCATATTACTTAAAACATATTTACTTATCACTATTTATTCTTCTGACACAACTACTCACAGGAATATTTTATCTGCCAAGAAACATTGATTTCCATAGGATATTGCTCTAATCTGCAGAGAAAATAGGTCTCTCTCTGTTTTTCATCAATTGATTCAAAAGAACATTTTGGACAAAAAAAGCTTTGTCAAAAAGGAAAAGCCATTGTCTTGAATGCCTGTATTTCGTGCTATTCATAAGTTTGAAATTGTTTTCCTGATTTTCCTAAAAATAAGAAGTCAGTTTTCCTGTTAAGGTTAACTTAGGATATGTAAAATAACCTCATTCTCAAAAAAAAGAAAAGAAAAGAAAAAAAACCCAACCAAATTTGAAATATTTGATCCTTGATAACAGTGACAGTCTTTGTTTCCTAACTATAATTAGATTGTCCCAGTAGCCATCTTAAGTAACTGGTTGATTGAGCTTGCAATCTTATTGTGACATAACCCTACATAGAATGTGGGACAGCCGGGTGAAATCTGCCTATTGACAACTGGTCCTACCTACCATATTGTGATTGTGAGAGACTATAACGTGCTATATCATTCAGAGGTTTACAAAATGTGATTAGTTTTTCCTTTGATTGTAGAATTACACTAAACATTCATAGGGATATAACAAACAATTCAGGCTAATAAAAAACAGTTTGTGTTGGTGTGTGGGAGGTGTGGAATTGACTTGATTTTGTGCCTTTGGAAAAATTTGACATCTGCAGCAAACACAACACATTTTCATCATTTTCAATATAGTCTTAGGAAGGATAATATTCCTGGGGGTTTGTCAATCTTTTGATAAGCAAAAAACAGCTTTTTCCCCCCACAGCCAACAATTGCTTTTCTCATTTCTCCATGGCAGTGTTGGCGCAGTGAATGGTGGAACTGAAGGTCAGTCAAAGTTGAATTTCATCACAGTGCATCACTTGCTCTTGACGTTAATAGGAGGCACATGGTCATGGACTCTTGGTCCAAATGGGAAGAACATGGATAGATAAAGAAATAATACAGGTTGTGAAATAGCATGCAAAAAATCATGAATAAAATAATCTATTGGTGGTTGTAAAACTGAGCTCTACCTTCCAAAATTCTTCAATTTCTCAACTTTTTTTTTCAAGCCTGAAAAAGAATGAGCAGTTGGAGAGGGGATATTAGAAAAGAAACAAATGATCAGATAATCAGAAATGAAAAATGGAGTTACCTAAGCCTTATGATGTTTTGTTAATTATCAATACTTGAGTGTTGATGTTTCTGATTGACATTTGGGAGAAGGAAGAAGATTAAAAAAAATCTGGCAGTGCTTTAGGATTTGTGAAGTACTTAGTATCTCATTTAGTAAGGTGGGTGTTATGTGTATTACTATTCTTCTTTTACAGATGAGGAAATAAGATGAGAATTTAAAGATCTCACTCAAGTTCCTCTAGGTAGTTAGTAATAGTGCTGGCATCTCGACTTAGGTGTTTTGATTCCAAGAAAGTCTTTACAGAAGACTAGGTAAGTGTAGGCTGCTCTTCACTAATCACATATATCTCCCCAGAAGTGAAGGGCAAAGAAAAAAACAATGCATTTTCTGTCAAATGCCTAGCTGAAGTAAAATTGAAGAGGAATTCAAAATCTTAGACTGATTATGCTACATATCTAGAAATTTGTATTTTGATTAAAAAATAAATTTATATTGTGCTAGGTAACATTGTACCTATACCTAACAAATGTAAGAAAAAAAGAAAAGATTTAAAAAATATGCCCTTAAAGTTTCCATTTCAATTAGGTATTGTGGAGTGACTAGAATCCTGGTTGTAAAGTTACGGGACATGAATTCAAGTCTCAGTATTGATGAAGTTTGGTAGAACAGAAAAGTCATAGGCTCTGAAGTCATAGGACCTGGGTTCAAATCTTAGCTCTACCATTTACTACCTCTGTGACTTTGGGCAAGAACTTTCAATTTTCTGGATCAGTTTCCTCATATGTTAAATGTTAGGTGACTTCTAAGATCCCTTTCATCTCTAAAATCTATGATACTAAACTTTAGACAAGTCACTTAACTTTTCTGGGCCTTGTAAAATGAAAAGGTGAAATTACACGATCTGTCTGGTCATTTCCAACTCTAAATCCAAGTACTTATGTTCCAGAGGGGCTATTTCTAAAGTCAATAAAATAATTTTCATTACAGTAGTTAGGAAATGGTTCCAATTATGGAGGTTCTCATATGAGGTGACTTTTGAAGTAAGGTCATTTGTGGTAAGAGTAGATAGAACTTTATAGGATTCCAATGATCAATGGACCCCTCTGAATATTTCTGTGTCATGTGGAATTAGTCATACAGACCAGAGCAAAATAGTAAGAGATTTTTTGGGAGAGTCAGTGACCTTTTTTCTGAGTTCATTAGCCAAATAAACATGGCACTAATCAATTATTGACCTTTGTTTCTACATATTCCAACATAAAGGGAGACACATTTTGAAAGAGAAGAGAACAAAGTGCAAACCTCTCAGACGGTTATATCATTTCTCCGACATTCTCACTGTTGTGTGGGATTTTTCACAGCTGCTCTGGAATAGCAGCCAATAAAAATATTGTGAAACTTCCCTTTTTGTGCTATGCAAATGCAGGGAAGTGAAAATTGCCCTTTTCACATGATAACACTCCATGCGAGAACCCATCCTATTGTTAGCATCTTCACCAAGCTGTCATGGGATCAAAACTAAACCCTGATGTTGGTAAGAGGAGTTTGGCCCAGGGATCAAAGTGTCTTCTTTCCTAAATGTACCAAATAACTCCCCGTATGGTTCTACTTCCTAGATTAGGATCCTCTCACTGTCTGTCTCCAAAAGATGCCTTGTTTATTCCTAATCCAAGACTTTGCTCATGCTGCTTCCTTTGCTTCAAAGACCATTTTTTCCCCCTTACATTACAAAGGATAATGTTCTTAAAAAGAAAGTCAACAAACATCAATTATTTAGTTTTAGATGAACATTGTGAGGTCTGGGGATGATTACAGAGATTAGCAAAGATGCAGTCCTTGCCATTATGAAGTTAACAATCTAGTTGGAGAATGTTACTGATAACATTATGGGGAGTCATCTGGAGAAGAGATCTCGATGGCCATAGAGTCCCAAACGTTTTGTTTTACTGATGAGAAAATGGAGATCAAGAAAGGCAAGGGTGCTGGGATTTGAACAAAGGCCATAGAATCAAAAATTTTGAGATATAGGGGCTCTAAGCAGCCCATCTTATCCAATTCTTTCATTTTTTGGAAGAGGACTATGAGGCCCAGAGAGGTTAAATAATTTGCATGAGGCCACACAGTTAATAAGTTATAAAGGAAAGACTTGAATTCAGCACCCCGGATGCTAGGCATCTTTCCCACTCTGTCACACTGCCTCTCAATGAGCTCAAGTCCTTAAGACTCCAAACCTACTCATCCTTCATTGTTCAGTTCAAGACTCTTTTCTTATCTCAGACAACTCTGTTTCAATTTTTTTTTTCTTTTAGTCCTTGGAACTCTTGCAAAACTTATTGCCTATACAAATGTTTTAGGGCACTTATCCATGTGCTGGTTCATAATGTTACCTAAGGATTTCATTTTTGTATGTATTGTACTAGTGATTTTGTAAGCTTTTATAAGACAGGGACAAGGGGGGTTTCAATGACTGTGTCAACCTGGACTCTGCTTTTAAGAAATGGCTTCAATAATACATTCCAATAGTATAGAACCTAAAAGTAACATCATGTTATGGCAACAGAATAATACTTTTAGTGTAGTCAACAAATGAAAGTGATCTTAGTGAAAAGGGCAGATTTCCTAAAAGTCACCTAATAAATTCCTTCTAGGTCAGTTGATAATCAACCTATGTCCTAAAATACAAATTTAAGGCTCTGGATTTCACTAAATGGATATCCACAGTCTTGAAAAAGTACCTGGATAGCATTCATCTGAACCATTTATTATCTATATTTTTCTTTTTTCTCTATTTTTTGTCTATGTATTTCATAAGTAACTTTTTGCTACAAAGTAACTTTAAAATTATTCTTCCTGACTTTATTATTTTCTGAGCTAATTATTTCCAGAACTCTTTTATCTTTTCTTATATAGAAGCCCAACCTAATTTTCATTAATCATTGTGTTGTCTCTTTTCTGGGACTCTTCTATATCTGCTAAAAACATTTCTATTTTGGAGGAGGGATGGTCAAAACTCAAATGGAGTATTCAAGCCAAAAGCATCTAGTCATTAATTTATAGATTTCAATTGTATATACATAAGATAATTACCATGCTGTTTCTCTTTTTATAATCCAATGTGATGACTCACTCACATTTTGACCGTTATTCAACATGCAATAAAAATAATTATTTATACAGTGATGGTTTAAATGAAGAATCAGCAATTCATTAAGATCCTACAATTATTTGATTCCAAAGTTCCAATATAAAGCTTTTGACCCTATAATATAGCAAGGAGTTTGTGTAAGACGTAGATATTCAAAAGTTCTCATTTATTGCCACTCCATGAAAAAATAGAAGAAAAGAATGAGTTCAACATGAGTCTTGGGGCCATATCCCTGGGGTACTTAGGAGAGCATCACAAATCTGACCCCTCTTCCCCAATGAAAGCAAAACTTCCAGGAGTTCTCAGTCAGCTTATAAACAAAGAAGAGAACATACAGAAGTAATGAAATTTCCAACTGTGGGAGAGAACGCATTTTTTTTTTAAATCAGGGAATGATTGATGTGGTTGCGATTTGATGTTTGCTTTTAAAGAAATACTTCATTTCACAATGGATCTTGCCCTCCTCCTTTCTCCCACTATTTTATAGGAAAGGAATATTCAGTTGGTTCAGAATCCCAGGATGGGACTGAAAGGAGTTTGGCTGATGTTTTCTATTCAGCTGATTCTCCATTCCCTGGTAATATTACACTTGCAACATTAATACAAGCCATAGCAAAATCATTCAGTATTCAGATTCTCTCCTCAAACCATTTTTAGGGTGTGTTTATGGAAAAGAGTGGGGTTTTGTTCTGGAGGTTACCATGAAACCAATTCTCCAGTTTTTCTTGAAGTAAATTTTACCACATCCTAAAATCCCCATGAAAACAGTCACATAACACAGGGCAGGAATGGACCTTCGAATCCCCTTTTAGTACCTGATCCAAAATAAAACTCTCCATTTGACTTTTACACCTTTTTCTATCTTTTCAGTCTTTTTATACCTTTCTCTCTCCTCCTACACTGATGCTGCAATCCAGAGGACCTGGATTATTTTCTGTTCTGTTTTTAGCATATAACATTACTTCTCCCAGCTCCTGGAGTGTTCACCAACTGTCTTCCATGCCTGGAATGCTCTCCCTCCTCATGTTCACTTTCATTCCCTGGTTTGTTTCAAGTTTCAGATGAAGTCTCACCTTTGTCAAGAAACCTTTCCTAGTCTTCCTTAACCTTAGTACCTTCCCTCTTTTGATTACTTCCAATTAATCCTGTATATAGTTTATTTATACATAGCTCTTTTCATATTATCTCATCCATTAATTAGACTGGGAGGTTCTTGCAGGCAAGGGCAGTTTTTAAAATAATTGTTTTATATCCCCAACACTTAGCACAGTACTGGGCATACAGTAGGTGCTTCATAAATGCTTGTTAACTGTCTGACTTAGATACTTTATACTCCTAGTTGAGGCCAAAGGAGGTAAGGTGATTTGTAAGTTTTCTGTCAATGTGAACCCTCCAGCAACTTCTAAATATCTATTGAGCAATAAATCATGAGATTGTGTTCTATAGCAAGTTTGTTGAGATTTGATATAGAAATTTTCACTAGAAATTTGCTATGGTTTTAGTGGTAATTGTTTTAAAAATCTTATTCTGCATGTTTTTTGGAGTTTTAATATGTTCACACTAGAAGGTAACGTAAGATTGAAAACACTACAGTTTCACCTCTCCAGGAGTTTCATTTTTAAGAATTCAAAATACAGTTGTTTAATATGTTACATCAGTCCTTCATAGATGAAGAACTGCAGTGGAGTGAGAGTCTATATAGGACAACAGAAAGAACACTGGGCTTAGAGTCAGAGAAGATCTGAGTTCAAGTTCTGACTCCATCATTTACTACTTGTATGACTTCAGGCAAGTCAACGCATGTTCCTGGGATCTCAGTTTGTTTATCTGGACAGTGAGGAGCTTAGACTACATGAACTCGAAAGAATCTTTGAGATCTAAAGCTACAGGGACATAAATTCCTTAATTTCTCTGTATGTCTGAAAAATGGACAAAATAATACTGGCACAACCTACCTCGTTGGATTATTGTGAAGAAACTATTTTAAGTAGTAATAGTAAGTAAGTATTGTATATTGTTATTTCTTTAATTCTTCAAGTATCCATGGTTTTCATCTTCTTGTGTAGATTGCAAACCTTAAGAAAGTTTATATGAGCTATTATGGATAGAAATAATGAGTCATCTAGAGCCAAACATCCAATGGTGATCCTTTCCAAACTTGACAAGACTAGTCAGTCTTCAAATGACAGAAATAAATTATTTTATCCTCACAACAATTGTGTGAGTTTCTTATCATTTCCATTTTACAAATAAGAGAATTGAGTCTCAGAGCATGATTTGTCTAGGGACACAGAGATAGCATGTATCTGAGTAAGGTTTTAAATTCAGTTCTCTTGTATTCTGAGCTCAGTACTCTCTTTGCTACGCTATGCTATCTCTCTCCAAAAATGCTAAATCAGCTCCTCTTCCACATGACGATCCTTCAGATATTTCAAGGGCTAAATCAACTAATGACTGATTTAGCAAAAAATAATCTGAATTTTTCATGAACATTTCTATATTTTCCTTTCCAGCTTAATAAGATTTCCCAGAACTTGTGCCCCTCTAGTCACCACTAATGCTCCAGTGAGGAACAAGAGCAAAATTTTAGTACAGGGATTATCATGATGACTATCATTTTAAAAAACAGCAGAAGTGGATATACTGAGCAATTTTAAAAATGATATTTCTTCATTTTGATTTTATTTCTCTTGCTATATTTTCAGTTGATTCCATAAGGCAGGGAGTTGACTATGGAAAGATTTGAGGGATATCAGATTCTTCCTCATTCCTGCTTAATATGAGCTTGACTCCTGATGGAACAGGGATGAGGACATTTTTCAATAAGATTAATATATATACATATTTTATATATATATATATATATATATATATATATATATATATATGTATATATCTCAATATATACGTATATCCCTCTCTCTCTATAGATATATATCTGAAGGTGATAAATCCAACTAAGCTATGCTAAATCCTATCCAAGGCACATTCCCAATTTGAGTTTTTTAGTAATTTTACACACAGTAGTATATGACTCTTTTTGTAGTTGAAGCCAAAAATAAATGTGGGTAAAATTAAAACTTTTCCTTAATGCCAAAGAAGTGTCAACCATCAAGTAGATCCCATAGTTTTCCCTAATAAATGATGATATCATTCATTTCAGCTACCTGAAAACTTTCTGTGAAGGTTGGTTTCTTTCCGTCCTACTCCTCTCATGTGGAATCCCTTGCCACTGACTAGTACTTAAAACCATTTATGGCTTTAGCAGATGTTTCTGATTTAGAAACCAGTGAATACTTTTTGAGTCATTTCTTCTCAACTCCCTTCCCCCTCACCACCCCTCTTTCACACTCCCTTTTCTCTCTTCTCTCTCCCCACACTCTCCCTTTCTCATTTGTGCTCTCCTTACCTCCTTCCTGCCTCCACCAAGATGCCATCACTAGGAGCTAATTCTGTTGGGTTAGAAATTATAAGCATGTTTTTGCTGGCTGAAATGAAGTGCTGACTGATGAGTAGAGGTAGAGCTTGAACCAGGATACTGAGGAACAGAGTTTAATAGATTAGAGTATTAGTCTACAGAGAAATATGCCAGTCAGAAGCTTGATTTTCTTTCAGTCCAACTTAATTTTTCAGAAGCCATCACTGAGGCTGGCAGTTCTGAGCAGCTCATTCCTTCAGCGTCTTATTTATCAACAGAAGGTCAGAGAATTCTTCGGGGCCTGTTTCTCATGAACAGTGATAATTACAAATGTAGACAGCCCTGCTCATATTATGTAATATACTGAGTAAAGTTGGGTGAATGGTTTTGATTTAAAATCAGAATTATCATCACTGGACACAAATACATCCAACAGAACAACTAACCCAGAAATTACCTTTTGTGTTCTGGATCAGATCCATCAACACACCCCCAATGAGGAAACATCCTTCTCTTTATGGCTATTGATGGGCTTTCAGCCTGACAATTCAGAAATGTGCCATTGACGCAGGCCATATTCAAGAGATTGCCTTCTGGGATTTTTCAAGCATCAGTCTAAGTGGGGGCAGTTTGGTGGCGGGAAACATTTCTAGATAATGCATTCTTTTAATTTCTTTTTTGAATGCTTTTGCACCATAGCTATAAATCAGGGAAGCTCCCACTCCTCCCTCTCAGTGACATCAGCCCATTTGGCCCGAATTTCTGCTGCACAGAGGATTAACAATGTTCAATCCAATGTAGGACAAAGCAGATATTTCTACCCTGTCTGTATCTACTTATGTGATATTTAACACCACTGTAACCAAAGTCAATTCCAAGTCAGAGGAGGAATGTTAGTGGAAAAAAAAAGACATTTTATCATATAGCATGTGCTAATCTCAGAACTTTGATAATGTTACAAGTTATTCAGGAGTCAAAAAATAATTTAGTTGTCTTTAACCACTTTAGAAGTACTTACACTTCTCCCCCAGTGGATAAGTAGGCAAAGAATATGAACACGTTCTTCAAAAGACTAAAAGAAATTATGAATAAAATTAAAATTAATTAAACTATGAAATAATAATATAAATGGAAAATTCCCAAAATCACTACTAATAAGAGAAATACAGATTAAAACAGCTCTGAGACTCTGCCTCATATCCAGCAAATGGACAAAGGTGAGACTAGACTGGAATAATCAGTGTTGGAGAATCCGTAGAAAAGCAGACACCTTAATGTTTTGTTTGTAGGACTGTGAACTGGTTCAGCCTTTCTGGAAAACAATTTGGAACTATGCTACAAAAGAGGTCTCAATGAGTACAATTAATGAATCTCATGAAGTGGTCAAATGATTCAATTTGCACTGCATATTTCCATTGGGATCCAACCAATTCATATGCTTAACGTCTGATTGTATTTTAAGTCGTTTGAACTCAAATAATTCAACCACTTATTATCCATACTAATTGGGACCTGACTGGATGTACTAGAACCCAATGATACTACTACTAAGCACTTACCCAAAATAGGTCAAAGAAAGAGGGAAAGGACCTGCAAATGCCAAGTTGTTTTTTGCAGTAATTTTGTGTAGCAAGAACCTGAAAAAAAGGGTGCCTATCAAGTATAGAATGGCTGAACAGGGTGGGGCATGTCAATATCATAGAATATTATTTCTCCATAAGAAGTGACAAATAGGAAGAATTCAGAGAAACTGAGTTACATGATCTAATTCAGTGTTGAAATTAGGAGAATATAGATATAACATACACAATAGCCACAATAAAGTAAAGATAACACCAAAAGACTTTGAAACTCATTCAAGGCAATGATCTATCTTGTCTCCAGAGGACTGTGATGAAACATACTTCTCTCTTCTCAATGGAGAGGGAAATGACAGTGATGTTAAAAACATCAACAAGAATTAAAAAAGAATTTACAGATATTAGATTGAAATAACGTGTTTGTTTTGTAGGAAATCATAGAAGAGAAAGATGAGATTGGCTTGGGTAATGTCTCAAAACCATCTGAGAGTTAACTAGGTGGCACAATCAATAGGGTACTGGAATTGAAGCCAGAAGGAACCCTGAGTTTGAATCCCACCTCAGATACCTACCAGCTCTTTGACCATTAGCAAGTTATTTAAGCCCTTTTGGTCTCAGTTTCTTCATCTGTAAAATGGAGCTGACAAGAGCATCTCCCTTACTGGGTTTTGGTGAGGATCCAATAAGACAACATGGAAAGCACTTTGAAAAACTTAAAGCATTTCATAATTGCTAGCTATTAAATTATTATTGTCACTGAGACCTAGATTTACAAGTTCACGGAGTGTAAGAGCTGGAAAGGACCTTACCCATCATCTAATCTAGTGGCATCAAAACCAAACAGAAATGGGAATCTTAAATCACACCTTGTTGTTGTTCAGTAACTTTTTAAGTTGTGTCTGATTCTTCAGAGTTCTAGAATTTGTTTAGAGTTATATTTTATGGGTATTTTGAAATGGCTATGTGGGAGCTGTGATACTTTGCTGCTCCTACGCCGCCATCTTGGCTCCACCCCACTCCCCCACCCCCCCGTCTGACTCTTTATGATGCTGTTTGTGGTTTTCGTGGCAAAGATGCAACGGTGGTTTGTCATTTCCTTCTCCAGCTCATTTTACAAATGAAGAAAATGAAGCAAACAGGGTTAAGTGACTTGCTCAGGGTCACACAGCTAGTAATCTGTCTGAGGCCAGATTTGAATTTAGGAAGATGAGTCTTCCTGACTCCAGGCCCAGCGCTTTATTCACTGTACCACCTAGCTGTCCTAAATTACATATAAGTATACCTTTAGGCCATTTATTGACTTAGAAAACCACATATTAGCATTACTTATATTCAATTGTATTTCATTTATTTTGCTGAATATTTCCCAAATACATTTTAGTCTGGTTCTGGCAGCAATCAGGAGTGTTGCTGGTCATATATCTGGAGCATATTTTATACCTCTTATCTAGCTGATTTTTCTAACCCCAAAAAGGTTTTAAGTGACTTCCTCAGGGTCACACAGTTAGTTAGCTCTGTTGCTGGTACTCAAACTTAAATGTTCCTACTCTTGACCCTGTGTACTTTTGTAGTGGTAATGAGAATTTGAAGATTTTCTCTGCCCCTTAATAAGCCTAAGGGAATTTGAAGACCTTCCCTCATTTGGAGATTTTTCCTGCTTCTTAATAGGCTAATGTAATCACATGGAGCCTGTGGTGGAAGGAGTTTGCTGGAGGGTGCAGCAGAGCTCACTGGAAGCTGAGAGTCAGAGCAGTTAGAGCTGGAGGGAGGAGAGGACACTCAGGAAAGGAGACAGCTAGGCTAAAGGATGGTGTGACTCTCTGTATTGACTTCTATGTTGCTATGATGGATTTGGTTTTCTGGTGTCTGAATAAATGTTTTGCTTTGGCCTTCTATATGGAGAGTCTGTTATATTTTGCAATTGAGCACTATGTTGGCATCTTCACAGTCACCATTGGTGCTGTGAATATTGCATTGGTGCTGCTACAACTTTCTACAACATTTTCATAGTATTGTATGTTTAATAAATTACCAAATAATTTAATCTTTAGACATTATCTAGTTGCTTTCCTATTTCTAATTGTTATTGATTCTTCAGTTTTTTTTAAAGCATTTTACGTAGAATGTTAGAGCTAGAAGGGACGTTTGTGACAATCTGTTGACATTTAAAGAAAGTAGAACCCTAGAGGAGTTAAGTGACTTAGTTAAAATTATACAGAAATTCAATGTTAGAGGCTGGATCAGAATCCAGATCTTTTGACCCAAGTCTAATGTATTTTCCACTACCTCATACTGCTTTGCAAACCTCAAAGCACTATATACCTACTAGCTAATAATCATCATAATAACAGCAATAGTAATAATTGATGACAATGATTACTCATGAATTCTATCAAAAATCCCCTTTTAAAATAAGGTTTCATTGAAATTCCTGTTGGATTCTACTATTGTTTCATATTTCTCATCAAAATAATTTATTTTTTCTCTCAAAAGTCTAATACAATTTCTCCATTCCT
Source organism: Pseudochirops cupreus (assembly GCA_028627135.1). NCBI lineage: Eukaryota > Metazoa > Chordata > Mammalia > Diprotodontia > Pseudocheiridae > Pseudochirops > Pseudochirops cupreus. Next base: position 397,662,363 of record CM053582.1, on the reverse strand, counting down.
AGAAGGAGTGTCTTTTAAAAGTCACCTATTAAAAGCCATTTTATTTTCATAAAATTTTAATTAGAAATGCAATGTTGGGCAAAACAGTGGTTTGTGTCTAATAAAATAGGCCTGTTCATAACACATGAATTATATCAAACAGGAGAGCCAAATTAAGCAATCTTGCTATAGGCCACTTTCTAATTTTCCTAACATCCCCTAGGATTCTGTCTTTAACAATGCCTTCTTTCTCCTCACTATGTCCAAATTAGAAGACTAAAAAAAAATTTGATTTTTGATATTTAAAAAAAGAAACTGAGGAAAGAGGATAATTGAAAAATGCATATATTCAAGTCAGATTTGGGAAGATGGATAGCAAAATTAAGGCAATAAGAGTTTTGGTCTGAGCAAAGAAAGATCTTGTCCTTTCAATTATTAGTGAGCCTTTAGGCAAGAAAGTAAATAAATGCCCATGATAAAGCAGCCAGATCCAACTTTATGTCTTAGCATAAAGCCAAAGCTCATGCCTGTAACATTTTAGAAGACAGTATTAGTCCCAAAGCAAATGTAATTTGTTCAATAATAGATCTCTCTAGAGTCTAAAAGATTCACAATGGCTCTCCACCATCTCCTTAAATGCCCAAATCTCTAGTAAGCACAGACTTGACCAAAGCCCATTCAGTGTGCAGGATTGGACAGACTGGTAGAACTCATGCAAGCCAATTAGTGATTTCAGCTAATCAGGGAACTGTTTATAACAACTCAATCCTTTTTCTAACTTCATGCCCTTTCCTTCTGCTTCCCTAGTGACAGTTTGTGCTGCTGATGAGGTAGGTAAGATTCAGATCTATATCAAATGATGCATAAACCAAGCCACCCTGCCTTCTGGCAACCAACATTTGTCTCTGCTGGGCTCAAGCCAGGTTTTCACTGGCACAGATGATTTTGCTGATGGTGAAATGGGGGAAAACTACAGTGCCAAAGAAGCCAGTCTTTCTTCTCAGATGTAAAACTGCTCAAAAGGGACCTTTGAGATGGTTTCTCCTTGTGCTTGAAGCTCTTAACACCCATCTGTGTAACAAATTTTAGACAACCATTCCATTGCAGCTAAGCTCCAACGTATAGGAGTTTCTCTTAGTATATGACCTTTCATTCTATTAACTCCACTGAATTGTTGTCTGACCCACCCTTCCATCAGTTTCTGTTCAAGTACCATTTTTTCAGTGTCTTTAAAAAAAAATGTTTTGTTCTTAAAGTTTCTGTTTCTGTCATGAGTCATTTATCTTCCATCATGGACCAAAACAATCAACCAAATTGTGAAAATTTCCCTAACCTGATTGACCTACAGAGTTGTGATCTAGGCCTAGTTTGCTTCAAAATAAATAAACAAAATTCCCTTGTCCTCAGATATTTACAGCCCCTAACTGGCCTTCCTGCATCTGTCGCTGAAATAGTTAAACTGTCAGTTGTACATCTTTTTGAGAGACCTGACCCATTGCATGAAAACCCAACCACACCAACACACATACATGCACATACATACAAACAGAGCAGCCCTATGGATTTCTCTTGGGGCTTGGGGATGGGGGCGGGGTGAGGTTGGCCTGTGTCTGGTGGAATTTCAGCAGGCACAGGGCTGGAACACAGTCGTTAATTTCCTATCAGGTTTCAGCCAGCCAGCAGTAACTCTGGTCTACCGGTAGACTACTTTCTCTGTCACTTAGTATTAGATGTATTACACACCAAGCAGTAATTATCTTTGACACATAATTATTATGGTTTTGATGACAAGAAGGTCTTTTCTTTCCCTGCTTTCATAACATATATTCCTGAAAGTTCAGGCTTGCAGAATAGAGCTAAAATTTAAAAGCACTTGGCTTCAGATTGAACTCCAAGATGGGGAATAAAACAAAAGAGATGTGTATGCAGGGGGGTGGGAAGGACGGCTTAGATGGGGGGGAGTAGGGGAAAAAAGAAAGAAAGAAATAGACCATTTGAAAGTTCCACAGATGATCTCACACAAGTAGATTTCTGAACAGGAAAGAAAGCCTCCAAGTGTCATTAATGCAAAGGGGAAAAGGGCTGCCTGAATGCAGCCATGCCAGATTCTCAGCAGGAAAGGAGTGCCTTTAAAGTTAATAAACTGAAGGAGAATTGAAAAAAAAAGGGTGGGGGGGGGGGAGGAGAAGGAGGCTCCTGGCAAGACCACATAAACTACACAAATGAGTTTCTAATCTTGCCACATGGGCATTTTCCAGATCTGCACTCTGAGTCAACCCCAGCTGCAGGCCTGGATGAGCAGTTTAACAATCTTTGCCTTTTTTATTTTTTCTTATTTTTTATGGTCAGAATCAGGAGTATCATGTTTCTAGAGCCTGGGGGCTATGTGGTATTTAAACAGGGCAAGCGCCTGGCATTCCTCCAATCCTTACCTGCAGCTGTGTTTCTGGTAAGGTCAGAAAACCTAAATTGTTGGAGAGGCTGTTGTAATCTCACTCCTACCCTTCCCTAAAACCTTTTCTTCAGAACATCTTGAGTGGAGGGGGGGGTGGTGATGATATCTGAATGTGGGAGAAGGGGGAGGGGAAAAAGGAGGGGAAGTGTTTTAGGGGACTTTAAAACCCCCCCCCCCCCAAACCAAGTATTATCAGACATGCAATAACTTAACTCCAGGGAGCTGATGTTATCCAGAATCTGATTAGCACAAGTATGAATTGGGGGATGGGAGATGATCAGACACCAAAAGTCTGCTTTCTTTTTTTCCCATTGCAAAGCCAACTGTGGGCAGCAAGGAAGTCAGTGAGTACCCACGGGGAGCGTCCCCTCCCCATAGACCTCTCAGTCTAAGTTCAAACAATGACAGTCATATCAAACACAATCAAAAACATCCCTAATTTTAGTTCATTTTATTATTTAGGGATAGAGGAGTGGAGGAGGGGAGGAGCTGGAGGCTGCCATCTATGACTAATACTGTCTCACAAGCTCTTAAGCCACATTTAGTAACATGGGGTATAAAAATAAGCCTTGGGTTCCAATTTTTTTTAAACTTGACTTCTGTTTCCTTTCTTCTATTCCCTCTCCCAAAGACGGATTTAACTAATTACTCTTTCAGCTGAATGCTGATAGACCGGTATTTATTATTGGTGCTGTAAGCTGGGCAATTTTTTTTTTCCTTAGTGAGGCCACAGACATACATATACATTAAACTGCGATCCCTGGGGGCCATCAGTGTTACTGCTGGCCCAGGGCAGCGCAATATGATAAAGTTTTCAGGCCCTGTTTAGTTAAGACTAAAGAGCTGGGATCCAGCCAATCTCCACCACTCAGGGCTCTTTTCACAGTCCAAAATGATTTGGCTTAAACGTTTCCAACTGTGATGAGGTCCCATTTCAGTGATTATGCAGTCATTCACTTTTCCACATCAACATCAAAGTCATTAACAACTGAGTATTATTGCATTGGCTGGAATTCAGTTAAGGACTAGAGGGAAGTTATTCTTTATTAAGATAAATCATTGCCTTGGTTATGTCACCCATGAAATAATCAATTTACTGTGTTGGTTAATTTCCTCCTTCTTTGATCTGTGAATTAAATTCAACAGATCATTGTTTCACACAACTACCATTGGAAAGATGTTTTTATCGGGGAGGGGGTTGCTGAATCTACACATGTTCTGATAGCAGAAGTCTTGCAAGTATGATAAACAACATAGAGGGCTAAGTATAGGGCTTAGTTCATGCCATTATTCATTTCAGCGGTTATCTTATCTTCCAAATTCCCAGGGGGAAGGGTCACACCCTAATCTAGATGGGTGATCCTCCCTCCCTTCAAATTCCAGAAAGATTTCTGCCAGGGAGGGAGGAGTGGAAGAGAATTTACATTAAAAAAAAAATTTTTTTTGATGGGAGTGAGGGGGCTGAGGGGGTGGAATGGGGAGGTTTGAAAGAACAGGCTGGTGTCAAAGTCAATCAGAGAGATGTCTTTAGCCAAAATTCAGTTGGAACGTGCAATAAGCGGTTCATAGGATATCACTCAGAAATGTAAAGTATCCTTTGCCCATAATTCTTGTTGTTTAGGAGAGGTAAGCAAAAGATTCCTGGTAGTCAAGGGAAGTCGGTTTGTATCTTTTATGTCTCCTTGCCTTTATAATTCCACTGAGGAATGTTCCTACCCTAGGTTAATTAGGAATAATTCTCTCATCAAGAACCAGGCATCAGTCAGTACTCCCCAGTCTTTTCAAGCCTGGTTTCCACAGCCAAAATGAGGTGGAGAATTGGTATAATTACCAGAGTAATTCAGATGAAAGTAGGAATTACTCCAATAATTGCCTCAGTTCTCTACTTTGTTTCCTAGTCTGGAGGTCTGGCTCAGGGTTTTGGCTATATAGCCAAAATAAAGGGAAGGAGCCATGCCCTTAGCTGATAGATATCTCAGGGCCAACTGGAAAAAAAACAGAGAATGATGGTAATTATCTACACAATTGGGGCAAAATCCAGTGTGTCTACAGGGTGAAAAATAAAGTGTAGGACTGTCTACTCATCCAGAATTGGGGATGTCGCACAAAGTCACTTAGGATTCAATTCAATTCAGCAAACAAGTGAGTAAGCACTGTATTATCCTGAGATCTGGAATACAAAGAACACAAATGAGAATCCTTTCTCTGAAATTAATTTTTAAAAATTATTTTTTATTGATGTCTTCTGTTTTTTTACATTATCATAGTGGTCCCAAATATCCCTTCCACTTCTCATTCCAGAGAACCTTTCATAAGACAAACAGTAATTTTAGAGAAGAAAAAAAAAGTCAGCAAACTAATCAATACATTAAAAAAAGTCTGAAAATATGTGCAAAGTGTAATACCCATGGATTTCCTACTTCCATCAAGGAGTAGGTTGGAGTTGTCTTCTAATATCTCTTCATTCCAGTCCTGTGTGATTTTTATAATTTTGTTACATTCACTTTTGAATTTATAGTGTACAATTGTTCTTTCCATTTACATTGTTATAATTAAAATGTTTATTGTTCTCTTGGCTCTGCTTACTTCACTCTGCATCAGTTCATGTAAATCTTTTTCATGTTTCTTTGTATTCATCACACACCTTATTTCTTACAGCAAAGTAATATTCCATTACTTCCATCTACCAAAACTTGGTTAGCCATTTCTAAATTGATGTGTCTACTTTGTTTCCAATTCTTTGCTGTAACAAAAAAAGGACGCTATAATTATTTTGCGTATATATGAATTTTTTTCTTATCGATGGCTTCCTTGTTTTACAAACCCAGTGCTAAAGTCTCTTGTTCAAAGAGTATGGACATTTTTGTCACTTAATTTGCATTATTCCAAATTGCTTTCAAAAATGGTTGTACCATTTCACAGCTCCACCATTATATATTGTAGTAGTGTGTCTATCTTCCCACAAGGTCCCTCCCCCACACACACACATTCACTGTTGCCATTTTCTATCATTTTTTTTTTTTGCCAATTGCTATATGTGAGGTGAAATATTAGGGTTGTTTTGCTTTCTATTTTTCCTATTATTAGTGATTTGGAGCATTATTTCATGTGAGAGCTTACATTCTGCCGAGAGGACACAAACATGTATAAGCATAAATAAATTTAGAATATATACAAAAGTAAAATTCACAGAACCTGAAAGTTCTAAGGGTACTTAGTGGTCACCTAGTCCAACTCATATATGAAAGGAATCCACACTGTAATACACCCAACCAAGTAGTTATAAATTTACTTGAAAACCTCTAAGGAAGGAGAACCCACTATCTCTTGAGAAATCTAATCTACTTTTGAATAAGAATAACTATTGTAAAAGTTTTTTTTTTAATTTTAATTTTTACTTTTTGGAGGGGGGCGGGAAGCAGGGCAATTGGGGTTAAGTGACTTTCCCAAGGTCATATGGCTAGTCAGTGTTAAGTAAGGCCTGATTTGAACTGAGGTCCTCCTGACTCCAAGGCTGGTGCTCTATTCACTGTGGCACCTAGCTGCCCTTAATTTTTATTTTTTACTGACATTAAGCTTAAATTTTCCTCTTTGCAACTTCCATCCATTGCTTCTGAATCTTCACTCTGGAGCCAAATAGAACAAATTTAATCTTTTCTCCACATGACTGTCCTTCAAATGTTTGAAAGACAGTGACCACATCCCTCCTGGATCTTTGCTTCTTCAGTATAAACAAACTAATTTCCCACAACTGATCTATTGACATTGATTCAAGACCGTTCACCATTAAGATTGTCCTCCTCTGTTCAATCTCTAGCTTCTTGATGTCCTCAACCCTTATTCTGAAAGCTAAAAACAGTGCTCTAGATGAGGTTTGACAAGGATAGAGATTGTTATCCCACTTTTCTGGGAAGTTATGCTCCTTTTAATGAAACCCAAAACTATATTAGTGTTTTTTTACTTTAAGAGGTAGAGAGAATTTATAAGTGGGGAATCAGAAAAGGCCTCCTATATTATGAGGCAAGTCAACTGTGGCTAAGTAAGATAGAGATTGTAAAAGGAAAACATTACTAGACAGTTAATCAGTAGGCATGTATTATAGACTACCTCTGCAGAGGTCCAGAAATGGGAGATGAAATTTTGTTGTAGGAGAAGTGCTAACAGGCTAGGTTGACTAGAATGGAGAGTGCATGTAATATACTAATAAAATTAGATGGGAAAGATAGTTAACAGGAAAATGAGAGAGTACCTTAAATGGTAAGCTAAAGATTTGTGTTTCATTCTAGAGGTAATAGGGAGCCATGGAAGATTGGGGGAAGTATGGATGGTATCATGGTCAGATGAGTAATACTAGTTTGGTAGCTGTGTGGAGTCTGGAAAGAAGAGGATAGACACTGGGAGCACAGAGATCAGAAATGGTTGCAATAGTTCAAGTGAGAGGGCCTGAACTGAGAGTGGAGAGCATGGATCTGTACCATGTGGATAAACTAATAATAATAATAATTAAACTAGGCACTCATTATCACCTAGCATTTACTAGGCAACTTTTTGAGTATAATATCAAGAGTATATATGTAGTTGTTTGAATACTATACAAATACTTTTAAGTTGACTTGACCTTCTGCCATCTAAACTTTTATTAGAAAAGTCACATTGATAGAGAAATATGCATACATAAGTAGGTAGTTATAGGGGGTGGATCTGTGCTTTCATTGATCCAAAAAAATGCTTTTTATAGTGCAGGTCAGCATCTTCTTTGTAACATAGTATTAGAGAGTTATCTAGCTGAGTAAGCTCATTTTACAGATGAGGAAACTGAGGCAAACAGAGTTAAGTGACTTGTCCAGGGTCACATAGCTAGTACGTGTCTGAGGCCAGATTTGAACTCAAGAAGAAGAGTCTTCCTGACTTCAGGCCCAACTCTCTATCCATTGGATAGCCTAGCATTCTATCCACAGTGCCATCCAGCTGCCCCAGCACCCATTATAATAATTTAAATCCTAGCCAATCTTTCCCTTTCTAGCCAAATACTAGGAAAATATCAGTTACCAGAGAAGATGTGATGTGATGAAAAGAATATGTCTTATAGTCAGAAAGCCTGGGTTTGAATTCCTGTTGCAACTCTAGTGAACTTCTGTTATAAAAGCTGTGTGACTGCCTGCCTAGTGATTAACTTCTCCAAGCCTTAGTTTCCCCATCTGTAAAATGTGGACAATAACACTTGCACCATCTACCTCATAGGGTTCTTGCAAATCTGAAATGAGTTAATATGCCTAAAGTGTTTTATAAATTATCAGGTGCTGTGAAAACCTAGTAATGGGGACATAAATATAATTTGGATACTGATACTTTGGGGATGGAGAGAATTATTCTTATTAAAGGTGATCATCTCTCTGACTTGAGCTTCCTACCCCTACTGTTACAGCAACATATTCTGGGGTTAAAGACTTGAGGCCTATAATGTTAAATAAGGCTTCAAGATTAATTGGACTTTCCTTGTAAATGACCCTATAGAACTGTATTTAAAATTTACCTGAATTGGACACAAGCCAGTCAAGTGTTTGAGAATTACCACATTTCTTTCAGGGTTCTCCCTAGTCCCCAACAATTCATATTTTATATCATTACTGTCTCCAAATTACTAAAGTTGAACATCGTTTCATGGCAGAAGACAATTACATTAATGAATGACTCTTGTGTTGTCAAATCCCATGAAAACCATTTCATTGAAATGGAATGGAAAACCTGTTCTGCATTTTAGAGTAGGGAGCCAGCTCTTTGCTAGACAAAGCTTGGCTAGAAATTGCCTGGATTTACTAACATATAGTTCCTGCTCGGAATTTTATCCGGAGCAAAACGGCTGGGTAAGCTTACATTCAAAATGACTTCAAGTCCAGCAAAGCAGTTCGTCATTCATTGGATAGGATATCAAGAGCAAAGCATAGTATTGTACTGAGGATTCCAAGCCCAGTAAATTTTATTTCTAATTCAGGTGAAAAAAAAAATCAACTTGGCATTACTTGTGAAATTTCTGAATTAGAAACCATTCCCTATTTTAAGTGCATTTCCATATGGGATGAGTAGAGGTCCTTGATTGCCTTTCATTGTTGCTAAAATTGTTTCTTGGGCTGGAGAAGTTAGTCACTTCATGAAACAATTGGCAGGCTTGAAAACGCAAAATACTCATTCTGTTAAGACTCATTCAGAACTATTTATATTGGAGTCTGGCCTATTATTTATCTCTCAGCGATTCAAAACACATCCCTTGAGTATGGGCTGTGTATACAGAAGGCACTTTGATGAGTGCTATCATGGATATGAAAATGAGTAAGAGAAGGTCTCTGCCTAAGAGGAGTTTACAGTTTGGTGGAGGGGATAAGACACTGACAACACGAATTTCAACACAGAACACAATGATAAGTGCTACAGAACTGGTATAAACTTTTCAAACTAGGTAATGTATAGAAAGCAATTTATACATTTTTTTAAGAACCGTTATAATTAGTAGTTATTATAATCTCCATATTCATCTCAGTCTCATCTTTTCTTTCAATGAAGTTCAAGTGGAAATGATCTGGGGATATCACTCTACTGCTATTATTCTTTTATATCTAATGTTCATATGAACTATTGCATTGGTGGATAAGATAAATGCATTTTGTAATTAAATAACCATGTCAAAATGTAAACTCATTCTCTCTAGGGTCACTAAAAACAACACTGGCACAGCTATAGCTGTGGACAGGACAACAGAAATGATATGCATTTCATCTGGCTCCCATCTGATTTTCATCTCGTCCTCTAGGTCTCTATTTTTTGTTCCATGTAGCTTGAAGATTTTGAGTACTAGGTATAGCAATAACTATTAAAAATCCCAATTTTGAATTTTTATGAATCCATATTGCAGCCAAGCGATTGTGGGAAATAGTTTGGACTGGAATATTGCTCCAGTTCTAGTATAGTTCATTTGTTGAGGATTTGAATTTATCATTTATCAATCCATGAAGTACAGCAAACTTTTAGCCATTAGGTCTCATCTTATTGAGTATTTGGTAGGTACTAAGTTTGTACAACCTGTAAAAATTTTTTGCTTCTTTGCTGACATTTTTTGGGCAAAATTCATGCAGCTATCACCCATGAAAGGGCCTTTTGATTCCACTCTTTGATCTCAGCAGTTTCATGTAACACATCTAGAAATAAAACACTTTTGTTTATATTCCATAAATGCATTTGTGACTACCTGCTATCACCCTTTATTATAGCTTGTTGAAGTGATGTATCCTCATTCCTAAATTATTTTTGTAGGTTTCTACCTGTTCATCATTTGCTCTGAGAATATCTGTCAATCCTTTTACTACCGAGAGTTAAGTATTCATTTTTCTATAGCTGCCTTAGGGTGATAAGCCTTATGTTTCATTAATTTTCTGAAAGTTTTTGTTGAGGTAGCATGACATAGTGGATAGAGAGCTGGCTTTGATTCTCAGATGACCTGAGTTCAAATCTTGCCTCTGATGGACACTGGCTCTTTGACTCTGAGCTAATAATTTAACCTCAGCGTTCCAGACCAATACCGTGAAACAATATGTGGCTCACATATTGATTTAGAAAGCCACAACTTGATATTATCTTTGTTATATTGTATATTTATGTTAAACTTTTCCCAATTACATTTTAATCTGGTTCAGATTGTGAGTTTTAAGGGCCATAGTAGGTAGTGCATTTGACATATTTTTTCTGGGCAACTCTCTGACTATAACTCGCATAGAGGGTACAAAGTTGAATTAATAGGGGAAGTTAATTCACTCAAGAGTTCCCTACATCAATGAGATCACAGGCCCAGTTTCTATCCATTTTGTAAGTTAAATTTGTTAAGTTTTATTTTTACAATTTTGCAGTTCTTAAGTTATCCATTTTCTGGTATTGCCTAAGTGCTAATTGTTTTAATTGTATTCTTTTCATTCCACTTTAATTTCAGTATACCAATGTTCAGTCCCACTGCCTTCTCCTTGTTCATTTAATAGGTGTTGACTAGAGAAGATGAATGTATTTAAAGATATAAACTTCAACCATTCATTCAATAGGACTTTAGGATTCAAGCTTGAAGTCTTCACTGTCTATCTTTCCTTGGAATACATAAAGAATTATACTGTTTATTGTTTAATTTGGAAGACATAGTCCTAATTAGGAGAGATGATAATGGATTTATAGCTAAAAAGAACCATGATGGACTTAAATCGTTTTTCTAAAATTATTGTTTTTACATCAATTTTCTTGGCATTATGATGTTGTTGGCATGTTCTACAGTAAATAAAATTTTTCTCTACTCTACTACTCTAGTTTTCTCACTCTATCTGAGTCTATTTTATATATTCGTACTATAAGTCATGAGTGCAGAAATGAGTCAAAGGCTTTTTGTGATCATCAAAATATGCAATAAACTGGTATTTAATTTTTAGGGAGCTTGTTTAATAATTCTTGTATCAATAATGTTATTCTTTACAATAATGGTACTTTTTGCCAGACTCTTTTGATCAATATATTATTTTCTTGTAAGTGTTTATAGTTTTTTCTCAAGTTATAAAATGTGAATATTGAATAATTATGATATACATAAACACTTAATTGGCCTATATTTGGTGGGATTGCCAGTGATCCCTTTTTTGGTAATAGATATGTGATAGTTTCTGTTAAGAAAGGTAAGAACTGTACATACAAAGATATAGCAGCTCTTTTCTTACCGCAAAGAACTGGAAACTAAGAGGGTACCTACAAATTAGGAAACAACTAAACAAATAATGGTATAGAAATGTAATGGGATATTATTATGCCATGAGTAATGTTGCAAGAGATGATTTCAGCCAAACTTTGGGGGAGAAAGCACTTCATACAAACTGATATAGAAGGAAGTGAGAAGAACCAGAAGAATAATTTGTGGGATAACAACATTGTTGACACAAATAGCATTGAAAGACTTAAGATCTTTGATTAATGGGATGACTAACCATAATTCAAGACAAGTGATGATGTAGCATATTATACACTGTCTGATAGAATGAAGCCAAGATTTTTGGCTATGGCCTCTGTGGAATTTATTTTGTTCAATCCAACGAGCATATTAGTTCCTTCCTCTTCCAACTCCACCAAGTGCTGAGGGTGGAAAGAATGGGAGAGAGAGAAATAGAAAAGACTTGTGATTTGGAAAATAAAATAAAGTTAAATAAAAGAACTGTAGTATCAGGCTTATTATCACCAAAGAAGCTGGTAAAGCTCTGTGCTAATGATTCATAATCTACTGTGAAGTGTTTGATGCAATAATTATGACATTTACCTTACTCTGTTTCTTTCTTGTTTGGCAGAGTAACTAGAATTTCATTCACCTCCTTGATTTAACTGTTCCATTGCTCATTATATTTCTTATTTGGGCCCATCTACATTTTTGTCGTGTTGGACTTTTTGTGACCATATAGATAGCCAGAAATTTTTCACATGTGCTTTTGGTGGTGGGAGTCAGAAAGGGGAAGACAGTTTTCTTGTCTCTGACTTTTTCTTCCCAAGTCATTCTAATACACTTTTTAAAATAGAAACCAATCAGGGAGCAAACCAGATAAATGGTATTGCCAGAGTCAATTTGTTAGTGATTCAGTGTTCCTGCCAGGGTATTTACAGTTACTGTTGGAAGTCTCAGGGTTGGTTTACAGCAACAAAGATCAGCATGTAATGATATTTCATGGATTTTGTAGAAGGAAAGACTATTGAGAGATGTAGGAAGAAATGGAATGGAAGTAGGAAAGAGGAAAAAGGAGTAACTATGTCAACCTCCTCCGGCTCTGTGAGTTGGCAAAGTGAGTGGAAAAATAATAACAATAATGTCTCATATTTATGTCTTTACAAGGCATTTCCCTTGCAATAGCCTTCTGCCATTTTAAAGATCATGGAACCAAAGTCCTTAAAGACCCAGTTGATATCAATCTGCCTGAACCACTTTCCCAACTTTCAGGGATGCTTTCCTGAGCTTTAAATAAAACAAAATCTTAAGAGGGATATGTATATATAGGAGTAAAGGGCTTACTTCTCTGCTGTCAAGATAGTGCCTTTAAGCATTTTTGTCACTGTCAACTTGGGCTGCTGGCGGACCTCCCTTCTTAGCTCTTTTGTGTATTAGTGAAGACCCATGTGACAAAACCATCTATTTTGTTTAGACAGTAGATGCTATCTCCATGTACATACAGAATGGTGAGTCTGAGTGGTTTCAGGTTGACCTATAAAATTGGCATATTTGATATTTGAACAGAGCTATGACAATCAATAAATTAGTAAGATTTTTTTTTGTATCAAATGTTGTGCTATGTTTTGCAACCTGGACAAATTCAGTTAGGAGGGTACTGTGGGATTATTGCAGAGGATAGTCCAAATTTGGGCACGATACCTTGAGTAGAGGTGTAGGATCCTTAGATTGGGAGGTCCTTGAGAACAGATCTTTTGCTTTTCTTTAAATCCCTACCACTTAGCAGAGGATCTGGCACGTAGTAGATTCTTAATAAATGCCTATTGACTGAGTAACTGATTGTCCCTCAGAGATTCTAACCCTCATCCTGCCGCCCAACCTCAACCCAATGATTTGGGAGGAAAAGTGGCACTGGAAGAAGATAACCATACCCTGGGTCTGGTTGCCTGGTGTAGGTATGTCCCCAGGTCACCAGCTGGTGGAAGACTCCAGCAGAAGTGTAGAGATTGCAGTTGCCATAGGGAAAAGGCAATATCCCCTAGAAGTTGGTGCCCTGAAGTAAAACCCTACTTAATTCTCATACGTATGACTCCATATTGCAGTACACACAGAGGTTTGCCAGCATTAAATCAAATGTTCAGTTTTGGATTTACTAATCTTGTTTTTTTGATCTAATATTACCTTAATAAATGTAATGGAAAATCCATAAATCTACAAGTTATTTATTGAAAATGAATAATAAGTCTACCACTATCTTTTTTTCTTCTTAAACCATGAAAACTTTGAACATTCATGGTGGCAATGGTTAAGTAATTAGGCTGATTTTGCACAACTCTAATTAACCTCAACTTTAAAGTCAGGCTAGTCATATCATGATAAATACAGATCGATGATATAGATATACAGATATAGATACAGAAACAGACATTGATGATAGAACAGATATTTACACATACATATAGATATAGATACAGATATAAACAGATGCTATGGGTATGGATACAGGTAGTGATACAAATACATACATATAGACAGATACAGACATCAATGGTATAAATATAGAAATGGATATAGACACAAACTGATGATACAGATATGGATATGGATATAAAAATGAGTTAGCGGCTATGTATTGGTTATTTATATGTATTGGTTAAACTGTGTTAGCCAGACTTCTGTTGGTTCACATATAATGATGAGCAAGAATATATTTAAAGGTTTTACAGTTTATTATGGATGGTTTTCTCTCAGTGTCTCTCTGTCTCCTTTTTTTGTCTTTCCCTCTTCTTCTTCCTTCCTCCCTTCCTCCTCCTTTCTTTCTTTCTCCTTCCTTTTCTTCTTCTTCTCCTTCTCCTCCTCCTCCTCTTCCTCCTCCTCCTCCTCCTCCTCCTCCTGCTCCTTCTTCTTCTTCTTCTTCTTCTTCTTCTTCTTCTTCTTCTTCTTCTTCTTCTTCTTCCTTCTCTTCTCTTGCTCCCTCCACCCATCTCAATTGTTTGAATCTCACACACAAATTTCATTTCACTTCTCTAATTCTGCTTCAGGGAGTAGCAAGAAAGTTAAACAATTCCCAATTGACTTTTGTTAACTACAATTCATAAGGCTGATAGGCTTGGGCATGAAGCTGATAGACAGGTTTTTGTCACCTGGCCAACACAAGAATCATATAGAAGTGCTGAGAGAAAAGCAACTGGTTAGCTTCTGCAAATGCAGGCACTTTGATTGTTGAGTACTTTTTTCTTTCTATTTTACGTATCTAAGCTGATTTTTTTTTAGCAATTATTTTGTCATTCTTCATCAAGTGTAGTTTCATCACATCCAGAGTCTGATCTTTGTGCTTTAGGCTGCAATGTATAACTGGGATTAATTGGAAAGATTATTTGCAAAGCATTTAAAATGCATTGGTCCAAAAGAAAGCTTGTAAATACTTTTTTCTCACCTAACTTTCCAAATATGTATTCATCATCATTCATTCTTTGTTCTTATTTCAAGTTTGTCTTTCAGAATTCTCTGTTGAGCCACTTGGTGAAAGCTTGAGATCCCTTTCTGTTCAGATATTTGCTCCTCTTTCTCATCAGGGCATCCAAAAGTGTAGGTAAGATCTGCTTCATGGATCTTAGCTTCTCCATTCTGTAGTCTTCTTTCCTGCACCCATAAGTTCTTAATGGTTTCTCTTTTCCCTACAGTCAAAACATATTTAGGAATATATCTGATAAACTAATTCACACTAACATGTAAAAGATGATAAAAGCTAAAAGTTTTATGGCTCCCAGTTTTGCTGCATTTTTCTAGGTGATTAAGACCTCAAACTTTGACATAATTCTAATGTTTATCACTGTTGATAGTAACAATGACACTGAATATTTCTGGTGTGTTACCCTGTGTTTAAAAATACAAATTGAAAGTTTTACTCACATTATTCATTGATGACGTTTTAATACATTGCATTTTTTCTCCCTGGAAAGAGTTTTATGTCTATGTTTGATTGAATGGGCCAAAGGATAATCTTGTTTTGTTTTGTTTTTTGGAGGAGGGAAGGAAAGACTATTGGGGTTAAATGACTTGCTGGAGGTCACACAGCTAGTGAGTGTTGAGTGTCTGAGGTCACATTTGAACTCAGGTCCTCCTGACTCCATGGCTGGTACTCTATTCACTGCACCACCTAGCTGCCTCCAAAGGATAATCTATTGAATTGTTCAGGCAGTCAGTTAATAAACATTTATTAAGCACCTACTATGCTCCAGGTAAGGTCATCTAGGTGGCAAAGTGGATAGAGTACCACCAGGCCTAGAGTAAGGAAGATTAATCTTCATGAGAGAAAATTTGACTTTGAATGTTTTAATAACTGTGTGACCCTGGGCAAATCATTTAACCGGGCTTGCCTCAATTTCCTCATCTGTAAAATGAACTGGGGAGGGAAATGGCAAACCATTCCAGTATTTTTGCCAAGAAAACCATAAATGAGGTCACAAAGAGTTGGACGTGACTGAAACACAACTGAACAACGACATGTTCCAGGCAGTGTGCCAAGTGCAGGAGATACAAGGAAAGTCACATGACAGTCCCCATTCCCAAGGAATTCACATCTAATCAGGGAGCAAAGAGGAGAAGACAACCTGAGAGATAATAAAGTTTTATCTCCTCCTTTTACCAATGAAGACACTGAAGCCCAGAAAAATGAAGTGACTTACCCAAAGTCACATAGGTAGGTGAGTGGAAGGCATCACATAACTTAGAAGATTTACTTTTTTGTGTCTACTATTTTTATTTAATGCAGTTGTGGTTATCTGGATATCAGGACCAAGATTAGGCAAAATTGTGAAGTACCTGAAATTTCACTTCATTTCTGGTGTTTGTCTTTGGCATCATCTGTCCTTCTTTTCTTTTCTTTCTTTCTTTTTCTTTTTGGAGAGGTGAAGGTAAGGCAATTGGGGTTAAGTGACCTGCCCAAGATCACACAGTTAGTTTTTTGTGTTAAGTATCTAAGGCTGGATTTGAACTTGAGTCCTCCTAACTCCAGGATCAGTGCTCTCCATTCCCTGCGCCACCTAGCTGCCCCGTCTATCCTTATTTTCAATGTTCTACTCTGTCCTTTAGGAGGAAAAAAGTAGCAAAAGTTTTTATTTTGAATATTCCTATTCTTTCACCTTCCCACCATTTTTCAGAAAATGTTCTTTTCTCATGAGAAAATTGATTGATCATGAGACCATATGGAAGCTTCCTCAGTTAATCTAGCTGTCTTGACTAGTTCTTTGGAAGGTACCTTAGACAGCATGTAATCTAACACTTTTGTTTTAGAGAGGAGGATGCTGGACTCCAAAGACATTAAATGAATCACTCAGTG
Organism: Pseudochirops cupreus; assembly: GCA_028627135.1. NCBI lineage: Eukaryota > Metazoa > Chordata > Mammalia > Diprotodontia > Pseudocheiridae > Pseudochirops > Pseudochirops cupreus. Next base: position 397,645,863 of record CM053582.1, on the reverse strand, counting down.
TCACACAGATAGTAGTGAGAGGATTTGGGAGCTGAAATCAGATCCTCTGCCTACATTATCAGGAGGTCTTTCCACTATACTCATTGCCTTTTCTGTATCATGCTATATATATTTTTTATTATCCTTTAGTAGTATTTATGTCTCTGGAGAATCAATCAGTAAACAAGTCTTTATGAAGCACTTATCGCTGTGTTAAGCTGAAAGAGAAAGAGAGAAAGCAAAAATCATCCCTGCCCTCCAAGAGCTTATATTCTACTGGAGGAGATGCTATGTATAAAACTAGGATTGTACAAGAAACCTAGAAGGAAGGTTACCTTAGAGAAAAACATTTCTTATTAAGCTTAACTTAAAAGTTTACTCTAACAATCTTAGAATTGAAATTATTTACGTCCTGTCTCCCCAAGTGGTCTATAAGCTGCTAGAGGGCAGGAAAGGCATCTTGAAGAAATTAGTATTCCCCGTTACTTCTAAGACAAGTGACTTGGACACAGATGTTCAGTAAATGTTTAAGTGAAAGTTGTCACTGATCACTCATAATATCACTTTGGTAAAAATTATTATAAACATATTCAGTTATGGTATTAAATTTAATAAGAATATCTGTTTGTTGCATTTGTGTTTAGTGATTTTGTAATTTACCTGGTATCTCGATATAAAGCATGTCTCCAATATCTTAGTTCATGCTTTGAGTTGTTAAAACATTAATAATAGGGGAGGCTAGGTGGCACAGTGAATAGAGCACTGGCCCTGGAGTCAGGAGGACCTGAGTTCAAATCTGGCCTCAGACACTTAACACTTACTAGCCGTGTGACCTTGGGCAAGTCACTTAACCCCAATTGCCCCTCCAAAAAGCAAAAATAAAGCCTAAAACATTAATAATTACTCAAAATTGTACCAAGACTTTTGGGATATCCTGTATTACCCTACAGATGATAGGTGTATGTCCTAAACAGTTATGATCTCTACTGCTTCCCCTCCTCCTCTCCCCAAGGCAGGTTGTTTACCTCCTTACCTTTATCTTCACATTCTGCTTGAGTGCTTATGCGCATATCTGGATTCTTTCCTCAAAGAAATTATTTGCTTTATTTTGCAACCTGGTTTAGACAGACTGCTGCTAATTAGACACTCTTCCCCTCCTCCAACTGATTGAAAATCAGTTGCTTTAGAGAGCATTTGGTTGTTAGTATTTCACATCATGTAATAGGAAAATGAATTCATCATGGTAGCTCCGGGTCTAGGCATCATCTAGTTCACATGTTCAATTTCTCTTCCCAACAGAATCTCCTTCTTCAGTCTGTTCCTCTGATGAAACCCTCTTGGGCTAAAGCTAAGCAGAGACCAAACAACGAATGATTCTTTATCACTGGGCAGTGACCCAAGAACAACCATAACCCAAATTTGAGGGAGTCAACTTCCCTGGCATTCCTACCCCAGGCAGTGTGATAATGAAACCAGACGCAGACACTTCCTTCAACTTCTGCCAGACGGTATTCTTGGGTGAAGTAGATTACAATGAAAAGCTGCAGAAAATGAAAGGCATGTTGGAACCTCCCAGCACAGAGGAAGAGGGGCTTCACTTTCTGAGTGACCCCATAAGTGGAGCCAAATTTCAATTGTTACATCAACCTTTAAGCATGCCATTTAAAAAACACCTTTCAGATTACAGTTAACTCTAAAATATTTGGTCTTACATATAATCTAAACTGTTTTTCCCCCCACAAGAATATCAAAGGACTTAAAATGAGGGTAAAATAAATTCCACCCTTTTCTTCTGAATTGCTCCATTTCCCTCTCTTGGATAACCTATATATTTTGGAAAACTTTGGATTTCTGATTGATTATGTAATAAAAAAGATCTTCATTTTACAATGATTACTCATAGGTTTATCTGAATATTCAGTGCATATTCCTAGTAAACTAAAAATTCAGCCCACTATGAGCATATTTAAATTCCTTTTTCAGAACAAAAGGAATTCATGGGATTATCAATTTTAAGTTATTCAACTTAAATTCAACACACATACTCACATATATAAAGCTATCATCAATTTTAAGCTATAAGGCAACATTATATATGTGTATGTGTGTGTATATATATATATATATAAATATATACACATATATATAAACATACATATATATTTATATGAACTTATAGCATCTCTTTATAGGTTGCAGGCTCACAGTATCATAGTTCTAGAATTGGATGAGCCCCCAGAAGCTCTCTGGAACAGAGGTGTCAAACTGTCACCACAGTAAGCCTGCAAAAATCCTGAGTTCAGCCTAAAACAGATCAAAATATAATGAAAAAATACTTAACAAAATGAATAAAAATACAACATAGATAATGTTAATGTGTGATTTTCTAAGTTAAAATGCAGCTAACAGGGCAACAGCCAATATCTATTTGAAATTTGATATCACTAATTTAGTTCAACCTCACTTTACAGCTTGGGAAATTGAGGTTTAGAGAGGGTCAATGACTTGACCAAGGTCCCACAGGTAGCAGAGCAGAGGCTCTAAATCCAGTACTTTTCCCTTTATACCACACTGTAGCACTAGTTATTCATTTCATACTCCCATTAAAGGCATCTAGATGTTACAGTGGGTAAAGTGCTAGACCTAGAATTGAGAAGATCTGAATTTGAATTCAGCCTCAAGACACTTACTAGTTGTGGGATCTTGGCTAAGTCATTTAACCTCATTACCTCAGTTTCCCCAACTGTGAAATGGGCATAGCAATAGCACTTAGCTCCCAGGGTTGTTAGGATCAAGTGACATAATATTTGTAAAGTGCTATTGTTGTTGTTCAATTGTTTCAGTCACGTCCAATACTTTGTGACCCCATTTGGGGTTTTCTTGGCAGAGAAGCTGGATTGGTTTATCATTTCATTCTCCATTTCATTTTACAGATAAGGAAACTGAGACAAACAGGGTTAAGCACAGGGCCACACAACTAGTAAGTGTCTGAGGCCAGATTTGAACTCAGGAAGACAAATCTTCTTGAATCCTCTATCCACTGAACTACTGTAATGGTAATGGAAATTTGAAGATATTCCCCATCCCTTCATAAACCTAAAGGAATTTGAAGACCTTACCTGCTTTGAAGATATACCCTGCCCCCTTATAAGCTGAATATGTATCTCATGGAGCCTGTCATGGGAGGAGTTTGCTGAAAGGTGGAGCAGAGCCCACAGGAAGCTGGGAGTCAGAACAGCTAGACAGTAGAAGGAGAGAACATGTCTGGGGGAGATAGGCTTGTGAGTAATGTTGGTTTTTGCCACCTGCTGTGACAGCTAGACTTATGTTGGTTTGTGGGAAGTCTAAAGGATGGTATGGCTCTCTGTGGTGTCATGTTTTATTAACTTCTATGTTGGATTTGGCTTACTGGTTTGGGGATTTGGTTTTTCTGATGTCTGAATAAATGTTTTGCTTTGGTCTTCTATATGGAAAGTCTGTTATATTTTGCTATTGAGCACTATGAAGGCATATTTAGAGTGACTGTTGGTGCTGCGAATATTGCATTGGCACTACAATTACCTAGATGCCCAATAACAACAACAACAACAACAACAATCACAACCACAACAACAACCACCCAATGCTGTTGTTAGCATCAAAGGAGATAATGTTTGTAAAGTGTTCAGCACAGAGCCTGGAACATAATGGATGTTTAATAAATCTTAAAATCCAACTCCTGTGATTCATCATGGTGGGGTGACTCTGGGCTCTCAAGGGTGATAAGTGTGTGTGTGTGTGTGTGTGTGTGTGTGTGCATGTAAGTTGATTAGAGGATGTCTACATCTATATTTTGAATAGAGGGTTGGTCTCACTAAGTTTGTGAATGTCCATCACCTGAAGATTGACCGCTAGATGATTTTTTTTTTAAATATTGAAGAGTTGTGTTTTCATTGGTCAATGCAATATTCACATTGACAAAATCATACATCTCTGAAATACTGAAGTTAATGTTCATTTCTGTTTTCAGGATCTCACTGTATGTAACAGTAGGAACTGTTTTATAAAGCTACATTATGAAGAAATATAATCCGTGATTTAGAATGAATTGGATACCTACATGGTATAAGCTTTTATCTAGTGCATGATACTACACTCACTATAAAAGCCCTCTATGGGGTTAAAGTTTCTCTTTCTTAAAAAGAAACCTACCTAATGATACTTCTTGCCATATAAAATGCTATATAACATGAAGCTATATAAGATGGAAAAGGATAGTTGCAAACAGAAGTGATAGCCAGTGAAAAAACCAATTTAGGTGTTATCACTCACCTAGCTCTTCAAATCAAACAATGGTCCATAAACTACTGGGTCATGTTCTGGTAGGACAAGCAATGTGATCATTTCATCACTGTTCTAGAACTGGAAGGTACCTCAGAGGCCATCTAGCCCAACCCCTTCAGGAAACTGAAAAGAGTTTAAATGACTTGCACAAGGCAGAAAAGGTAGTATTAAAAGAGAGCTCTTTAAAATTCCTCATTTCCTTAATTTGCTCCTTGATGAACTGGAATTCAATTCAATGCAAATCAATTCAGTTGAACAGAGATGTATGAAGTACTTATTTTGTTCTAAGAACCAAGATACGAAAACAAAAATGGCAATCCCTTCAAGAAGCTTATATTTTACTAAAACTTCCAAATATACTTGGAATAAGCAAAGTACAGTTATCCCTTCCACATTCAGGGATTTCTATGTGATATGGAAAATCCACATAAAATCTTTTGACTCTCCCTTCTTACCAGAGAAGAAAGCTGAGTTTTTTTCTTTTTCTTTTGTGGGGTATTTACAGTACCTTATTGTAAAATTTGGGTTAAGTATTTGCTCATACGCTATATGTAGGTCACTGGTACATAAAATACTGTATAAAAATAGAAATATATGAAACAAATATGAAAATTACAAACCCATTGAAGGAGGAGGAAGTGGACATGCAGAGTGGTGGAAGTGCAGTCTTCCACAGGTTGGAGGTGATTTCTGATGCTGCCAGGCTATATCAAAACCATGATGGGGAAGGTTGCAATGCGGAAGGAGTAACTGTAAAGACAATGAAATATAAAGTAATTTCAATAGGACAAGGGTACTAATAAGGAAAAAAGGCTTTGTGTAGGAGATGGCATCTGGACTGTGGTCTGAAAAAGAAAGACAAAACTGTAGGATTTCTAAGAGGTAGAGAAGAACGGTATATGCATTAAAGACAACGAACAAAGGCATAAAGGTGGCATATTGCTGCTAATCTAATTTACAGATCTCTCTTTTTATAATGGCAGATAAGCGGATGATTTGACTGGCAAAGAAACATTAACATGGTAAAATTTTTGTTGTTGTTCAGCCAGGTTTGACTCTTCATGACCCCATTTGGGGTTTTCTTGGCAAAGATACTGACTGGAGTGGTTTTACATATCCATCTTTTGCATTCTCCTTGACAATTTAATTTACCTCAGAAACTACCTCCATATTTGGTACATGGTCCCCAGACAACCTTATTGTGGAGGCTTCTTTAAGATAGGAATCTCATTATTCTTTCAATTCGGGAAGGTAGTGAAAGGAGAATTCAAGGCTGTAATGGTAATGGGAATTTAAAGATCTTCCCTGCCCCCTAGTAAGCTATATGTAATTACAGGAAGCCTATGTTGGGAGAAGCTTGCTGAAGGGTAGAGCAGACCCCACAGCAAGCTGGGAGTCAGAGCAGCTAGATGGAGGGAGGAGAGAAGATGGCAGACAAGCAGACAATTAGACTTGTGAGTGTTTATTTGTGGGAAGGCTAAAGGATGGAGTGACTCCCTACTATGCTAGAGTATATTAACTTCTTTGTTGCCATGATGGATTTGACTTTCTAGTTTGGGGATTCAGTTTTCTGGTGTCTGAATAAATGTTTTGTTTCTGTCTTCTATATGGAGAGTCTGTTATATTTTGCAATTCAGAATTGTGCTAGCATATTCACAGTCCCCACGGGTTGTATGAATATTGTGTTGGTGCTACAAAGGCAAAGAGAAAGAAATAGAGAGGATTACCTGTGTGGAACTGCAAATTATCAGGTAGATGATGGTCAAATCACAGAGAATTGTATTACTTGCTGAAACGCCTGCTTACTCAGGCAAAGAAAAATAAACAAAGAAAATAATTATCTGGATAATTCCTTTCAAGTATGAATTGAAGTTTTTATTTTACTTGTTTATAAAGGTTTGAATTCTTTATCTTATAAAAATATATTGATTTTAAAGCATTTTATTTTTTAACAAAAGAGGTTAGATGCAGGTAGATGGCACAGTGGAAAGAATGTTGGACTCAGCAAGGATGGACTCAGCAAGACCTGAATTTGAATGCTTCCTTGGATACTTATCAGATGTGTAACACTGGCCAAGTCATTTGACCTTTCTCCAACTCAGTTTCCTCAAAATAACACTTAATATTCAAGGTTGTTGTGAGGATCAAATGGGATTGCATATGGATGTAAAGTACTTTGCAAATCTTAAATTACCATGTAAATGCTAGCGATTAGCATTATTAGATTGATGCAGAATAATAAATAAGAAATGACACATGCAAAGATAATTGGTTTATAACATGTTAACTCCAAGAACCCAGCATGTCCTTGTGAATCTTCCCCACTTAGAATTAACTCACTTGGCTGAATTTTATTGGGGGTGGGGTATGGGATTAGGAGACATACTTTATAGTGTTAGTAGCATCTGCAATTCTAGATTTTAATTCCAGGAAAAAATATTGCTATGGAATACATTCTGCCCTATATCTTTACTCATATAAACTTAGAAAATGTGAAACTTTTAATTGGGTCTTTCTAGACTATCACAATTTTGTAAGGTACTGGCTGACAAGATAAATCTTGCAATAAGAAATTTTTTCCAAGTTCCTTGCAACACCAAAAATAATTAAAAATTTAAGAATTTTGAGAATGTAAGTAAGCAGCTTGAAAAAAATCTTAAGTTGTTTATGCTTGGGTTGAATAATGAAGCTAAATTGGTTGGTTTTTCTTTTGTACCTTGTCTGTTTCTAATCAGTTTTCCTTTTGGATTTTCAATGCACTTTACAATGCTGTTGTTTTGGGATGTATACTATAGCACATTATTTAAATCCCCAGCAAATCTATTCTCATTGAATTCCTTTCTATCATGAAAACTTTTCAGTACATGTTGGGGTTTGTGAAGACTTGAAAACTCTGCTATAGGAAACTTGAATTTGGGGTTAAGATGACTTTGACAGGAATACTAGTGAAATTACGTACAGCCTGGATTCATTCTGGCATGGAAAAGTCAAGCTTTATCGGTTCATCTATATTTTCTCCATTGCCTAATAAATCTCACAATTATATGGAATATCATTCAAGTACTGTGCTGTGAATGAATATTTTACTAGATTTTTAAAAAAAATTTTCTCTGTTGATATCTGTTATAAATTCTGGTAATGTAGGCTCTGTATATGTTTTAATAAACACAGCTTGGATTCAGCATATACTTCTAATAAGTGTAAGGCAAACTCTGTTAGGATTTTAAATCTATGCCAGCTATATTAAACACAGAAAGCCAATTTTGGCAGGCACAAAATATCTTTGATTTCTCCATCATCCTGTGTTATTATTGTCAATGTAAAAGAACAATTGCGACGGACATTGCCATCTATTGTAAAAATTCAATTCTTTAAAAATATGTACAGTTCAACAGTATGTAGCTGAGTTTAATCATTTGTGCCAGGTTCTTCTAATTATTTTAGCATTTACAAGCATAGAAAAGTGCCACTGCTTCTGCTGGTCAGAGGAAGCTAGGACAACTCTTTCTGACCAGTTACCGATCATTCATTATGTTGGTTACCTGGGCCACTCCAATATCATTTCTTCAGTGTCTGGCCTTTTAATTATCTCGTTATTCATTAGAACCCCTATCAGAAGATATGGACTAGAGGAGGGAAGTAAATTTATTTTACCTCTTTTCAGTAACTCTGGTAAAAGTGAAGGGGACAAGATCGTTGAAACTAATAGTAAAAATTAAGATTAGGGATTACAGATTGAGGATTAACTCAGGTTTTTTATTTATCTCATTTCCTTATTGACATGCCCAATTAAGACTTGGCTACAACACTCTATCACCTAGGTCAGGGGTGGACATGTTGCCTCAAGGCCCGAGGTTCCCCACCCCTGACCTAGTCTTTCTTTTACTTATGTCCATTTACCTGAATATATGGTGCATTCAAACCCTGGCAGGATTCTAGCCTGTTACATAGTTCTGACAAATAAAAATGTATTGAAAAACAGGGTACAATGGATGTTGGATGGGGAGGCTCTGAAAATGAAAACCAGTTCTCTCTGGTTCTGAGAAACTGGTGCTGTTATTAGCTGTTCTGTGTCTCATTGAAATTTTTAGAATAGCTTTCCAGGGTGATTAGAAAGAGTAGCCACTACAGGCAATGAAGTTTCATAAGTGCTTTTGAAATTCAAAGTGCTATATTAAGGTTAAGCCCACTGGCCAAACATAAATATAGACCTATATAAAAACTTATATAAATGCATATATACATGTATATATAATATATATGATAATATATAATATATGTATATTTTGTGTGCATATGCTGTTATGTATTAAATATATATACATGTAAACACGTGCATAATATGCATAGATCTAAATGTATAGTCAACCTGTAGCAGGATTCTGACCTCTTACTTATTTCTGATAAGTTATAATGTACTGAGAAATAGCATACAACATGACAATATGTATATGAGAAATAGAGTAATACACATTCATGTGTGTTATGCAGCATTTTATATATTTACATATATACATATTTAATAATTCTATAATTCAATTTAAGCAATTATAGCTAAAAACTATACTAAGACCTCTGCAACACCTTGCATATACATTACAAACATACTCACACACACACACACACACATATATTTAATAATTGCATAATTCAATTTAAGCAGTTACAGCTTAAAACTGTACTAAGGACATTTGGGACACCTTGCCTATACATCACAAACACACATATTCAGATACACACACACATGTAGTCCATGGGGAAATTCAGCTGATTTAAACCTGGTCTTTGCTACAAGGAAGCTCGAGATGGAGACATTAAACAGTCCATGCAAGGTCATTGAGAGTGTCCTTAGTAGACCCTGGATTAAAGCCGAGGTCTCCTGATCTGAAGCACTATCTCTCCATAGACTCAGCTCCCTCTTCTGTCAAACCTGTCAGTAACACCAGCCCTAAGGACGTACACCTGCCAGTTTTTAAATAGCTGCTACAAGGGTAATTCAGAATTGCTACTGAGCTCTCTCTGCACGTGACAAGATACTTGATATAGAGAAGCAGAGATTGGTAATGTTATAGGCTATGGCTGCTGCTGTTTTAGTGAGAGTTAAGTGACCAAGACTTCTTTGATGCCCTTTTTTGGGGGGGAGGGGAATTGGCGATGAAAAGTGAAGAGGGTCTCATTTTAGTATTAAAACTGTGGTTTAGTGCTTCAACTTCCTTTATTGAGAACTAACTTCTTTTTATGATGATTTGCATAGAAAATTTTAGGACTTAAAGCTTCAATTTTATAGGCTTTGTCTCTTACATCAAAACATGGAACTCTGGAAGTTGGGTAAAGTTTGTATCAGTTCATCAGGCGCAGCAGATAAGTGAAATCTAATTTATTGCTACTCCTGTTTCACTTTGTCATGTTTAAAAGCTAATACATATTGAGGCAGCCAGCCCTTTTGGGTAAAAATGGATGGAGCACCTAGTGTTAAAAGTGGGTTACAAGATCCTCTCCCCTCAATACAGTGGTCCTGCATTGACTCTCATCATGAGGGAGGCTCAGTTGACTTCTTTCCCCTACACCCATACCATACAGTCTATGTATTCCCTAGCAGGGATGGGGAAACTGTGTCCTCGAAGCCAACTGTGGCCCTCTAGGTCCTCAAGGGTGGCCCTTTGACTGAATCCACTTAATCGCCCACCCTTTTCCTAGAGTTGCTGAGAAGACATCGTTGCTTGTATCCTTGAAAGCAGCTCCTTGAAACTGAACCAGATTTACATACCATTTGTTCCTTTTCCCACATAAATCCTCCTTACTCCTTTAACTCCCTAGTCTACCCTACTTCCATTTTACAGATGAAGGAAACAAATTCAGAGGGGTCTAAACTTGCTTAAGATCTAAGGTAAATAGGTAACAGAGCCAGGACTCAGATGCAGGTCTTTTGGCTACAAATTCAGGGCCTTTTGTCCTATATCCTACTGACTCATTTACAATGATTATTTTATATGTTCATCCACTAAAATCCTATCCATATCTGCCATAAAGTCCCATAAAGGCAACTGAACTATTTAAGGATAGGAATGCCAGCAGAGGACAAGTCTTCAAAAGGCCCAACAAGTGTAACAATGATCTTTTTGCCATGTAAGGAACAACCTACCACATAGCGATGAGAGGGTATATTTGATGATTTGATTTTTGGCTACTATATACTAATAAAGAAGATTAAAGTGTAGGAGAATAGTCATCTGCATTAGTGAGAGTATTAGTGACACTGTTAAAATTAGGAATCTTTTGAAACATTGAATTATAACACAAAGTTTAATGTGATGCAGTAGTTTAAGATTGTTGACTTTAGTGTCAATAAAGCTTGGATTTGAATCTTGCCTTAGATGTGTATTGATTCTATAGACTGGGCAGGTTACTTTTTTTTCTGAGTGCTCCAAGCAACTTCTTAAGACTAATGTAGGATTAATTTCTCTTAAACTAATCTTATACTTATTTCATAAGGTTTATACTGGCTTATAAGCCTATGTGACTTTAGAAAAGTGACATAACTTTTTCCAGGCAACTCTGCTAAGATTATTAACCAGTAAGGGCAGAGCCAGGATGGTAGAGAAAAGGCAGCACCTCTCCTGGGTTCTCCTCAAAACCCCTCCAAACACCTTTAAATAATGTCATAAAATGATTCCTAAAGTGGCAGAACCCACAAAAGGATGGGGAAAAACTTACAGATCCCTAAAAATATCTCTGAAATAGTTGAAAAAAACTCCTTCGAAGATTGGGACAATGGGCTTGCTATGCTGGAAGCAGAGCCATACTTTAAGAAAGAATAAAAAAAATCAAGAAATAGACTGGAAAAATGAGCAAAGGACAGACAAAAATTCTGAACATAGAAAATCAGTATGACAAGGAAGATAAAGACACATAGCAATGAGAGGATATATGTCAGAAGAACACAACCAAGTCAAAGCTCTAACAAGCCAGAGCCTCCAAGAAAAATATGAATTGGTCTCAGGCCATAGAAGAGCTCAAAAAGGATTTTGAAAATCAAGTAAGAGAGGTAAAAGAAAAATTTGGAAGAGAAATGAGAGTGATGTAAGAAAATCATGAAAAATGGGTCAACTGCTTGGTGAAGGAGACACAAAAAACAGTGAAGAAAATTAACATTTTAAAAAAGAGATTAAGCCAAATGGTAAAGGAGGTTCAAATTGCCAATGAGCAGAAGAATGTCTTAAACGCAAAATTGGCCAAATGAAAAAGGAGGCACAAAAGCTCACTGAAGAAAATAATTCCTTAAAAATTAGAATTAAGAAAATAGAAGTTAATGACTTTGTGAGAAATCAAGAAACAGTAAAACAAAGCCAAAAGAATAAAAAAAATAGAAGACAATGTGAAATATTTCATTGGAAAAACAATTGACCTGGAAAATAGATCCAGGAAAGACAATTTAAAAATTATTAGACTACCCAAAAGCTATGATAAAAAAAAAAAGAGCCTAAACATCATCTTTCAAGAGATTATCAAGGAAAACTGCCCTGATATTCTAGGACCAGCTAGGCAACTAGAAATTGAAAGAATCCACCAATTTCCCCATGAAAGAGATCCTTAAAGAAAGAGATTCTTGAAAAGTTGCAAGAATATTACAGCCAAATTCCAGAGTTCCCAGTTCAAGGACAGAATATTATAAGTAGTCAGAAAGAAACACTTCAAGTATTGTGGAATCACAGTCAGGGTAACACAAGATTTAGCAGCTTCTATATTAAAGGATTGGAGGGCTTGGAAAACGATATTGCAGAGGACAAAGTACTTAAGATGACAACCAAGAATCAGCAACCCAGCAAAAGTGAGTTTAATCCATTGGGGGAAAAATGGATATTCAATGAAATGATGGACTTCAAAGCATTCTTGATGAAAAAGCCAGAGCTGAATAGAAAATTTGACTTTCAAATCCGAGACTCAAAAGAGGCATAAAAAGGTAAACAGGAAAGGGAAATCATAAAGGACTTAATAAGGTTAAACTATTTACATTTCTTCATGGAAAGATGATACTTGTAACATGAGAACTTTCTTATTGTTAGGTCAGATACAAGGAGTATACACATAGAAAGAGGTCACAGATGTGAGTTGAATATGAAGGGATGATACTCAGTAGGGAAATTATCTCACATAAAAGAGGCAAGAAAAACCATTTATAGTGGAAAGGAAGAAGGGTGAGGTGGGGGGAGTGAGTGAATCTTACTCTGATCAGAATTGGGTGAAAAGAGAGAATAACACACACATTCAAATAGATATAGAAATCTATCTTACCCTACAGGAAAGTATGAGAGAACAGGGATAAGAGAAGCAGGGAGGTCACAGAAGGGTGGGCTGATTAGGGCAGGTAGCAAGCAAAACATGTTTAAGGAGGAACAGGGTGAAAGGAGAGGGAAAACAGAATAAATGGGAAGGGGGAGAATAGGACAGAGGGAAATACAGTTAGTAATCAACTGTGAAAAATTTTTGAAGAAAGTTTTTCTGATAAAGGTCTCATTTTTCAAGTATACCAGGGACTGAGTCAAATTTATAAAAACAAAAATAGGAGCCATTTCCCAATTGATAAATGATCAAAAGATATGAACAGTTTTGTTCTGTTGTGGAGGGGGTTATACAACTAATAATATGATATGGGTAACTACTTTTGAACTTAATTTAGGATAATTGTTAATGTTGACCACTTTCATACAGATCCTCATTATCTATGTTTTAATTTGTACATTCTGAAACTGGTTACAGAAGTTATTTAATGATTTTATGCTAAAATTCCCAGTGGATGAAGGCAACAGAAAGTGGCTATTTTAGCCAAATATCACTCTTTGTCTCTTAACTAGTTAACCATGAAAGATTTGACATTTTACTCAATTTCTCTGGGCCTTAGTTTTTTCATCCATAAAATGAAAGAGATGGAACCAGATGACCTCTATTGTTCTTCTACTTCTGATTCTTTTATCTTATGAATTGCAGATCAATAAATTTGATTAGATTTGTACTGATAAACTGTATGGGAATAATATTTGTTTTTAGCATTTGATAGCACTGAAAAGATTATCACTCTATCATTCAATCTTAGGTAAATTTTCAAGAAGAGTGTCAACCCCAGTGTAAGTTAATGTAACCAGTTAAGACCAGTAAGTGATCCGATATTCTGCAGCTCACCAAAACATTTGACATTTCATAAATGGTGGAAAAAAGTGTTATTACTTTTTAACTATGCATTGTGGAATATTTCCTATGTAGCAAAAATGATTTGATAAAGGAGTAGGAAAACTAAGCTAAAAGCAGATGAAGTCATGTGATTCCAGAAATCCACTGCCATGGGCATGACAAGGTCTTTCATAGAGGCAGCCAGCCTGTCTCATATTGATAGCATTCTTGTCAACAAGTCTCTAAGCCTCGGAATTTGGGGAAGAAAAATTATACCCACTCAATGCTGGCTCCAAATTATAGACACTGGCAGCTCATGACAGCACTCGGAAGGCATGGGCAGCAGGGGACATGGCCCCAGATGTCAAGGAAAAAAAAATCCATGTTGCCACAAGAGCAGACATCTGACAGGCACATGTGGAAGTCACCTTCTTACTTTAAGCCTTGTGGGCCCTGACCCAGAGATATATGAGAACATGAAAGATGGTAGTCGCCAGCCCTTAATATAGTAGCAATGCACTTACAGACTGTGTCCTTGTATCATAGGGGTGCTTGGTACAAGTGAGAGGCACGTGAGGAGGATTCAGAAGGACAAGGATATCCAGCAGTTGGCTTCCATTTGTCATTAGCTCCAATTATACATAGTGAGGAGAAAGAGAGGAACAACCGTCACCACAAAATCTTTGCAATGCAGCAGACTTATTATGGTTTGGCATTTCTCTAACAATTGCTATTGGCATCAAACTTTGAAAATATTAATTTAAACGTAGAACTTTCAACAATATCTTTGGATAACTGAAATGAAACAATGAAAAGTAATTGTTTCCCTTATTAGGCTAAGTAAGACAGGAAAGTGGTAAACTGTCATTCACATTTCTGCTACCTCCATTGGTTGTTAATAACAATGGTTATAAAAATAATATCTGATATTAAATAGCCTTTTCAGAGTCACAAAGTACTGTGTATACATATGTATGTGTGTGCATATACACACACATGTGTGTACATGTATATATGTGCATACACATAGACATGCACACACATAGATACACATATATATGTGTATGTACATGTGTATATGCATACATATACATGCAATTTAATTTGATCCTTATAATGAGACCATGAAATAGATGCTTTTAAAAAAAATCTTCATTTTATATCTAAGAAAATTGTGACTGAGAGTTGAGTGATTTTTCCCAGGATCACATAACTAGTAATTATATGAGTCAGGAGTCAAATTCAACTCTTCTAAATGCGTCTTTGGTACCATACCATGCTGCCTCTTGATATAAAGCAAACATACACATTCATGTGTCATCATGATAATGATATATATTTATATATGATATTAATATATAAGTACACATATATGCACACATGTACATGTGTATACACACATGCACAGGGATACATATGCATGTACGTACATGCATACATATATAACAAACTATCCTGTGATATTTCAGTAATGTTTGTGACTTTGAGGGTCAACTGAGGCATGACAATTATCCATTCCCAAAGGAGAAGAGAGCAGAATTTCATAAATGGGGAGAATTGGTTTTGTAAAAGAATTTGGGAGGGACTTTTAAAATTGAAGCAGCAGAACTCCAATTACTTGAGAATGTTATTAAAATAACCTTCTTCCCTGATTCTAGTACATATAGTTGTCTTCTCATACTCTTTAGGTCCAAATAAAAACTTATATTTCTCTCCACACATATCCTTTTTCTATATATACTTACCTGTTTTCATTAAGGATACCAACATCTTCCCCAAAACCTAGGTTTGTAACACCTAGAAGTCATCACTGACTCTGTGTCTTAATTCACCTTCAACAAAGTCTTGTAGATTTTTATCTCATGTCATATATCCAGTCTTTGCTCTACACTAACATGGCACCTTCCTAGCTTAGTTCCTTGTTCCCTTTCACCTGGATTATTACAATAGTTTCCTAATTGACCTTTCTGCCTCCAGTCTTACTCCTCTCCAATCCATTCTCTACATAGTTGCCAAACTCATATTCCTAAATCATAGGCTTTGCCATGACAGACTCCTACTACAAAGCTTCCTATTGCCCCAGAGATTAAATGCCAGCTCTTTGTTTGATATTTAAAACTTTTCAAAATCTGACTCCAAACTAATTTTCTTGACTCTTATGTTCTTTTACTCTATGTTCTGGCCAAACTGGACTACTAGATTCTTCATACATGATGCGCTACTTCATTTCTCCTCACAACACACAGACTGTTCCCCCAAGTCTGGAGTGCTTCACTCCTCAGCTCAGCTCACCTCTTGGAATCCTAAGGTTTCTTCAAGGCTCATCTTAGCTATTGCCTTCAATATTTAGCTTTTCTCTATTCTCCTGGGTATTACTGCTCCACCCCATGGAATTACTGATTTCTTTTTTATATATTTTTGTACTTACTTCTTTTACTCCCAGCCTAATAAAAGCTCCCTAAAGGTAAGGATCATTTTTTTTTTTGGTATAACCAGCATGTAACACATTGCCTGGCACATAATTAGATGATCAAAAACTGTTTGAGGAATTGAACATTTTCCCCTAATTACTATATCTTCTTTCCTTTTGTTAACTTATCTTCCTCTGAGTACCTTATCAATGCTTTCTGTATCCACCTCTCTGTTGGCCTCTTTTTTGAGCACAATGCTTATTAAGATAATAACATGAAAGGTTACACAGGAACCCAGCTCTCTCACATGTACTTTAACAAAGATCTAAAAAGGGCATCAGACTGGACAATAATCAAGAAATCCAAAGAGAGGACTCTCATAAAGATACTGGAATGGGAGGAAGAAGTAAAACTCAGCTTTCTCACAATTACTTCAAAAAAGATTGGGAAAGAACGCCTGTAATCAGAAAATCCAAGGAGAAACCACAGTGGATCATTTTTTTCAGTCTAGGTTAGCAGAAGGAGACAGCAAAAGTCTATTTGCAATGGGGATGGAGTCTATCCAGGAACTGGGTTGAGGCCTAAGGATGTATATGGGCAGGAAACAGGAAGAGGAGTGAAATAGAAGCTGTGTTCCTATGACCCCTGAGTAAGAAGACAGTCTAGTTTGGCCTGGGGCTGGGATTTCCAAATAAGCAACTTGGGCAGAGACACCTGACTGGAGGAGGGCCTATAGCTCTGTTACTCGGACATAGTAGCAGGATAGGGTATTCATGTAGTGTATAACAACATCTCCCAAACCTGAGAACAATAAATCTAAAATTTAGATCTCTCCCAGTGCACACTTATGTTGTATAATACATTTTTTGTTGGACTTAAAAAAAATTATTTATCTTTCAGTAGAAATGATTTCTCTCCTCTATCTAGTCCTATGGTATGGAGTTTGTAGTGGTTGGTGGTGGTGGTGGTGGTGGTGGTGGTGGTGGTAGTAATAGCAGAGGTTTCTGTTAAATTTTAAATTTTACTAAGTGTTTTGCAGATATTATCTGATTTGTGGCTCATTGAAAATTTTTGAGGTAGCTACTCATCATCCCCATTTTACATATGGGTCAAATGAGGTTTAAGGAGGTTACTTGACTTACTTAAGGTCACACAGATGCTAAGAATTTCAGGCAGCAGTTGAACCCAGGTCCTCCTGACTTGAGGGATTGTCTATTACTCCATGTTTTTTTCTCAATGTCTCACTTAAAGCTTCTGTCTTGTAGTCCATGTCTATTACTTGATTATAAGTTCCTGGAGCAAAAAGACTATCTCTTGTACATCTACATATGTGCTAAACAATATTTCTTGGATGAATGGCATGGGATGAAAGTCTGTCCTTGGCTGCGGACACAATAACATATAACCAAAAAAACACTTTTTCCATTTAACAGTTAGCCTGTAATATAGTTGTTGCATTTGCCATCTTACACTAGCCTTACAAAGGGACTCTAGTCTGTGTTATTTGGCTTATGTATCTGTGGGCATTGATGGATTATTAAGCAAGTTAAAAAAACAACAATCCAACAGTCAATAAAAGTGTTGGGTCTCCACAGCCAGGGTAGCGGTTAAATAGATTATTTTAAGCAAACTGAAAACTAAGACTCCTCCTGGGCACAGTGGTTGACTAGAGAAAATGCTCTACTATTTCCCTAATGGAAACATTAACCCTTGGAAACACACTCTGTTGGATAAAAGTTTAGACCCAGTTGGAGTAATATGTCCAAATTACATAAAGTGGTAGTAAAATTTAAAGGACCATTGACCAGCATTCACAGTTCTCTGTCTTGGCTATACCAAACTTGTCCTCCCTGAGATACTGGGTAATGTAAGAACTCACTGAAATGATACTCATTTATATGGATCATTTATTAGCATCTGTTTATATGATTCGCGTTTCTACGTGAAACGTCACGTTGGATAGGTACGTATTATAGAGGGCTCTCTTGCTTTCTTTGCTCTATTTCAATTATTTTATTTTATTTCTATTTGATATGTTCAGACTTCAATAATAATCTTATTTGGGAGAAATGTTATCTATAGACCCAACCTTCTCTTGTAGGTGTTTTCATTTCCCCCCTTTTTTTTTCACAATTCTGTTGTGGTAAACATAAACCCCTATGCTTTTAAAGACACTTAATATAAAAAAGGGTTACTCAATTTCTCTGTGAACGAAGACTCTTGGCATTTCATAAATGTCCCCACTAAATACAATCTGTAATGTGTGAAATAATTTCACATTTCTAACTACAGTTCATTCACCCCGTGAAAGCAACAAGATGGATGGAATAGTAGGGAAGAAAAGAAGAAGGAGGAGGGGCTGGGCAGAGAAGAAGAATTATAGGAGATTATTGGAGGCCAGCTCCCTGACCCTGCCCTACCCCCACTGCTATAGCCACTGGTCAGGGTGAAGTAAATCTGACAAGAGCTATTTATCATGCTTTAAGACTAGAATGCAAAATGAAAACCACGACTACCTCTCAGGATGCAAGTAATGTACAAGAAAGGATTAATCAATTGAAGATGTTATCTCAAAGAGAATAGGAATTCTGATTAAATTTAAGGGAGTGTTCTCTCTCTCTCTCTCTCTCTCTCTCTCTCTCTCTCTTTCTCTCTCTCTCTTTCCCCCCCCCCCCTCCGTTCCCCATCCTCTCTCTTAAGCTGCTTTTTCCCATCCAAAGTCTGATATTTGATTAGTTAACCTGCTCTATAGTGAATATCTATTCCGGGCAAAGAGACAAAGGCCCTAAGAGCTGCTTTTATTTTTAATCTCTTGAGATGAAGTACGTATATTTCTACCATCATGTGGCTCCTACCTATGTTAAAAACAGAGACATCATGGTACTGTAGAGAGAGAGTGCTGGGTTGTGAGTCAGGAGTCATTTTTTTTAGTGGTGTACAACTCTTCATGACCCCTTTTGGGGTCAGTGAAGATCATCAGTAAAGATACTAGAGTGGTTTGCCATTTTCTTCTCTATTTCATTTTACGTATGAGGAAACTAAGACAAACTGGCTTAAGTGACTTGCCCTGGGTCGCATAGCTAGTAAGTGTCCAAGGCTAGATTTGAACTCAATAAAAGGCATCTACCACACTATAGGCCTCTATAGTCAACCTAGCTATAAGTCAGGAGACCAGGCTTCAAATGTGGCCACAGATCTTTAATTTCAAGTCACTGAATCTCTAAGAACCTCAGTTTCCTCATCTGAACAATGGGAATAATATTAACAGCTGCCTTTCAGGGTTGTTGTGCAGCTTAAATGAGTTAATGTCAAAAAGATTTTAAAAGCAAAGCTTAGTAAACTGAGTGAATGTTAGTCTTGGATGCAGAAGCCCTACGTTCAAATCTTTCTTCTGATATTGTGTGACCTTGGGTTAGTCACTTAGCCTCCTTTAGGCCTTGATTTCCTCATTTGTAAAATTAGGGATTGGCCTAGATGGCCTCTACCACTATTTAAGTTCCAGATTTATGGCCCTCATGAATCTAATCATGTGGTCTTGGAAATAATTTTGGAGGTGGGCATGTGTATCAGCAATGCAGTATTCACAATGCCTACAGTAACTATAAATATGCTGATATAGTTATTAATCACAAAATGGAACAGGCTCTCTACATAAGAAATATAGATAGTGCATTCATTTAAATACCAGAAAAC
>CM053582.1:397574458-397625792 GCA_028627135.1 Pseudochirops cupreus | reverse complement strand
CCATATTTTCCCCTGGAATACGATGCTCAATTTTGCTGGGTAGGTGATTCTTGGTTTTAATCCAAGCTCCTTTGATCTCCGGAATATCATATTCCAGGCCCTTATTTTGACTCTGTGCATATCTTTCTGTTTCAAATGTGTTCCTTGTAAACAACTTATTCTTGGATTTTGGGTTCTTCTCCACTCTGCTAACTATTTTGTTTTATGGGTGAGTGCATCCCAATCACATTCACAGATATGATTACTAACTATTTATTTCCCCATATCTTATTTTCTTCTACTTATCCTTCTCTCTCTCTCTCTCTCTCTCTCTCTCTCTCTCTGTTTCTCTCTTCTATCCTCCTCTAACATCTGTTTTGCTTTAGACCACTGCTTTCTTTTATCTGCCTTCCCTTTTATCACCCCGCTTTCTCTTATTACCTTCTCCTCCTACTTCCCTTATGGGTAAGAAAAATTTCTATTACCAATTGAGTAGGAATATATATTTCCTCTTTTTGAACCAATCTAGATGTGAGTGAGATTTAAGCTTTGGCTGCCTTTGCCCTCACTATTTTCCCTTCTACCGTAAAATCTTTTCCTTGTGTGTTTCTTTTACGTAAGATGATTTTCTCTATTTTTCCTCTCACTTCCCTCTTCTCCCAGGTCATCTCTCTTTCTCACCAATTAATTTTTTTAAACTTCATCACAACATAATTGACTCAAAATCCTTCCAACTGCCCTACTAATGATAAAGTGCTTAGAAGATCTATATATCATCTTCTCGTATAGAAAGGTAAACAGTTAAACTTTTTTGAGTTCTTTATGCCTTCCCTTTCATGTTGATCTTTTTATGTTTCTTTTGAGTCTTGTATGATAGTCATATTTGCTATTCAACTCTGGCATTTTCATCAAGAATACTTGAAAGTCCTCTATTTCATTAAATATCTGTTTTTTTTCTTTGAAAGATTATACTCAGTTCTGCTGAGTTTATTGCATTATGGTTTGTAAAGGGCATATTGCTGGTTGTAATACTTTTAGAATATCATATTCCAAGACCTCTGTTCCTTTAATGTGGTAGCTGCTATGTCTTATGTAATCCTGACCATCACTTTGTGGTATTTGAGTGGTTTCTTTCTTGCTGTTTGGGATATTTTCTCTTTGACCTGGGAGCTCTGGAATTTGATTACAATATTCCTGGGAGTGTCCATTTTTGGATCTTTTTTAGGTTCTAATTGATGAATTCTTTCAATTTTGCCCTCTAGTTCTACAATATTATGGTAGTTTTCCTTGATAATTTTCTAAATTATGATGTCTAGGTTCTTTCTTTGATCATGGTTTTCAGGTAATCCAATAATTCTTGAATTATCTTTCCTCAATATATTTTCCAGGTAAGTCATTTTTTTAATAAAATACTTCATGTTTTCTTTTATTTTCCTCCAATTTATTTTGACTTTGTCTTATTGTTTTTTGACATCTCATAGATTCATTAGTTTCCACTTGCCCAATTCTAATTTTTAGTAAGTTATTTTTTTCAGTGAACTTTTGTACTCTCTCCCCTCACCCTAAATTTGGTCATTACTACTTTTTAAGGAGTTATTTTCATCAGTGAATATTTGTACTTCTTTTTCCATTTTGACAATTCTGTTTTTTAAGGTGTTATTTTCTTCATTTTTTTTTTGTTCTTTTACCAAGGTTTTAATTATCTTTTTCATAATTTTCTTCTTTTACTTTCATTTTTTTTCTCTAATGTTTCCATACCACTTTTATTGGATTTTTAAAAAAATTTTTTTTAGTTCTTTTAGGAATTCTTGTTGGGCTTATGTCTAATTCACATTTTTTTCTTTGAGGTTTGGCTTATAAGCAAAATTTTGAATTCATTGGTTTCTGAGTGTGTCTTGATCTTCTCTGTCATCACAGTAGCTTTTTGTGGTCAGGTTCTCTTTTTGTTCTTTGTTTATTTCCCTACCCTATCTCTTGACTTGGAACTTTATGCTAATATTTGGCTCTGTTCTTGGCATGGGGAGGAGTGTTTCTGTCTCAAGCTTCAGGCTTTTTCATACGGTTGTTTCCAGTGCTAGTAATGGATAAGTAAAATGAGTCAAATGCCTCTTTCACATAACAGCTCTTCATCTTTGATCTATCCTCATAAGACATGTTCTCCAGTCATCTCATCATTCAGTTTTCCTTCCTCCAGTTCATGAACATGCTCCTTAAAATATAATATTACATATGTTGTTTGTGAAGTGTAAAATACAAGGGGATTACCATCTCCATTGTTCTTAATACAATTCTTGTTTTAATACAGATTGAGCATCTTTTTAGATGTTTTGGGGACATCTTATCACAGTTGAATGATATTGACCTTGCAGACCCCTAAATCCCCCTGATCTTTCTCCATATGGAATGTTATCTGGCTATGTTTTTTATGCCTTGTATCATTCCATTTTTAAAAACTATGTCTGGGATCTTTATTCTTGGCGTATTTAGATTTGATCTTTTCTTTTAGTTTTTTGACATTTTGTGAACAGTCTTATCTGTGTGTGTCTCTCTGTCTCTGTATATATACACACATCTGTTTTAACTGTATCATTTTCAAGGTACTGAAATCCAAATTATTGCTAAGAAGAAAAAAAAAAGTTAAACAAAACAGGACCACAGACAGATGCAGAGTAAATTTGCAGAAATTTACGTTCAGGTTTATACCTGTCAGTTATGGTTGCCTTTTGGGTCCAATATTTCAATCTGTTCCAAGTATACCTGACTGTACTATTACTAGACCACATTTCTCCAGTGTATGTTCCAGGATAGCATGAGAGATTTCATCAGATGTCTTCTAGTTATACAATATCTTCATGATTCCATAGATGTACCAGTTTAGTAATTGTTTGGGAAAAAAAAATGAAATAAAAAAAACTCTTGAATGGTGATGCTCTTTATGAAGTTATGTAGTTCTTAGTGACCATCATTTCATTTCATATACTTTCACAGACCTTCTATTTAATTATGCACTTAAAATTTCACCTATTCTTCTTAGAACCTTTAGCTCACCTCAAGTGCTATCTCCTAGAAGAAAATTTTACAGATTCTCCAGTTGATAGTGCTTTTTCCCCCTTCACAAATGATAATGTATTTATTTTTACATGTTTTTTTGGTTTGTTTTTTTTTAACTTATTTCTGCCTTTGTTTCTTTCCAGTAGAATAAAGTCTCCTTGAAGTCAGTAAATATTTTCTCTTCATCGTTGTTTAAAAAGGACCAGAGTACCTAACATAGAAGTAGGAGTTTAATAATGATTATTGAATTGAATGCAATTAAAATCATGCTGATTTTCTATAATTTAAAGAATCTTTTCTCTTTTTTGAGAACTAGGCATATGACTAAATCCTGAAATCTCTCCTTTATTTTCTAAACCACTACGTGGTGCAGTTGATAGACTGTTGAGCCTGGAGAAGGTCTGAGTTCTAATCTTGCCTCAGACACTTACTAATTGTATGACATTGGGCAAGTCACTTAATCTCTGTTTGTTTCATTTATCTCAAATGTAAAAATGATAGTAATAACAGCATCTGCCTCCCAGGATTATTGTGAAGATTAAATGAGATGATGTTTGTAAAGCACTTAGCATGGTTCCTGGTACATAGTTGGCCCTTAAAAAATGCTATTTGTTTCTTCCCTTCTATATAATTTTTCAAAAATTATTGACAGTAGCTTATCAAGAAAAGAGCCAATGCTTTCAGTGCCACAGACAATAGATTGCCAAGACCTGTTGAATCAAGCTAATCTCATTAAATTATACCCTTGTCATTACTACATTATTCTGGATTTTATTTCCTTTTCATCACTTTTATTCCTTCATGAGTTCTAATATAATTTTTATTGGAAGAGGAAGTAGAAGGAAAATAAGAACTGAGTACATTTTACTTCTTTCTATTTTTGTTTATAAATGTCATTTCTGCCCTAAGCTTCATTCCTAGCCCTTCTTTGATCCTCTTCATCTCCCAATCTAGTTTTAAAGAGAAACCTCTTTTGCCCCCAACACATATTGGTAACCCTGATACCATTCTGACCCAATTCTTATAACATCATTTCACTTTTTGTATTTATCCTCAGTCATCTGACTTTAATTCCTTCTTTAGTGTCTGCCTTAAAAACATCAAAGTTGGTTAGTGAGTCTCCCATGCATTCACAGCAGTAACTTTAGACAGTTCCCTCTTTTCTTCCTCATTGGAATTTTCATTGCCAGATTATTATTAATAGGAACAGCCTATACTTCTTGGGTCAACTTGTGCAATAAACATTTTAAAGCCATAGAGTGCTACTTATTTTTTACATTATCTCTTTAAACTCTGGTTCTCCTAAATCTAGGGTACATGCCAATTATATCCATCCAACTCTCCTCTACTTATATATTATGACCCTAATGTGGAGTAGTCATTTTCTCCTGGGATTCTGGTTATTTATTTCTGCTTAGCAACCCAAGTCTTCTGACTTCTAGACCTTGTATCATGCTGTAACAACCCTGAAAAAATAAAGGAACTGGGCTATTTTTTTCCTACATTCTTTTATAAAATCTTTATGAGATTTGAATATGAATCCAGAAAGATACATGGAATGGAATTTCTAGGTAGTTTATGCTATGGATGTTGCAGAAGCAATAGACAAAGCTCCTTTATACTTTTGTATAAGTATCATTATATAAAAAATATTTAATACATACCTGGATAGTGGAGGTACTGTACATTAAGTTGAATAAACCTATACTTACATTGTATTCAATTAAAAAAATTTTTTTAGTTACCAAAAATCTATTTTCTCCTTCTTCCACACAAACAGAAAAAAAAAAAGAAAAAAAAACCTAACAAATATGGATGTTCAATCAAAACAAATGCCCTCATTGGTTGTGTTTGAAAAATAGGCGTATTTATAAACTAAAATACTTACAGTATATCCACAACAGTCAAGGTGAAACCAATGACTTGGCAGGACAGATGATAACCCCCACATCTTTCCATAGTTCCTATGGACAAGTCAATTAAGTGCTCTAGGCCTCAGTTTCCTCATCTGTAAAAGGAGGGAGTTAAATTCAGTTACCCCTCAAAAATATCTCTCAGGTCTATATTTTTGATAGTAAGCCCAACTGAGTGGGGGAAATTCTGGCTGAAGAGAGGTGAAGAAAGGTGAACTGATGTCTTTTCTTAAAATTTGCATTTCCTTCTGAAATTTTATTTGGGAACCATTCCTAGTTCTTAAGGTGAAAAATGAGTGGTGAAATTCGTGGCAGAGAAACAGTGCTTTATATTGAGCTAAGGCGACTTTCCTTTCTCAGCAGCTTCTGTGTTGTCATGTGTCAGAAGCATAAATTGTAATCTATATTCTCTTCCTCCTGCATCCCTCCTGCCTTCAACTTGTAGAGTACTCAACTTGAGAACTTGTTTTTTCTTTAAAAATGTTCATTAAAGCACAAATGACTTTCCCGCTTTTGATGTTGCCAGAGGAACTTGAACACTATGTAATTAAATCTCTGTTTTAAAGTACTTCTCTCAACAAACACAGGCTTCGAAGATGAAGACTGCATAATAGGTGTTATTAGCTGTACACATAAATAGCAAATGTGTCTTGTAAAGCATTATATTTGCTGAATGAGTTTGCCTTTTTCCAAAGTCATCTCCTTACTAATGACTCATGAGTTTCCTTTCTATTATTTAAAAATAATGTAATTATAGGCTAATCTGGAATAATTTGACATATCTTATGTTCTTATCTGAACCTATTAATTAGAGGCAGCATATGTATTTATAATGCGCTGTATGCCTTTATTATCCAAGTTAATCCCTTTAATCCCGTTTGAATGGATGAGCAGGGGAGAAGTTAATCCTCAAAACATCTTTATAAACAAACATTTGAATTCACCTATTTCCATCTTTGTTCTCTTTAGCACCTACACTGAAAGCACCAGCATACATGATTGGGATTCAGAGAAACAGTAACCAAGGGATCAGGAAAGGACAGCATGCAAATCATTCCGCTCTGCTAAGAAGGGATATGTATTCATGAAACAGTTCCTCTAACCTACAGGGGTCTAAAGTCTCACGGTATTATTTCATACAGTCTAGTAATAGCTTTAGAAACATATGATGCAATTATTCTTGGAGTTTAGGGTCCTCAAGTTGCTATGGTCCTGTGGACCCCTGACTCTATTACTATGATCTTACTTGTATCATAAATCAGTCAGTTGACTGTTCCAAGAATCTGTAGCCCAAGAGACTGAGCTTAAGTGCAGGGCTCTGAAAATTCTCTGGAGGGTCTCTTGCATTGCCTATAATTGACCTGGCATTTGCTAACCTGAAATAACAGAGGGAAGCCATGTTGAAGGCAATTTTGGAGTCTCTTCCTAGCACTATGATCTGCACACATGCTAGGTCACTAGAAACAGGAGAGGAAGCAATTGTTTTTCCCTGCTGTGAGCAATGGATTTGAACATGCCTCACACTGTTTTCATGCTGGGTTTTCTTACCCTCCCTTTCCCCCATAACGCAAGTGCAAGCTGAGCTCATGAAAGTCCTTTGGGCACAAGAAACAACACAGTCTGCCCACGGATCAACTGATTATTGTATTTCATTTTTTCCCCAAGAATCCTTGTTGACTGAGTTGCCTCTGCAGGTGACAACTTCTTTGGGCAAAGAGAACTGGGAAAATGTGTTGATTTTATTTATGCATTTATTTATTTTAATGCTAAGGGAGGAAGTCTACTATAGCTTGGAAAATAGAAGGACTCTATATATATCTTGCTGAGAAAGAGATCATTTTCCTAAAGATATATCTGGGTAGACAGATTATTTCCCCCCTAAGCCAACTA
Source organism: Pseudochirops cupreus (assembly GCA_028627135.1). Classification (NCBI taxonomy): domain Eukaryota; kingdom Metazoa; phylum Chordata; class Mammalia; order Diprotodontia; family Pseudocheiridae; genus Pseudochirops; species Pseudochirops cupreus. Next base: position 397,618,959 of record CM053582.1, on the reverse strand, counting down.
AGAGAAGTATTGATGAACAATTCCCTCTTGCTTTTGTAGCATGTTGATCATTGGAGTTCATTTATCAGTTTGATATGATTACTGGGATAAGAGCCATTATTTGGCACTTTGATTATATTTCCTTGGAGCTTGGGGAATAGTCTGTTAGACTCTTAGTGGGTGCTGGGAGAAAGACTCTCTCTCTCTCTCTCTCTCAGCTGGCTTCCATCTCCATGATTCTTCTTCCACCAGGAGCCAGCCAGGAGGAAAATTCTTGATTCTGATTCTTTGTCCATGGAACTCTTCTTGTACACACACACACACACACACACACACACACACACACACACACATACACACACACACACACATTGGCTTCCTGTCTTATCCAACCCCCTTCTGCCACGTCAGCAACAGAGTCTTCTTTCACAGAAGTACTTAGCCCTTAGTTACTAAGGATCTAAGTACCTGCTAAATTAATTACTGTTACATTTATTTATTTTTAGCACTCTTTTCTTTATAAATTTTGAGTCCCAAATTCTTTCTTTCCCTCCCACTCCCAAAGAAAAGACAAATGATAGAATATCAGTTATACATGTGAAATCACGCAAATATTTCTATATTTGCCATATTTTTCAGAAAAAAAGCAAGAAAAACAAAACAAAGTGAGAAAATTATATTTCAATTTGCACTCACAGTTCATCAGTTCTCTCTCTGGAGGTTTATAGCATTTTTTTCATCATTAGTCAATTTGATTTGTCTCAGATTATTGTATTAATCATAATAGCCAATTTTTTCACAGGTGATCATCATTACATCAAGTCTGTTACTGTGTACAATGATCTCATGGTTCTCACTTCACTTTGCATCACTTAATATAAATCATGTCATGTTTTCTTCTGAAACCACTCCCCTCATAATTTCTGATAGCACAGTAGCATTCTATCCCAATCACATGCTGTACCTTGTTTATCCATTCCCCAGTTGATGAATGACCTCTCAATTTCCAATTCTTTGCACTGCAAAAAGAACTGTTATAAGTATTTTTGTACATCTAAATTCTTTTCCTTTTTCACTGGTCTCTTTGGGATTCAGTCACAGCTGTGGTATTGCTGGGTCAAAGCACAGTTTTATAGTCCTTTGGGCATAGTTCCAAGTTGTCCTTTAGAATGGTTCAACCAGTTCACTACTTTACTAGCAGTTCATTATTGTACCTATTTCTCCCCCATGCCCTCCACGATTTGTCACTTCTGATAGGTATGAGGTGGTACTTCAGAGTTGTTTTAATTTGCCTTTCCCTAATTAATTGTGATCTAGAGCATTTTTTCATATGACCATAGATAGCTTTGATTTCTTCTTTTGAGAGCTGCCTGTTTATATCCTTTGACTGTTTATAAATTGGGGAATAGCTCTTCTTTGTATAAATTTGATTCCATTTTATATTCAGCATGAATTTTAAAAATAAGACCTTTACCAAAGAAACTTGCTATAAAAATGTTTGATGTTTCTTCATTGTCTATGGATCTTTTATCAAAATGTAATTTCCATGATTGTCTCTTGTAATTAGGTCTATTTTTTTTGCTTTGTGTGACATCATGATCACTAGTCCTGTCCTTTTTATTTCAGCTAAAGCGTATTAGATTCTGCTCCAGTCCACCACTTTGTTTTTAATTCGGTGTGTTTCTGTTTCAAGTGTACCTCTTGTAAACAATATTATTGGATTCTAGTTTTTAATCCATTCTGCTTTCTGCTTCCATTTCCTTAGTTAGCTTATCTCATTCACATTCATAGTTATGATTATTAACTGTGTCTTTTCCTCCATCCTGTTTTCTTCTGTTTTTTCTTTCCCCTCCTCTTTTTATCCTGTCTCTCCTCAAAATCTGTTTTGCTTTTAACCACTGCCTTCCTTAATCTGTCCTCCCTTTCATCATCCTTTCCCACTTTTCTCTCACTTCCTTCCCCTCTTATTTCTCTATTGGGTAAGTTACATTTTCATACACAATTGAGTATGTATATGTAAGCATATATTATATACATAAATATATGTAAGTGTATATACATATATATATACATATACACTTACATATATATCTACATATCTACATATAAATATATGTGTATGTGTATGTGTATGTGTGTACACACACACATGTATTTCCTCTTTGAACCAATTCTGATGAGTGAGATTGCCCACCTCCACCCCCATATTTCCTTCCAAAATAACATTTCTTTCTTGTATGCCTCTACTATGTGTGCTATATTTTTCTTAAGAAGCTCTAAATTATAAATTATGTTGTTTCCCATACCTCCTCACTTCTGGGAGCTCAAACAGAATGTTCTATATGCTCTCTTTGTCCAAGATAATAATTCAGATAACTGAGATGAAAATATCTTCATACCTTAGTGGATGATCTTCCAGACTCTCTGTAATCAAAGTTATTAATCTCTTGATGACCAGGCTTCTGATGATGAACTTCTCTAAACTTAGCTCGGCTTATCCACAAAGCAATTTCAGGTTGGTAGAATTTGCCAGAACTGACATCGCTTTAGAAAACTTAGGGTAATCTCCAGGAGGCTGTGGCATATAGATATGGTAGCAGTAGTTCTATCAGTGGGTACCATATTAACTGCTAAGAGTCTTTATTTCAAAGAGCTTACAACTAGATAGAGATGGGAAAACTAATGAATCTCCAATCTCTCAAAATAATCAAAATGAATACCATAATCATAAGAATAATTTAAGGAGGAGTAAAAATTATGGCAAAAAGGTGGTAAATGCATAGAATTCATTTTGAAAAGGTGTACTTTGTGAACAATGTCTTCCCCATCACCTCCCCATATCTAAAAACTCAAACTAATATTCTATTCAGCATCTATCCACACAAGCAAAATGAAAAAAGATACTTTACTTAATTATCCAGATAAACCAGATTAAAATGGTTTTCATTCTAAGTACGTGGTCTTTTAGGATGACTTTTGGCCAAAATAATACATCTTCTGGTGGGAAAGCTTCTGACATGCTTTGAGCCATGAGTTTGAGCAGTGCAAGTTAGAATGGATCAGGGGAACTTGAGAAAGTATTTGGAAGTGGGAAAGAAAAGCTGGAGAATAAAAAATAAAGGAATGATGAATTTGACCATGAAGGTTGGTATGACCTGGGGCTGATCAGAAAAAAGTAAGTAAAAAAATAAAAGAGTTGTAGGTGTCTCTTCTTTGCAGGTTGGTATGCACTCATTTCATGCCCAAAAGAAGAACTCCAAGAGCACAGTTTCTGGAAGGCTACAGAGTGATATAGCTGAACAACTTCCAAGATGCTGACAGAAAGGGAACAGCAGGCACAAAACTGAAATTTACACAGAGATGGTCATAAATGCCCATAATGACAATTCCTTGGTGCTCATGTTTTCTCTCTCTCAGGTCAATTTGAAACAAAGACATTCCATTTTAATTTCTTTATGGTGGAATGCTATCAGGAAATGAATATCCTGGGACCCTTTTTAAGCCAATAGCCAACAGAGCAGCAAATCTGTTAAAAGATACATTTCCTATGTAATGCATGCCTAGCATGAAATATCCTGAGCAGGATTTGAAAATCAGTGTTGCTTTTTTCAAGGAAACTGTGTTATCAGGTTTTAAAAATGAAAAACTTGAGTCTCTAAATTTGTAGCTCAATATTAGGATGGAAAAAAAAAACACCTATTTCTTCATTTCCACATTTAAATGTAAATCTTAGTTTTAAATCAGCAGCAAAATTGATTTTTTAAGAGAAAAAAAAAACCACATATTAAAAGATTGGCATCTTTAGTGTTCCTCATGTTAAAGTCAGTAGGTCATTACCAACTTCAGGTGTTTTCACTGACTGTCTGCCCATGCTTAGAAATCCCTTCTTCCTTATCTCTGTCCCTTGGTTTCCCTTGGCTTTCTTTGAGTCCCAGGTAAATTTCCAGCTTCCAAAGCCTTTTCCAGTCCCCTTTAAATTTAGTGCCTTCTCTCTGAGATTATATACAATTTGTCCCATAATATATATCTTGTTTATATGTACTTGTTTGGATGTTGTCTCCTTCTTAGACTCTAAGCCTCTTGAGAGTAGGAGTTGTCTTTTGGCTTTTTTTTATCTCTGGGACTTAGCACAGTGTCTGGTACATAATAGGTACTTAATAAATGTTTGTTGATTTGGTATGTTGACTTGTTTAAGATCTTTTAAGGTAACTTTGTTCTTATAATTTTATTGTAAAGACTAGTTTTTGAGACACTAGGATCCTATCTTCAAGAGAGAAATATCTAAAATTTGATTTTACCTTTCTTTGACTTGATAAAAGTTTTTAATACAGAAGACAGTAACTAACCATTAACAGTTTTAAACATATTTCACTGAAAAGTATAAAGAACACCTGATCCCATTGAACTTATTGTTTAGGTAGAGAGAGCAAAACATCACCTTAAGAGTTTTTCTCAAACAAGGTGTCTCCCAAGTATATGTTCAGTCATTTTTCAGTGTCTGACTATTTGTGACCCTCTTTGGGGTTTTCTTGGAAAAGATACTACAGTGGTTTACCATTTCCTTCTCCATCCCATTTTATAGATATTGAAACCGAGGCAAACAGGGTTAAGTGTCTTGCTCAGGGTCATATAGCTAGTAAGTGTCTGAGGCCATGTTTGAACTCAAGAAGATGAGTCTTCCTAATTACAGGCCTAGCACTTCATCCCCTGCACCACATAGCTGCCAAAGCATATACTCCCTCATAAAAAAGAGAGAGCAACAAATAAATGGCTTTAAATTGTGGCAGGAAGTATTTAGTTTAGATATATGGAAGAACTATCTAAGAATAAGGACTAGCATGCTAATGTTTTCTAAATCTTTTGAAAGGCTATTCAGTCTTATTTCTTATTAAGTATTTAAAATGGGCAGAAATCCATTGATCCAGAATTATTTGGGTGAATTAATCAACATTCATGGTTCTTTAATCATTTGATTCCAGGATACCATAATCTACTCCATTTACATTTGGTTTTTTCTCCTCCCACTACTCATCAATCAATGTGCAGAGTAAAAAACAAAACAAAACAGAACACAAAATGATTATAATACATGACTTTTTTATAAGTCATAGTGTAAATTTTGCTTACACACATATGTGGAGAGAAGTGAGCAGATTATATTACACATCACTAAAAAACAACAGAACAGAAAGAGCAGAAAAGAAAAATGGTTACTGTGAAATTTAGTGCCAAGGAACATGCACTCTATTTTTCACCATTTGCCATATTTAGTGGAAAATCAATGGCAGATCTCCCGTAGTGTGACTGCTGGGTGACAAACTCTTATTATGGGTTAACATTCTATTATACCGGTTCATTTGTGTAAAACTTTTTGCTGGATTGGCAAATATTGTAAGCGTTCTCAAACTGAAAATAAAGGGAGAACAACCAAAGATATGAGTTGATAAAAGGATATCAACAACAATAATGGTGCTCATTAAGGGTCTAGAGAAAATTTCCTTGGGTCATGATTACTCAGAGGAAAGCAAGCTCATTTCATGGTATTGCTCTAATGAGTGAATAAAATTTGATCTGTGATATTTTCACAAAAGTTGAAATAGAAATTGAAATATGGAAAAATGAAATTAACATTCCTCAAGAGTTTTAATTGATAAATTGAAATATAAAATTGTAAATGTAAAATTGAATATAAAATGATTTTATAAAATGGGGTAAAAGTCATTGTGTATGAGGGGATTGAAATTTATTCAGCAATATTTTTGCCTCTTTTAAAGATATAGATTTGTTTATTAATTTAGGAACATAGAATATATCGGATATACTTGATTGATTTATAATATTTTCATGTTTGACATGCTTAAAGATGATAAAATCTAGGAAAATTGGGGGAAATGGAAAAAGTGATTCTTCCCTGTTTCATGTTTTAAAGAATAATAAAGGAGCAGCTAGGTGGCACAGTGAATAGAGCACCACCCCTGGAGTCAGAAGGACCTGAGTTCAAATCTCACCTCAGACACTTAACACTTGCTAGCTATGTGACCTTTGGCAAGTCACTTAACCCCAATTTCCCTGCCTTCCCCCCTCCAAAAACAAGAAAAACAAAACAAAAAATTAAAAAAGAATAGTAAAGTACAAAGAAAAATAATTCCCTCAATTTTTTTTCCATCAGATTTTCCAATCTCTAAAATCTTCTTTATCATGGCTTTTATGTACTGAATCATCATATTCCACCAAACATTTCATTTCTTTGCTTACTATGAACAATACTGTCATGGGACTAATGTTACTGTTTTCTTAGCCAAAGCTGTCATTAAGAAATCTAGATCTCTCCACTGGTCCAATGCTATCCTTGCTGACAGGGAATCAGCGAAAGTTGTATAGTGACTTAAGAGAAGATTTAAGTCAGTAGGTCATGCCTGAGGACCGGGACCCAATGAATGTTGGAAATTCAACTATGTTCACCCTGATCCTGAGCTGGTAAACGGGTATCCTCTCGACAATTTCAAAGTGGTTCTGACCGTGTTTAACTTCTTTCCCTGTGGGGGGCTAATCTCATAAAGATTTCAGCCACACAAGCACCAGTGTCAGGGGTATAATGAACACTTTGAAGTTTGTTTGCTTTCCAGTGCATTTAAACAGTTTAAATGTTCCAGGAATAGGATTAGATGCCCTGGTGAATTCATTTCATTTACCCCCAGCAGTGGTTTTCTAATACTATGTGGTGTTTACATGGTATCAATTTAGAAGCATGCTGGTTTTTAAGATTTGTCCCTTCCCCCTATCAATTTTCTACCTCACCAAAGGTCTGGTCTAGAAAGAATTTTCTTAGCAGACAGGGTTCGATGAAAGAGGGCATGATTGTGGAGTTATCCTGACACTCAATGGATAATTTTTTGGACTATCTTCTATAGGTTTGCTAGCCAAAGGGAAGATATGTTGGAAAGGAGAGGGAGAGAGAGAAATGATAATAAAAATATGTCCACTAAAAGTCTTGAAAGTTAAAGCATGAGAAAAGGAAAGCATTTGAGACTTGAAGGTTGAAGATCTGCTTCCTAATCTCCGTTCAGACTTGTCAGTTTCTTCCTCTCTCTGGATCTCAGCAAGGGTCAGACTAAAACGTTAAATTCCCTTATACCTCTGGGTTTATATTTCTAAAGTCACAGAAACTTAGCATTTCAGCAGACATGCCAGTTGATGCGAGGTAAAGAAAATAATGAAACATTGATTCTACGCAAACTAGGAGCAAATTATTTCTGTTTTGTTTATGAGACCTTAACTTCTAGTGATCAATGTATGATTCTGTTTCTTTTAGTATAATCTTAAGAGACTACTTGAAAATGAATTTTAGCTTTTGGTCATCTCTAATTGCCGGTCAGTGCTTTACCCTCATTCCAAAACGGGAACACTGATTTACAATAAGTTGAAACAAGTTTGTCGTCTATCTTTTTGAAAATAAGAGAATAATTTTAGCCATATCACCACCAGCAGCTACGTGTTGCAATGGATAAGTGGTACAGCAGCTGGTTGCTGGCCTTGGAGTCAGGAAGATCTGAGTTCAAATCCAACCTCATACACTAGTAGCTATATGGTCCTGGGCAAGTCACTTAACCTGTTTGCCTGTATCAAGTGGATTGTAAAACGGGGATAATCATAGCCCTAACCTCCCAGTGTTGTTGTGAGGATTAAGTAAGATACTATTTGTAAAGCACTTAGGACAGTAGGTGCTTAATAAATGTTCGTTCCATCTCTTTGTCCCCATCTACTTGAGAAAAAAAAAATCCTGGAGCTATAAAGACTAAATATATCCAGGAGATGGAGGATACTATGCATCAAAATTTCCACAAGAATGAAAGGAACTTTATGCTATCTAATAAAAGATGTTACTTTATAATATCCACCCTGGTTTGAATTGAACAAATACATATATTTTGACTAAGGTCCAATTTTTGATTGGTTTTATTTGATGCAAATCCCTTAGTTTCTGGCAATGACTTGATTGGTCATTTCCGTGGCTGTTTCTTCAGACTGGATTAATGTCTTTCTTGGTCCCCGGGCTTGTCTCCTTTTGATATATCACTTGCCATATTCAGAGCTTACTTTCACAGCTGATACAAGGAAGGCTGAGGCATCACACCAATAATTCACATTTAAAACATCATACAAAGAACTCACATTTAAACATTGTTAACATTCAAGTGGATTCTTGGCCAGAGATATTTGGATAACAACCCTTCCTCTGTGGAAAAACCAGCTGCAGTATCATTGAAAGATATAAATAAAATCTCATTGTGCTAATAAAAAAAAAGTGTGATTTTCCCCCAAAAAATTTGGTCTTAACATCATGATATGCTTTTTACACTTTCTGTTTTTACTTTGAGTAAAAAAAAAAAAGATCAAATCTCAGTCACTCCTAAACAACAACAACAACTTTTTTTTTAAATGGGGATCAATCATCACTTCAACTGTTTCCATATCTAGGTTGATTACTCAGGCACCTACTGCTTGCTCATCTCTGAGCAGAGTTTGATTACTGCATATGAAAGGCTTCCAAATTCAAGAAATGTTCGCATTACCTTGCCTCATCCTATTTTAAGAGACTCCTCAATTACAGCAGTAATGCCCACCAAAAGCCCACCAAAAAGCCATAATGGCCATGCTTGCTCTGATACAATCTTTGCTGAGTTCTTGCCAGTAGGGATTATTTCATTCTTTCTTCTTTATATTCCACTTCCTAACGCCGTCCCTGGCTCATAATAGGCACCTAATAAACATTTTTTGCTTACTGACTTGATTAGTCATGTGATAATAAATTAACTCCACTTCTAGTTACCATTAATTTCCAATATTTTCCAGTCTCTTATCACCTGAGTTGATTATTGCTTGCTCATGGGCTACCTGCTAGCTTCTGTCCAGTCTTCAAGTTTGGTTTTCCTAGTGATCCAGAAAACCTTACATGGATCTCTTCATTGTACCTTTTGCTCAGCAACACTAAAATTCACCCCATGGATCAAGTGGGAAGAATTTGGAATCATGAGACCTGAGTTCAAATACAAGCTAATCAATTTACTACCTTTTTGAATTTATACAAGCATATGTCCTCAATTTCTTGACTTGTGAAAAGGAGGTTTGACTAGATGGTTTCAGAGGTCTATTTTGGTGAAAGACCTATGATCCTTCTGCTTCTATGAATTAAGAGCTATTCATTATCTCTTTCTGAAAAATAAGGTATAATATAACCTCTGCAAAATAATCTGTGGCAATATTCTATTGGATATTTACGTAGACATTTTAAAGATGGTCAGGCTTTTTGATCAAATGATCAACTGAGATCCACAAGGCCATAGTGCTCTTGTTTATAGTGTTTCATCTGAAATGATTTCTATCATTATATGGTATTTCCCACAGTTATGGAGCTACTGAATGTTTATTTTTTAGGCAAAAAGGCCTTTACCCAGCTCAGATCTATGAGAGATGGTATGGAGGTCTTCAACTGGCTGTATGAACAAACACCACTTAAGCCAGGCTTTGCTTCCTAAACAAGTATTTAATTTCCTCATTAAAGATATATGAAACTAAAAATCGATGAGCACCGGTGGTTAGAGCTTTTTAGTGGAACTAATGGCTGTACCTTGTCTAACATCAGAAGCTTCACTTGTGGTTTACAGCTACTACACAAGGAGAAACATGAATCCAGAAAGAAGGTCTCTGTCTATGATAATAATTAGGTTGTGAGTTCTGGATAAGTAGATTGCATAAATCTATAACATAGGAAATAAAGCATTTCCAATTAACCCCCACCCCCCCCATACTCAACAGACATGGCAAACTCTCACTCTAAAACTCTAGGTAAAAGGCACTAAAATGCTGTGGCTTAGATATAGACTCCATGGAGTCCCATTAGAAATACTCTTATAGTTCAAATTGCAAACCTCTGACATGCTGACATCATGGACTATTTGAAAGGAAAAGCACTTGACTAGGTCTGATTGGGGAATATGAGTAACAGATTTCATTTCATCAAGTAAACGCCAGATGAAGATGTTGGAACCTCCTGGGCAAATAAAAATCAAGGACATCCTGATCATTTTAGATAAATACCCACAACTTCAAACCCAGAAATGAGTTTTCTGTAGCTAGGCTATTGTGTTAGGATGCCAGTGCATATCTACAACTTGGGAAAGAATTAGTTCCCATAGCATCAAAAATTACTTTGTATGTATGATGTATATATAAATACTTTGTATTTGTGTGTATATATGATTATATATTTATGATGCATATATATATATACATATTTTGTATATGTGATGTATATATGTGTGTCTGTAATATATATGTATATTTCCACATTTTTATATGTATTTGCTGTCTCCCCAATTGAATACAAGACCATTGTATCCTCAACATCTAGCATAGTGCCCTTGAATAAATGCTTTTTGATTGATTGATGGAATGATTGGGTGCCTTTGCCTTCCAAGTTAATACCGATTATACTAAATTATTTAATTTTTGCTTAATGTTTCCCTTCTCTTTCCCTCTACCCTATTCCCTTCCCTTCCCTTTGCTTTCAGTCCCCTTACATAGGATAAATAAAGTATTTCTTAAATACTTACTATTTGCCAGTCACTGCTATATGGATTCTAAATAAAGATGCAAGAAGAGTTGGTAATTTGTTGGCAAAATAGGGCTATGCTGAAAACCAATTTAGACCATCCATTTGAGGTTACAGTGGATCAGTGGTCTGTCTATAAAGCCCCATCTTCACTTTTCATTGGGTATTTTATTTGTGCTTTCAATGTGTATAGCCAGCCTCAGGAAAATTAGAAGAAGTCTTCTTACAAAGGATCTTTCCTTTACTAAGAAAATCCCCTGCCTGCTCCCAATTGTGGTAAGCTCTCCTCTATGTGATTACCTTCTGAATAAAAATTGCTCATTTCCTGCAGCCTGTTGACTTGAGAAATATGCTGTTTGTGGCTATAATGTTTTATACTTTTGTTTTTAACCATTATAGCCAATGGTGGTACTCCTTTTTCGCGTGTTGTAACATATTATCTCTAAAATTTCATTTCTACTTTGGTCTTGAAGGGATCAAAATGTAAGTCTATGAAGCATGTTATTATTATGATTGTTGACATTCTGTTTTCAAAAGATGTTCTGTGGAAGGATAGCAAATAAACACACCTAATTGAGGAAGTAAGAGAAGAGAAAATCAGTCATCTTATTCTACAGGTCATTTTTTCAGTCATGTCTGACTCTTTGTGACCCCATTGAAGGTTTCTTTGGCAGAGATAAAGGAATACTTTGCCATTTCCTTTTCCTGTTCATTTTACAGATGAAGACAAACAAGATTAAATGACTCATCCAGGGTCACACAACTAATCAGTATCTGAAGCTGGATTTGAACTGAGGAAGATGAGCCTTCCTGACTCTCGGCCTGGTACTCTACTATGCTACCAACTGCTCTTGTACCTTCAAAGAAAGGAATTGGGTAAAGGGAAGGAGAATGATTAATCCCAGGTGTTGATAGATTTGGATTATGTAGAGAGAAGGGAAATTTGGGTTTTATTTGCTTACTCCAGTGATTAGTGAACAGACCACACAAATAGATAGAGAGGATATATAGAAAATGATAGACAGATGAACATAGAGGAGTTTTTTTTAGTTCAAATCCAAACTGAATTGTTCTAGTTTCGTATATAAATGTACCTTACACACTATATTTACACCAGAAAAGGACTCTGCTGCTATATTCTATTTGCTCCTTAATACCCAATAAATATCACACAATAATAAAATATGCAGGGTCGGTCAGTGTTGCTATGGGAACAATAACCTAATTTGATTTATTTATTTTTGCATCTGGGTAGTATTTTGAATTTATTGCCTTTGTAAAATCACAGAACATGAGTGACAAGAAAGAAGAAGAGAGAGACATCTGAACATTTTTCTGATGGATTCAAAGGGACTATAACATTAATGGGACTTTGTTAAGGAAACATTGGGGATGGGAGTACTTCAGAGCTCAGGAGTTTTTTAATCCTTATCACTCTTTGTCAGATTGTGAATGTTGTTTAATGGACATTATAATGAAGTTTTGAAAGAGCTTTTGTCTTTTAAAATAAATGTATTAGGAAAGTAAAATTTGAGACAAGAATATTATTGACTAGTCACTGATGAAAATAGACATTCTGTCATTCTCTGTATCCTGAAGTAATAGTGTGGGTATTTTGTATCCACATCTAACTTAGAGAGACTGCTAATTTCTGCCAACTGGAACTGGGGGACACTTATCTTTTCCTGCCCTGTACCCAGCCATTGCAGTGCTAAGAAAGTCTGACATCTACCTAAGGGAACTAGGAACCTCATTCACAAACTGATTCCCCCATCTCAGGTAAAAATGTAAATTATAGTAAAACTTATGACACATGTCTAGAGTCCCCAAAGTGAAGAATAAAAGAAGAATCAATGTACAATATGAGTCAGATATGGGATAGATAATCTAATGCTACTTATAGAAAAATGAATGATAAGCATAAAAGAATCACAGTACTTGTAACAGTGATTAGTACAGTAACAGCATCTTTCTTTAAGGGATAGTGTGGAGAATATGTGTGATATCCCTCTGAAGGTATTCTATATTCTACAGATGAGAAAAGAGTATTTCTAAATCAATCAATATTTATTAAGTGCCTACTATGTGCCAGGCATTTTGCTAATCCGTGGGAATAAAAAAAGAGGCAAAAAACAGTCCCTGCCTTCAAGGAGGAGAAAACATGAAAACAAACATATGCAAAACAGGCCGGATACAGGATAATTAGGGAATAATTAAAAGAGGGAAAGCACTGGAATTAAGAAGGGATAGGGAAGGTTTCTTGTAGGTGAGAGTTTAGTTGGAAATTAAAGGAAGCCAGGGAGGTCAGCAGACAGAATGGAAGGAGAGCAACATTCCAGATGTGGAGAACAGACAGAGAAAATGCCTGGAGTTGAGAGATAGAGTATCTTTTAGTTGGAAAAGTCAGGAGTCCAGTGTCACTGGATCAAAGAGGAAAGTGTAAGAAAACCGGAAGGGGCTAGGTGATGAAGGGCTTTATATGCCAAACAGAGCATTTTGTATTTGATCCTAGAGGCAACTGGAAGGCACTGGAGTTTATTGAGCAGGAGGAATGATACAATCAGATTTACATTTTAGGAAAATCATTTCAGTGACTAAAGGGAAAATGGACTAGAATGAGGAGAAATTAGAAGTGCACAGATTCATTAGCAGGGTTTTGCAATGATCAAGGTGTGACACAATGAGGGCCTGCACTAGAGTGGTGGTAATGTCAGAGGAGAGAAGGGCCTTATTTGAGAGATGTTGCAAAGGCGAAGTTGATAGATCTTGGCAACAGCTTGGATGTGGGAGGTGAGAGATAGTGAATAATATAGGATGGCTCCTAGGTTGTGAGCCTGAGGGACCAGGAGGATGGTAATAGGGAAGGGAGGAAGAATGAGAGTATGGGGGAAAGGTAATGAATTCTGTTTTAGACATACCGAGTTTAAGATGTCTACTGGATATCCAGTTTGAAGTGTCTGAAAGTCAGCTAGAGATGCAAGATCAGAAGTAATCAGAGAGATTGGGGAAGAAAAGACAGATTTGACCATTCACATAATGATAATAAATCCATGGGAGCTGATGAGATCACCAAGTGAAGTAGTATAGGAAGAAAAGATATATGGGCCTAGATAGAACATAACCCTGAAGAACACCTATGGATAGGTGTGATCTGGAGGAGGATCCAGCAAAGGAGAGATTGAGAAAGAGCAGTGAGATAGGTAGGAGAACGAGAAGAGAGTGATGTCCTAAAAATCTAAAGAGAGGAGAGTATCAAGGAGGAGAAAGTAATCAAGTGTCAAAGGCTGCAGGGAGGTCAAAGAAAATGAGGATTGAGAAGGGGCCATTGGATTTGGCAATGAAGAGGTCATTAGTAACTCAAGGTAATAGGTTATCAATTAAATTAAAGAAGGAGGAAAGAGAAACAGGGAAAGAGAGAAAAGAAGAAAGAGAAAAAGAGAGAAAAAGAAGGAAGGAAGGAAGAACAATAGAAAGAAAGAAAAAGAGGGAGGGAGGAAAGATGGAAGGAAGGAAGGAGGGAGCAAGGAAGGAAGAAAGGAAGGAAGAGAGAGAAAGAAAGGAAGGAAGGAAGGAAGGGAGAGAGAGAGAGAAAGAAACAAAAGAAGGAAGGAAGGTAGAAGGAAAGAAAGAAAGAAAGAAAGAAAGAAAGAAAGAAAGAAAGAAAGAAAGAAAGAAACTTGTTGCCATAGAATTTTAGAGCTCAAAGGAAACCTAGTAATAATCCAGTCCAAAATCCCTTCTGGTATAGGAAACTCCTCTGCAATATTTCTAAAGTAGAAGTAGTAATCTGGCAAAATATTTAAACATTCCGCTATGTATTTCACAAGCCGATTCCATTGCTGGACAGCTGGTTCCAAGGGAGTTGGCTTTATACTGATTTCAGAACTGACTCCCTCTAACTTCCACCCATTTATTCCAATCCTGTTCCTCAGAAGGTACACAGATCAAGCCTAATGCTTCTTCCATATAACTATCCTTGATATATTTGAAAATGTGTGCCCTCCAGCCCCAGGACCAGTCTTCTTTCATATGGAACAAATACTCTCTCCTTCTTTCAACTGTTCTTCATTTGGTGTCCTTTCAAATCCCCTCTTTATTCTGATATGTCTCCTATAGTTTGTCAAAATTACTGTTAAAATATGATGCTCCAAACTGAACATAATACTCCATTTGTGGCAGAGTAGAACATAATGAGACCTCTTTTATTTGTATATTTTACTTCTATTAATGTAGTCTAAATTAAGTTCTCACATATCACTAACAGGTTTTGCCTAGGACTTTTCCAGGGATTGAGATCAAGTTCACAGGTCTATAGTTTCTGTAATTCAAACTTTTCCCTCTTTTTGGAAATCAGAATATTATTTTTTTCTTTCTCTGAAAGATCTTTGCAAGCTTTCTGTTCAGAGACAGAACAAAAGCAAACCTCAGCCCAGCCCAGATGAAATTATTGAAAATTATAATTAGTCACATCTGAATTAATGAAGTTCTGCTATAGTTCTTTTGTTTTCTTTCCCAATATTTCCCTCTATCATTTGAAGAAATAATGCATTATGGAAAGTAAACCACTTCTAATTTAGTAGAGCCCCTGAAATAGCTTTTAGTAAGAGCCTTCAGAAGAAATTAAGCAGAATGTCACTGCAGTAAATTATTAACTGTATTTCTATTTCACTTGAAAACTTCTCAGTGTTTTAAGATCCTTCCAGGATAATAAAACTGATCTGAGTAGATGGAACTTTTATTTAGCAGTAGCAGAATATGAACTTACATTGCTATGCAGTGATAACACCTACAGTATATCTAGTTCAGAGTCATAGCTAGTTCACTGCATACTGGATGATTTCCTATGTGAAATTATTAAATCCATTAAGTGTGTATGGAAACTTAAAGGGAGTAAATATAGCTTTTTCTCTCCAGTCAGGGGCAGTTAAGCAGAACAACAATACATAAATAGTAACCTGGATTTCCCATCCTAGCTCAACCACTTTTTGTGAGAGCAAGGACAATTTTGGTGTTTTCCCCACCTATAAAAGGGCAATTTTATGTCTTTTCTTGACCACTTCAGGGAAAATAAATAAATTAAGTATGGAGTGGAGTTTGATCTCTTTGAAAGATACATTACTAAGATACATTATATAAGCAATTGAATAATTGCAGTAAAAACAAAGAATATTAAAGTACTCCAGAAAAGCAAAGAAAAAAAAAGTATTAGAGGCAAAGTTAGCTAAAAGATCTAAGTATGGCTTTTTTTATGTTGAACTCCATGAGTGGACCTAATGCTCTGAAGAAAAAGCTGAAAGACTGGGAGATTCCATTCATTGATTTTTCTCTCTCATTTCTGACTATTTGACACAGAATAGTTGGAGAGTGGTGTGTACCCATACATAGTATGTTATCTCTTTTTTCTAGTATGACTGAGTCATATGGATTTATTGGCAGGAACAGGGGTTTATGATGGCAATTCACAACCAGATCATTGCCACCAGAAATTACAGAAGTATCTTTAAGGAGCCCGGGGTTAATTGATCGATGTAGATTATGAAAGGAAATGGTAGAAATTGTGCAGCATATCACTCAGGCTATAACATTTAGCACCTACCAAATACCTAACAAGGCCTAACCTGGTAGTTGGAATTATACATCAGAAGCTTAATGTCTTTCATCAACTGACAGATGACAAATCCCTAGACTCCAAATATAGACCTCAAAGTATTCTGGAGAAATCAACAAATGAAACGTACTGAAACTGGACCTTTAGTATAGATTGATCTGTTTACTCACAACTGCCAGGATATAACATTGATCCATTGAAAATCAGGAAAAAAAACCATTTTAAATAGATGTTACCATACCTTAAATCCATATTCCAAACAACATGGGGGGAAAAACAGTTTTTGAAATAGAATATGTCCCAAATGTCTTTGGGCAGTTTGAAGCTTTAATAATTTGAGAAACATGGTGGTACAAACTTTTAAAAAAAACATTTAAAATTTAATTATTTAAGTTTCTTTTTTATTTTTATAAATTTTGAATAGCAAATTTTTATTTTGACTTCAACAAAACGGGGCACCCTATCATTATACGTTGTGTATGGTTTCTGAATGACACTTTCTCTGACCAATGGATTAGAAGAGGAAACCTTCTCACTTGGTCGCCTCATTTCCTTTTCCTCAGATCCCCATCCTTAAATATGTATTATAAATAATTACCTAGGACATTATGTACAAAAGCATGCAAATTATACGTACTTTAAAGGTTCATTTATGCATGTGTCTTAAATTTTTTTTAAAACAACAACAAAAACTTTGGTCACTTAAAAAATAATCTATCACTCTCTACCAGACTTTGTCCTGTGAGGCTGCAGCAAGACTATTATGTGTGCATCAAAATCTCGTCCTCTGGATGATCTTAAGGCTAGGATTACAAATGCCATCCTTTCAGTCACTGAACAGTAGCTTATGAAAGTTTTCACAAAGTTTAAAAATCTACTTGAAAAACATATAGCCCAACATGGTAGTTATGTTGAATGTTAATAAGGTTCCTGTAAATATTTTAAAATGTAAACAATCATCATTCTAAATGTCATTTTTGAAGTTTGTAGCACATATACTTCTGAAGTTATTAAAGTTTAAAAATACACTGATTTGAGGATGCTTTGAATGGAGATCTAGCAGAAAAAATCAAAATCATGTGAGTACAGGACTGGTCATTCAGGAAACACTTTTTTTTTTTTTTGCTTTTTGGAAGGGGAGAGGAAGGGCAATGGGGATTAAGTGACTTGCCCAGGGTCACACAACTACTAAGTTTTAAGTGTCTGAGACCACATTTGAACTCAGGTCCTCCTGACTCCAGGACCAGTGGTTTATTCACTGCACCACTTAGCCACCCCCAGGAAACACTTATTAAGCACCTACTATGGGCCAGGCACTATGATAAGTGCTTGGGTTACAAAGAAAGGAACAAGACAGCCTCTGCCTTTGAGAGCTCACAGTACAATGCAGGGGATAATATGCAAGCAAGATATAGATAGATAGATAGATAGATAGATAGATAGATAGATGGATAGATGGATAGATTGATAGATATATATACATACATACATACATACATACATAGATATGGATAGATAGATAGAATCCATTGAGTATTACTCCTTTTCTCTCATTTGCTGCAAAACATGCATTGAAGATGTTTTCAGTGAGTCTACTAAGGAGATGCTTTCATTCTCATACTTGTATTCAACTATAAAATTCATTCTTTTATCTGCCTTTATAATTATCCATTGAGCATTGTTATGTGCTATATAATCACACATCATATAAAATTATATCATGGAAGCTATTTTGATATATATTATATGATATATATATTTAATACACATATGTGTATACATACAAACATGCACATATGTGTGTGTTAGCAGGATAGCAACTTGCTCCAGAGCCATTTCTATCTGAACCTTATAAAAAAAAGTTGAGCCTGGAATAAAAATAACAGCCATCACAATTTCATCCACCTGTGCAATTGTTTGCCAAATACTCCACACAAAGTAATGATAGCAGGATATCAGCCGGTCCCAGAACTGTTTCTATATGACCTCCATTGAACATAAAGATAAGAATGAAAATGCGACAATAATGATAACTGACATTTATTTGGCATTTCAAAGTCTGCAGGATTCTTACAGTTCTTTATAAACATTATCTCACTGGAACCTCACGATAACTTATCAGGCCCTACAGGAATCACAGTGCCCAGTTTACAGATGAGGAAAATAAAGCTCAGAGACTGATTGCCCAGGGTCATAGAGTCAATATGTGTCAGGAGCAGGATTTGAGCCCAGATCTTTGTGATTCTAAGCCAAGCACTCTCTCAACTCCCTAAGTGATGGCAGTTCATATACATGCATGTTGTAGCTTAAATTATGCGAAATATAAATGCCCTTCCATACATTATAAAGTACATTCCACACATCTTATTTGATCCCTACCATACGTACCCTGTGAAGTAGGTATTAATATTATCCCGTTTTCTAGATAAGAAAACTGAGGCCTCCCTGTCTTAAGTGACTTGTCTGGGTTCACACAGATAATAACACCCTGGGGGATAAGGGAAAGAGGCTTAGGAATGTTACACCTCTAAATCAGTCTACTGATAAGAGATTTTTATGGACTAATAATTCCATGCTCTGTCTAAACACCAAGTCTTCTAAGTGCTTATGCAGCCATTAGGCTCATTAATCCTCCCATTTTCCTGTGAGCCTCTCAGTGAACATGAATTAACCCCACATTTACTGGGCCTCTGAGGTGATATACTTTGACCAAATGGCACACGAATCAACATTGGCTGCTTCCACATGAGAACCCTTCTCTCCTATACCTCTAGATTCATTCTTACTGTAAGAGAAATGAGTGAACCCTAAAATCCAAATCCCTTTCATATTGGTCACTGAAAGCACAAGACACTCTCCATTTGTTCGTGTTCCAGACTGGTCAGATTAGTGATAACAGTAACCCCGAGTTGTTCCAAGTGGTATTTTCTTTAGCTCTCAGCCTCTCAGCATTGTGGGGAGCGGGAGGGGATATGAATGACAGTGCCAGGGTCAAAAAGGCACCCCAGTTCCAGTACATCAGACAATAAGGACACAAACAAAGCTCCTTTTACCGGCTTCCACTGACGCATGAAGAAACCTATTATTGGGCCATTTGTATGTTTTCTCTAAAGTGCCAACCCTTGGCAGTGATGTCACAGTAAGTATATGTTACAATGCACTACAAAAAGCTCACACAGAAAAATACCGTTGAAGCCCAGTCTCCTTCCTGTTATGGAGAAAGGTCAAGCTCATGTTGCTCTTGCTGACATGGCAAGATTACTAATCTCTGCACTTTGCAGTCACCCTTTAGGAAATGGAACGGGTGCATTAGACAGTTGTTTCAGGGTTCCCAGTGGCTGGAGCTGTAAATTAGCCAGGGCCCACATATGCACAAACAAAAATTCCAGTTTAGATTTTCTTGCCTAAAGTACCATAATGATAGCCCTAAGACCTGCTATTACTTCTGAAATTACAGTCAAATGGCTACGATTTGGCAGATACCACAGGAAAGGATGCTTTTGTTGTTTCCTTTTGGCGAGATCACTCTGCACCGTTGGGATGCTAAAGAGAGCCATGGTACAAGACATGAAAAGGATGGGGGTGGTGGTGGTTATTGGAAGTGTTTTAATAGCAGCTAAGTGGGTGGGAAAGATTGAAACCTGCTGTGTCTCTTGGGAGGGAGGTGGAGGAGTACTTAGAGATATATAGATATCTTAGCATGGGTTCAGGGGTGGTGTGCTGATTCCTCCATTGATTCCAACCAGCCTACCCCTTAAGAAGTCTTATAAATCAAGAATGGTTTAGTATCATAGGGATGGAAGGAATTAAAGATCTCTTTACATTCTTAAGATAAGACCACCATTTTACACTAATGAGAGAAGATACAGCCTATTTTAAACAACAAGCTATCAACTTTATTTAGTAGGGACTGGTCCTGGGATTTCATTAATACAAGGCACTCCCTCTACCAAAGCAAGGTGGCACCTTATCTACAACATATAGCCTTACACAGTTACCTTGGGCACTGAGGGATAAGTGAATTGTCCACTGTCACACAACCACTAAATAGTAGAGAAAGGACTTGAACCTGGATCTTCCTGCCTCCAAGGCCAGCCCTTATCCGTGATGCCAAACTGTCTCTTGTTTACACTAAGTAAAAATATTTCTACAGGAAACATTTTAGATCCATTTTTTTCCTCACATACATCATATATATATATATATATATGCACATATATGTATATATATATATATACATATATGTCCTGTATTTTTTCTTTTCCTTTTTTTCTCTTTTTGTCTTTATAAATTTGTTTGTTTACTTTTAATTTACAAGATCAGTTCCACAATCCTTGAATTTCAAATTTGCTCCCCTCCCTCTGTACCCTCCCCTCCCAAAGCGATATGTGATCAAGTACAGGATCAGCAAATACTTTCACATTAGACATTAGTCAAGTTGTAAAAAAGGATTATAACCGATGGAATGAGCAATGGGAAAGAGGAAACAAAACCAAACAAGAAAAAGAGAGTAGGTAGTTTGCTTCAGTCTGCATTCAAACTCTGTAGTTCCTTCTCTGAATGTAGACATCTTTTTCCATCATGAGTCTTTTAGAGTTGTCTTATAACCTTGCATGGCTGAGAAGAGTCCAATCTATCAAAGCTGATCATCACACATATGTTGTGTCTGTAATTGTGTACAAATTTCTCCTGGTTCTGCTTTTCTCACTCAACATCAGTTTGTATAAGACTCTCCAGGTAAATACGAAGATGTCTGCTCCTCATTTCTTATAGCACAATAGTATTCCATTACATTCATATACCACAACTTGTTTAGCCATTCCCCAATTGATGGGCATCCCCTTAATTTCCAATTCTTTGCTACCACAAAAAGCGCTGCAATAAATATTTTTGCTCATACAGGTCTTCCTCCCACTTCTATGATCTGTTTGGGATACAACCCTAGAAGTGGTATTGCTGCATCACAGGGTATGTACTTATTTATAACCCGTTGGGCATAGCTCCAGATTGCTCTCCAGAATGGTTGAATCAGTTCACAGTTCCACCAACAAAGCATTAGTGTTCCAATTTTTCCACATCTTCTCTAGCATTTGTCATTTTCCTGTTTTGTCATCTTAGCCAGTCTGACTGGTGAGATGTGGTACCTCAGAGTTGTTTTTATTTGCATTTCTCTAATCAATAGTGATTTAGAACATTTTTTCATATGCTTATGGATATTTTAATTTCTTCCTCTGAAAACTGCCTGTTCATATCCTTTGACCATTTATCAGTTGGGGAATGACTTGTATTCTTATAGATTTGACTCAATTCTCTGCATATTTTAGAAATGAGGCCTTTATCAGAGACACTGATTGTAAAAATTCTTTCCCAGTTTACCACTTTCCTCTTAATCTTGGTTATGTTGGCTTTGTTTGTACAGAAACTTTTCAATTTGATGTAATCCAAATTATCCATTGTGCATTTTATAATGCTCTCTAAATATTGTTTGGTCATAAACTCTTCCCTTCTCCATAAATCTGACAGGTAAACTATTCCTTGCTTTCTCAGATTGCTTACAGCATCAGTTTTAATCCCTAGATCATGCACCCATTTAAATTTGATTTTGGTATATGGTGTTAAATATTGGTCTATGCCAGGTTTCTGCCATACTATATTCCAGTTTTCCCAGTAGTTTTTGTCAAATAGTAAGTTCTCATCCTCAAAACTGAGATCTTTGTGTTTATCAAACAGTAGACTACTATAGTCATTGACTGCTGAGTCTCATTTACCCAAACTATTCCATTCATCCACTACTCTATTCCTCAGCCAGTACTAAGTAGTTTTGATGACTGCTGCTTTAAAATAGAGATTAAAATCTGGTGTGGGTAGACCACCTTCCCTAGGATTTCTTTTCATTAATTCCCTTGATATTCTGGACCTTTTGTTCTTCCAGATGAATTGTGTTACTATTTTTCTAGCTCCATAAAATAATTTTTGGTAGATTGATTGGTATGGCACTAAATATGTAATTTAATTTAGGTTAAATTGTCATTTTTATTATATTAGCTCCACCCAACCATGAGCAAGTGATGTTTTTCCAATTAGTTTGATCTGAATTTATTTGTGTGAAAAGTGTTTTGTAGTTGTGTTCATGTAGGTCCTGGGTTTGTTTTGAAAGATAGTTTCCCAAATATTTTATAATGTCTATATAACTTTAAATGGGATTTCTGTTTCTATCTCTTGCTGTTGGATTATGTCAGAAATATATAGGAATGCCTAGGATTTATGTGGATTTATTTTATATCCTGCAACTTTGCCAAATTTATATATCGTCTCAAGTAGTTTTTCACTTGATTCCCTAAGACTCTTTTAGTATATCATCATATCATCACAAAGAGTGATAGCTTAGTCTCTTCTTTGCCTAATTTGATTCCTTCATTTTCTTTTTCTTCTCTAACTGCTACTGCTAACATTTCTAGTACCAAATTGAATAAGAGCGGTGATAGTGGACATCCTTGTTTCACCCCTGATCTTATTGGAAATACTTCTAGCTTATCCCCATTACATATACTACTTGCTGATGGCTTTAAATAGATGCTACTTGTTATTTTAAGGAAGACTCCATTTATTCCTATACTTTCTAGTGTTTTTAACAGGACTGGAAGTTGTATTTTGTCAAAAGCCTTTTCTGCATCTATTGAAACAATCATATGGTTTTTGCTAGTTTTATTGTTGATATGATCAATTATACTGATGGTTTTCCTAATATTGAACCACCTTTGCATTCCTGGAATAAATCCTACCTGATCAAAGTGTATAATTCTTGTGATAAGCTGATGTAGTCTTTTTGCTAATATTTTATTTAAAATTTTTGCATCTATATCCATGAGGGAAATTACTCTATAATTTTCTTTCTCTATTTTGCCCTTTACCCTTTTTTGAAACCTTCAATTTCTAATGCATGTGTTGTCTTTCTTAAGAAGCAACTGCTAGTCTTTTATGCTTCTAGGGAGTTGTCTGTTCTTACAATTGCAAAGCCCTTTTATTCCTTAGGATGCCAGCATATCTCAAATAATAACACTAATTTACTCTACAAAAACATGCTACCAGTCAGCTTCACAGGAACAAAGTCATATGTGTTATAAATCAGTGTGTAATGGTGTAATATAAAAAGTGCTCAATTTGGAGTTGGATATTATAAATTTCAATTATAGTTTTTTTCTATTTATTTCATATTTGACTTTGGAAAAGTCATTTTATCTCGTTAGGCCTCAGTTTTCTCATCTCTAAAGTGAAAGGTGTTAGATTAGGTGGGCTTTTAATCCTTAAAGTTTTGAAATCTTAATTCCATAAGTAGAATTCCTAGACTTTACTGTCATTTTGCTATAATGTAATAAAAGTGCTATTTGGAGGGGAGAGGGGGATAATCAGTCATATAGAATTTTATGTGGTATATATCTGTAGTTAAATATTTCATGCTTTTCTTTTTTCTCTGGAGGAAAATCTTGCATGCATTTTGCTTGGATTTGTTTTCTGGTCCATTTTTTCCCCCTGCAACTTTATCTGTCCATGTCCTAAGAAAGTATTTAGCTGAAGAATGATTTATTCCTGTATCATTCCAGTCTTTCTTTTAACTCATTTAAACATTCAGTTACCCTAAATGTTGCTTTCTGAGCAGAGGGACAGTTGTCATGACTTGAACACATAATATTGGACCCTTATTTGAAAGTTTTGGATACCATTCAGATGCATAGCTAACCTGAAAAACATTTTGTACTCTGTCCTGGTGGGATCAAATCCAGACTATCATGTTCAGACCTTGGTCCCATATTCTAGGGAGGACAATGAAAAGTCATAGACTAAAGAGTCAACCATAAAATCAATTGAAACAACTAATAAATTTAGCAAAATTGCAGGATATAAAATAAACACACATAAATTGCCAGCATTCCTGCATATTACCTACAAAACTCAGCAGAAAGAGCTACAAAAAGAAATTACATTCAAAATAGCTCCAGAAGGTATAAAACATTGGGGAATGTATCTACTAAGATGCACCCAGGAACTATATGAATGCAACTTATAAAAAGCCTTTACATAAATAAAAAGAGAACTAAATAACTGGAGAAATAATTGCTCTTAGATTCAGCAAAAATATTAAGAAAAAACCAAATATTACATAAATGAATTGACTTATTTCATGCTATGCCAATCAAACTCCCAAAGAATTATCTTATAGAGCTAAAAGAAGTAATAATGAAATTCATATGGAACAACAAAGGGTCAAGAATAATAACGAAAAAAAGTGAGAGGGGCATTTATCAGTTTCAGATTTTAAACCATACTATAAGGCAATAGTCATTAAAATGATGGGTAATGGTTTTTTTTAAATAGAGATAATGAAAACAAACATACACGCATACATATATGTGTATATATGTATACATATATGTGTATATACATATGTGTGTGCATTGTGTGTGTATATATATGTATATATGTATATATACATATATATATATATATATATAATTTGTATATATATGATTTATTTTGATTTTTTGTTTTTAAGCTGGATAGCAATTACTGGAGGGTGACTGAGATGGTGAGGGTCTTTGAGATCAAGCCATACAAGAATTTCTTGAAAATGGTTAAGGGAAAATTTGGGTTTTAGAGGTGGAATGGGAACACTCCATCTTCCAGTACTTGGAGACTTTGTTATGGAAAAAGGATAATTAATTGTTTGTCCCCATTGGGAAAAACTAAGAATGGTTAGTGGAAATTTCAGATGTAAATTTATGTAAAAATTCACATAATAATCAGAGCTATCCAAAAATCACCTGGCAGGTAGTGGATTCTTCCTCACTTTCATCAGAATCGTGAAAGTTTTTTAGGGGGATTCTTAGTCAGGTGTTGGTTGGACCATATGTGCCCTTTGCAAATGAAAATAAACATAAGTCCCTCTAGGATTCCAGGAGTAAGAAGAACAAAAGAGGAAAGAGTGAAGTCCTTAGTTTAAAAAATGAAATATTACTCATAGAAAAAAAGAATTCACTTAGGATGTATTTTGTTACCTTTGAAATACATAAAATTTACTTCTAATCCTTAGGACAGAACTTTCATGTATCATACCATCAATGGCTAAAAATTGTGGGAAGGCATATTTCAGTTCAATAGAAGAAATAACTATCTAATATTTAAAGCCATGCCCAGATGGAATGGGCTGTCTTCTAAGGGAGGGACGTTCCTGCCACTTGAAGTGTTTATACAGAGCCTGGATGCCCATTCATCAGAGCTATTGTAGAAAGGATTTACATTTCAGATGGAGGTTGGACCAAATTGCTCTAATAGTCCCTTCTGACTCAAAAACTCTTGAATTCTATGATTATTAATTTGTCTTAGTCATCTTTTTTGACCTGACTACCTCATGTATTTTTCTAATAAAGAGTAGAATGAAGTGATTAAAGTTTCTTGGACTATTCCTACACTAGGTGAAGAATTTTATAGCCATAGAATGAGAAAAACAACAACACTATGGTGGCATTAACGTATTAACTCAGCCACAGGTCAGAGACATAGAGCATATTTGGCTAAAAGGTAACGCTGTCATTGTTTCATCATTTTTTTTTCCTTCTTTCAGTTGTTTCCAACTCTTCATGTCCCCATTTGGGATTTTCTAGTCAAAGATAGTGGAATGGTTTGCCATTACCTTCTTCAGCTCATTTTGCAAATGAGGAACCTGAGGCAGAATTAAATGACTTGCCTGGGATCACAAAGTAAGTGTCGGAGGGCAGATTTGAACCGAGGAAGAGGAGTTTTCCTGACTCCAGGGCTATACTCCACCCACTGTGCCATCTAGCTGTCCTAAGAGGAAATACGGAGGCATAAAGAGCCATAAAGGGGATTAGGTTCACAGTTGGTGGGGTTTTTCAGTTTGATTGTTTGTTTGTAAAGAGAAGACAATAATGGTACACTGATTCACTTTTTTGTGGAACTGTGAATTAGCCCAATCATTTGGAAAGCATTTTGGAAAAAAAAATGTTTCATGAAATAACTAAGTCCATAAGATTCCACTGGAGCTCAAGGAGATCAAAGAAAGAAGGAAAGAATCCATTCACAGCCAAAATATTCATAGCAGCACTTTTTGTGGAAACAAAGAACTAGAAACTAAATAAATGCTCATTTGTCGGGGTATGGCTAAACAGAATGTGTTACATGGACATAATGGATATTACTACACCATTAGAAATGATGGATAGGTAGAATTCTGAGAAGCATAGGAAGACATATATCCTGATGCAGAGGGAAGATAACAGAAACAGGAAAATAATCTATACAACTACAATAGTGTAAACAGAAAGACTAAAAAAATCAGGACAATGCTTTTTAACTCTGATGACCACAGTGTTCCTGGAGAAATGTTGAGAAAATGAAACCCTTCTTTCTAGAGGTAGGGGACTATACACTGTCAGACTTCACTCATATACTGGTTAGTTTTGCTAACTTGCTTTTTTCTCTTTTTAAATTTTTTTTTCTTAAGAGATGATCACTGGAGAGGAGAGGGCTAGTTATATTCTTATATTCTTCATTGAAGGTAATGTCCAAAACAAAAGATACCTTTTTTTTCCCTCCAAAAGAAGAGGAGCAATGAAAAATTGTTGGAGGTGGGATTTCCGAGCAATGTTTGCAATCTTCTCGCAAATCATTTCAGCTCTTTGGGAGTCAGTTTCCTCATCTATAAAATGAGGGATTGTGATTAATGGTCACTAAGGTCTTTCCTAGCTCTAGATCTATATTGCCATGTTCCAAAGGAAGGAAAAGGAAGGGAAGCAGAAAAGAATAAGCATTTATCTATAAAAAATGCCCAGGAGTCTGCTTCCAGCTTTTAAATATTCAGCTGACACCAGCTTGTGCTACTTGTTGGAGTACTTCTGTCTGGACTGCAACAGCTCAGTGTTTCCAAGGCAGTGTAATCTATAAAGAATGTGCTAGTAGAAGAAATGGTAAGGAGACACTCCATGAAACCTTTTGTCTTCCTCCAACCATCTTTTCAGCATTCTCATGGCTTTGCAACACTTGAAGATGTAAATGGGTATTTGTTCCCTCATGAAATGTCACAAAGTCTCCATGCAATTGCAAGATGTTTGAGCAAATGGGGTCCATTTCAGGAGTTTTGTGGAAGAAGCACTGGGTGGTTTTCTCCTCTCTGTCCAAAGTCTCTCAGGGCAAAGTAATAAAACAATTATGACAATAGGAGAAGGAAATGGGGTAGAAATCATGTGACCAAATGACTTATGGAGAAACATGTTTTCCTGATGTTCCCATTCATTTATCTCTACTGTATAATGTATTTCTCTTGTTTTACTGGGTAATTAAACCTTCAACACTCCAGAGTTCATAAGAGGTCTGAATCCCATTATGGGAAGATGCCTGATTTGGATTCTTCTGTGGTAGTTATTGGAGGTTGGTCTCTTTCAAAGGGTTGGCTTTTGGTAACGTCAGGCAAGGTCTCTGAGGAGAGTCCCTACTTGGTGCAAGTTAAGCACTGTCACATGTCTTGGCAGTGTTTGCTGAATTTTTAGGTCAACTTCTACAGCTGTTTCCCTCCCCTCCCTCCTCCACCCTCCACCCCTTAAATTTTGTTTTAAACTTTTAGCCTTGTCTCCTGCTTAATAGGGTAGGATCATTTTTCAGAGGTAGAGCTAGTCATTTCTTTCAAGTTACATTCTTACAGAAGAAGAAAAAAAAATCCACATCAAAGCCCATATGGCAGAGTCTGCAGGTTTTTTGCATGTGTCTCCTCCAGGGTAACAGTAGTCTGATAGCAATTCTAGGGATGAATTACCTAAAAGTTACACTTTCTCTTCTGACCTTTTTTATTTAAAGCCAGCTCATGTGTCATGTGTCTTTAATCTGTAATGCTCAGTACACACTGTAATTTGCATCTATTTTTTTTTTTGATCCAAGAATGGTAGGATGCAAGCTTCTCCTTTCTTGAAACAAGTTTTATTTGGAGGAGATAATGTAAGTGTGTGGGGTGGAGACGGTGGAGAATGATACTGAAACTCTCTTTTAGAGTCTTATATTTGACTTTATTTTTTTTGATTAATAAAAAGAAGTTCTGAAATTCTTCATGGAAAAGTACCTGAATACATCTCCCAGTTTACCCAAGTGTAGCAAGCTTATGCGGTAACTCAAAATCTCATGGAGACTGACTCTTTCAAAAAAATATGCATGTTTCTAGCAGGAACTATGATGTTGAGAACTATGAAAACACCCTTGAAAAGCTAGAAGGAAATTTTTGTACTGCAAGGGGAAGAAAAGAAAAAACAACATTAGGGATAAATTCTGCTTTACAATGTCAGTCACTAAATTAAATAAGGGATGAAAATTCAGGTCAGGATTTATATAATCAATCTATCTGATCTATCTAGCCTGTTCAAAAGATAATATATTTGTATAAAGATGGGTCTCATATATGCTAAAGGAATAATAGGATGCTATTACCTATGTTCTGTCAAGTGTTTTTGTTGTTCATGAAAAAGGAGAATGAGACTTTAAACTCATAGTTATCATGTCATTTTGTGAGAAATCCAAATGATGCCTTTTTACTCCTGTTGGTGATAGGATCATAGAACTAGAGGTGAAAGGGGCTTTTGATCTTCTGGTCAAACCTCATCATTTTGACGATGACAAAACTGCAGTTCCATAGTAAGCTTTAGTCATTTAATGTGAAGTCCAGGTCTTTGGACAGCATTTAGCTTTTATATGTGTATGTATGTGCATATATATATATATATATATATATATATATATATATATATATATATATATATATATATATACATAGAGGGTCCCTTGTTACCTCCAAGATCAGATATAAAATCCTTTTATTTATTTATTTATTCAGTCATTCATTCATCCATTCATTCATTCACTCATTCATTCATTCATTCACTCATTCATTCATTCATTTATTTGCTTGTTTGTTTGGCTTTTGAAAGACCTTCATAAACTGGCCACTCTTATCTTTTCAGTCTTCTTATAATTTACTCACCCCCATGCACTGTGATCCAATGACCCTGACCTCCTTGCTATGCCTTGTACCCTGCATCCCATCGTCCAACTCTGAATGTTTTCACTGGTTGTTGCTGATATCTGGAATTCTCTCACTTCCTATTTCCAATCCCTGTCTTCCCTCGAAAGTGTTGAAGAGTTCGTGAAAACCTCACTATCTAAGAGAAGTTTTTTCAATTTCCCTTAACACTAATGCCTTCCCTATGTCGATTATATCCAGTTTTTATATGCAATTTGTGTGTATATCTTGCTTGAACATTTGTTTGGAAGTTGTCTCCCCATTTGACTGTGAAATCTATGAAAGCAGAGACTATTTGCCCTTCTTTGTATCTTCAACATTTAGCACATTGTTTGGCACGTAGTAGGAATTTAATACAACCAACTAAAATACTATTGCACAATTGGTTCGGATCATCTATATACTTTTATACACATCTGCATACATGTGAATATGAATATGCACATATATTCACATTGCATACTGGTTAAGTCATTCACTAGTGTCTAGCAATTCATGACCCCATGGACTATATCATAGCAATATTGTCCGTGGAGTTTTCTTGGTAAAGATACTAGAGTGGTTTGCAGATTCCTTCTCTAGTGAGTTAAGACAGACAGAGGTTAAATAACTTGCCCAGGGTCCCTTAGCTGTAAGTGTTTGAGGCCAGATTTGAACTCAGCACTCTATTGACAGAACTGCCTAGCTGCTATATATGTATATATATATATATGTATATATATATATATATACATACATATATATATACACACACATATATATACACACACACAACACATACACATACACCCACATGTACATATATGTGTATATATATATATATGTATATATATACACACATACACACACACACACATGCACTATCAATATATACATACTAAGTGGGTCTAGACTATATCTATACATATACCTATACTTTTACCTATATCTATATCTATCTATAGATAGAGGGACAACTATATGTGGGTATATATAGATATATACATGCACATGTAAACATACATGACAGAAAGATACACAATGCATTTTACATCTAGTTCTATGTACCTATACATATACAATCTTCATCTAGACATATATCTATATTTGTACAATATACATGCATGTATGCATTCATACATATGTCACACAAGTCTGCTATCTATATATCTATCCATATACCTATAACAGTTACAATTCTAATTTCCTCTCTGAAGCATTCTGTAACCCAGATAGCATTTTTTATTCCCCATACTTACCTAGATAAATACAAAAATCTTTTTAAAGAACTTTTGAAGCTAAGAAAGCAGAGTTCATACAAATAAGTATTCATTATCGGTGTACTACAAATTAAGTTTATAGAGAAAGCCAATCTCTAAGGCATATTTTGAAAAAAAAAATGCGGGGTGAACAAGGATTACAATTTAAGCTATCCTAAAAGGAAAAGAAGTCTCAAAAAGAAAAGAAGAACTTAAATGCCATAAATAAACTTTCCTTAATCTCATGGTTTCCTTATCTTTTGTTATTTTGTCAACTATAGTGACTACATGGCTGATTGGTCTTACACATTTTTAGAGTATGTATAGAGTTGCTTCTTCTAGATTGTGATTTAAACTTTCACTCCTATATATAGCTTCCTCTTCCTTGCCAAGGTTTTTGAAATTCCAGCATTGACCATCCTTTTTTTTTTTTTGGTTCTCAAGTGTCCTGTGTTAAAATGTGTATATTTCAAGAAGGCATAGCATATTAATTTGGTTATTAGATATTCATAGTAAAAAGAGCACTGGACTGGGGTCAGAAATCTTGACTGAGAGTTCCAATTCTTAGCACTTATTAGCTCATTTACCATGGATACGTTACTTATGCTCTCTGACACACTCCGTCTTCAGTTTTTAAATGGGGATGATAATACAACTTGCCTCTTTGGGTTTTAAAAAATGAGTAATTAAAACATTTGTTTTGAAGTATGTGCTTCAGGTGTCATTGTCCCCATTTTGTAGATGAGAAAATTGAGGATTGAGAGGATTCAATGACTTCCCCAAGGTCATTTGATTTGTATTCGGCAGGATCAGCACTGGAACCCAAGTCTTCTGACTCCAAGTCTTTCCACTGAAACATGAAAAAAAAGATTTTTAAATTTTAAATTACTGTATCAATATATTCTTTTATTTACTTTTATTATTATATTGTATACTTTTATATACATTATTATATACTTTTATTTACTGTATAAATATATTCTTTTAAGGTCTTGGTATCTAGAGTTGAAAGGTCTCTTGGAGGTCATTTGGTCTAATTATATTATTTTTTAAGTTAGGAAGTTGGAACCTTGAGTGCTATAGTGAAGGCTTAGGTCATGCAGATAAGTGGTAAAGTCAGAATTTGAACTCAGGGCTTCCTAATTCCAATCTAAAACTGTTCCCTGGCACCATCTTGCATGTAAAATTATCATT
Source organism: Pseudochirops cupreus (assembly GCA_028627135.1). NCBI lineage: Eukaryota > Metazoa > Chordata > Mammalia > Diprotodontia > Pseudocheiridae > Pseudochirops > Pseudochirops cupreus. Next base: position 397,587,253 of record CM053582.1, on the reverse strand, counting down.
GTTTTTTAATTAATGGGATGATAATAGTAGTAATAATGATAAGTATTAAAGAGAAGTGGGTGGTACAATGGACAGAGTGCTGGGCCTGTAATCAGGGAGAGCTGAGTTCAAATCCTGCCTGATAAGTTAATGAGCTGTATAAGCATGGGCAAGTCACTTAATCTGTATTTGCCTCAGTCTTCTCAACTGTAAAATGGTGAAAAAAATAGCACCTACTCTCCCAGGGTTGTTGTGAAGATCAAATGGGATAATTATAAAGCTCTTAGAATATTTCCTGGAAGTAATAATAGCAATAGATGTCACACTAAACAGTAACAACAGTAGTAATAGGAGTAGCAATCATAGTAGGGGTAGTTGTTACTGTTCAGATACCTTCCAGATGTTAGCTTGCTCTAAATATTGTTGAGTCGTTTTAGTCATGTCTAACTCTTTAGTAACCCATTTGGGGTTTTCTTGGCAAAGATATTAGAGTGGTTTTCCATTTCCTTCTCCAGCTTATTTTATAGATGAGGAAACTAAGTCAAGCATTGTTAAGGGACTTGCCCAGGGTCATACAGCTCGCAAGTGTCTGAGGCCAGAGTCTTCCTTACTCCAGGCCCAGTGGTCCATCCACTGCACCACCTAGCTGTGCCAACAAGTTTGCTCTGAAGACTTGGTAGTAAAGATATATAGCCCAGAACCTAGGTTACATAGGAGTCTGTAAGGTATTGTTAAGGGAAACCAAGGATAATGGCACTGTGTAGGAAGAGAAGTGTATGGAAGGTAGAGATTGGAGGGTGCCCAAGATTATTTTTGCCTTCTTCATGTTTCTTCTTAGGAGGAATCGTACTTGGCAGACAGTATAAGTAAGGTAATAAAAAAGAATAATTTAAGAACAAAAGTTATCTTATAAATTCTCAATCTGGTTGATACTCATTTTTTATATAGTACCAGCTAAGTGCTACAGTGGATAGAGTACTGGACTGGGAGTTAGAACGCCTTGTGTTCAAAGCCTACCTCAGATACTTCATGGATGTTTGACTTTGGTCGTTGTGAAAATTTATCTCTATCTCAGTTTCCTTATTTGTAAAATGGAGGTAATAATATCACCGTTCTCCTAGAGTTATTGTGAGAATCAAATGAGGTATTTTTAAAGCACTTTGCAAAGGTGAAAGGGCCATATTGATGCTATCCAATATTATTATAGCTACAAAGCAATTTTCCCTAAGCACTGAAATCATCTTACCTAATAAATAAGGGTTTCTCTCCGGTTACCAACCCAAAGAATGATATCTGTAGGCTTTAAGAAGAATTAGAATTTACACAAGGATCCTAATGTATTGATATCTGGCAAATGGGAAGGATCCAAGATGGAAGTGGGACTGAAGAGAGTCTCTCCTCTGAGTTGTTTAAAATTTTGGGAGTGGGATTGTATCTTTGTGATCACTTGATTAACTACATTGATGCCGTAAAGGGTTTGTTACCATTAGACAACTGGTTTAACTGAATTTCTTCCCTGAATCAATTGATTATTGAACTGATGAGGTAGGCTGTTGTATAGACACCATTAATTTCACTAGGGAAGGGAGAAGTGAAGGTGAAGAAAAGTTTTTAGGAGATACTACTGTGGTAATTGAAAATTGAGCCAGGCTTTACCTTGCTAAAAATATCATATGTCTAGAATTCTTCACAAAACTCTGGGACTATCCCTCCATATTTCATATTTTCTCTTGAGTTATTTTCAGCCATGGTGGTTCCTCTTTAGCTAAAATCAGCTCTTAACAGCAATTTTTCAAACGTCTGGAATGGCCTCATGAAAATATTTTCATGTTTTTCTAGATCTTTTTCAAGGGAATGAAAACATAATGGAATAGAAGGATAGGGAATGACCATATTAGATATGGGGCCTAGCTAAAGCCAAATTCTCTGACCCCGTGTGTCCCTAAGATGCTTTCTTTGGTAGAAGGAGTTGTGCATAGCTCTGCGTTCAAGACACTCAGCTTCCCTCATCCCGCAGACTGAGTGATTGGGGTCACTGCTGTGGAAGACTTCAAAATACTCATCTGGCTCAGTTGAAATATCCTCTTAGCGATTCGGTGATTCCTTCAGGTCAGGGTTGAGGTGTATTTGACAGCACTGTTACTGACCAGAGAATTAACAGACCCCAAAAGATGTAATTGCTAGCAATATGAGGGGCTGCAGGAGACAGCGATGATATTTTTTTAATCCCATTTCAAAAATGGCTATACCTTTCTAGCCTTGACAGGGAAAGTAGATCTTCTTGAAATGGTTTAACCGGCCTCTTTGTCTGGGTGACTATGAGCACTTGAAGCCAAAAGCTGCCCTGATCCCTATAGCTATTTCCGTTAACTCCTTGAAAGCCAAATAATGTGCTCGCTTAGCTGCTGAGCTGCTATAATGAGGTGCCATTGATTTTAATGGAGCAAAAAGATGGATGATTTACACCAGATGTCCAGAAGGGCCATGCGGGGATTGCTTTGCTGGACACACAGTACATCATGTTGCTCGTTGAATTCTTAAGGGGTTAACTTGACCTTTCCCTTTAACACAGCACTAAAAATAATGTAATTTCCATTCTCAGTGTCTCTTTTATTTATATGGTAAAGCTTCATGACAAACTCACCAGGCTGCTCATTTACTTCTCTGCCATCCATAAACCCTAGAGGGGGAACCTTTAAAGCAAAGAGAACAGGGGCTGGTGGGATGCCTCCCTCCAGCTGGGTGGTGGGATTGTTTTATTATTAACACTCCCTAACTTGAAAGCTTTGAATATTTACTGAATAAAGGTGTTTATTTTCTAGGTTTGTTGGCCAATGAGGAGAGTCTTATGTCTAAAATATCATTTTCACTTGGTAAGTAGGACAATCAATTCTTGACCCTTGGATCATACATACACACACACACACACACACACACATACACACACACACACACATATATACATGTATATATATACATACATATATTTAATATTATATGTAAGCATATGTACTTATATATAATGCAATATATTCTATATAAGTATATATACTTATATAATATATTATATATAATGTAATGTAATTTAATATTATATATAAGTATATGCACTTATATATAATATAAGATATATAATTTAATAATATATTAAATAAGATAGATACATAGATACATAGATAAAAAGAAAGAAAAAAAAACAAATCTCTTCTCTTAATGACACCTGAGGTCCAGAAAGAGGATTTTGAGTTCCTCTAGCATTCGCTCTATGTGATTTTTCACTTTCATTGTTTTCTCCATTTTTGTGAAATATTCAAAGCCATTTATAAGTAATTGACTAGACAGAAATCATTCTGTTTCTGAAGCAGAAGTCTTTGTTTGGGCTTTCAATGGTTTCAGTAAGACCTTTTATTACAAAGAATCTAACTTCTTCCAGCTGAGAAGACCCCCCCCCCCCCAATTCTGGAAATTGAAGTATTTTGGGTTGACAGCTGATAGAGAGGGAGGGTATAGATTGTAGAAATTCTTAGTGATAATTAAAGAAAAATTTCTCTTTTTTACTATAAACTTACTAATCATGAAAAAATATGAACATTTCACCACATGAAAAAAGAAGACTACATAAAACATTGAACTTCAGTTCCGAAGAACTTTTTTTTTACAGTGTATATTAAATTTTAAATGCTAGTAGCTCTTAGAGATCTTAAAGGGCTATTGACTTTCAATATAAATTATAGTCAGTTAATCATGGGCATAAAAATATTGCTTTAGCTACTCATCCTCCCCTGTCACTTACTTCAAAAAAAATTCCTTTTTCCCCTAAGATAGCATTCGCTATTGTAGATTATATTTGGTTGGAGTCAGGAAGGCTTAGGTTTGAATTAGGTTTGAATCCCACAATACTTGGACAGGCATAATCCCTTCTTGCTCCATCATAGTCTCTAGAGAGGGAAAGAGGATTAGATTTACAGTTCAACTCAGTTCCCATATTGTACAGTTCTACTAAGTTCTAAGTACAAAGTTCCCCTTAGGCTCAACAAGCACCCTGTCTCCTCAGGGCTTCCCTGATAGTTTAGCAGCAACATCTGTGCTGGAATCCTGCCTCCAACGTTGCCACTGTTGTTCATCCTTTGTTTTCAGTGATGACCAGTGACATCAGTGAATTGGATTTAAGTGAGGCAGTGTTTTGCAAAGTCATCAGTCTCACTCTCTCTTCCAGAGGTAAGACAACCAAGTCTAGATCCAGGTGATGTCTGTATCTAAAAATTAAAAGGACAAATGAAACCGACCAGACCCAAATCCCAAGCCTGGAGCTGCAGAAGTTAAAGCAGCAGTGAGGGGGCAAGGGGAGCTTAGTCCATGATGCCCATGTTTTGAGTGGACAAGACTTTTGCCCTCACCCTGCCCCAGAGTCTAGCTGGCTGTGTGACCCTGAGTAAGTCACTTAACTTCCCTGAGCCTTTTTTTGTAAATAGGGGATAATAAAAGCACCCAGCACAGTACCAGACACACAATAAATATTTATTGAGGGTCAGCTTTTATTGTTATCTACCCAGTCTCTTGACTTGGAGAGGAAAAGCTAAAATGTTGTTTTCAAGGATATGATTGCCTAAAAGTTGAAAAAAAAAAGCAGCTAATCTCCTGATTATTAGGTAAAAGGCCAAAACAAAACTAGAGACAATCCCTATTTAATTGTGTACTCTGGAGTTGCCCTTTCCCTACTACCAAATCTAGTGATCTCATTCTTTTCCCATCATGCTTTTCTGCGGTCCTGTTTGCTTTCCCGGCCAACCTCCTTCTGCTAGCTGATGGCCTGGCTCCCCTTCTAGCACTTGCTGCTTCTTTTCACCAGAAACACCCATCAGTGGGAGTGAAGGGCTGCTTGGTCCAAAGCAGGCAGTCATTTCCTCCCAAACTGCTCTTGGATCTTCTTTAAGAGTAGTAACTCCCAACATTTTTTTGAGAGTTGTTCTCCTAGCTTTGTATCTTTGTGATTTCATGATGCCATTTTAAATTTTGTAATTGTCACTCTTTTTCTTCCCAAAGTTCTTTGTTTTAATAAAAATGGATTCAATTTTTGATAACTTATTGGTGCAGTGTGATAAAGTAGAGTGTTAGATTTAATTAAACGACATGGTTAGCATCTTGGCTTTGCTGCCTGCTGCCTATATGACCCTCAGCAAATCAATTATTCTTTCTGTGATTCAGCTTCTTCATGTGTAATAATAATAGTAACTAAATGTATAAAATAAATAAAAAATAAAAAAAATGATAACTACATGACTACATTTCTTTAAAAATTGCAAAGTATTTTATGTGTGGTAACTCGTTTGATCCCCACAGTCACCCACAGGAGTAGGTATAATTATTATTTAGTTATCGTTCAGTCACGTCCAACTCTTTCTGACCTTGTTTGGGGTTTTCTTGGCAGAGACTGGAGTAGTTTGCCATTTTCTTCTCCAGCTCATTTTACAGATGAGGAAACTGAGGCAAACAGGGTTAAGTGACTTGCCCAGGGTCACACAACTAGTAAGTGTCTGAGGTCAGATTTGAACTCAGGCCTTCTTAATTCCAATGCCAGCACTCTATCCACCGTGACACTTAGCTTCCTATGCCAGAAAAGTGGGCTATTCCAGCAATCTGATTCCTAGAAATGTATGGGATACCATTACTGAACGGTGCTGGGGCACCCAACTATACTTCAGAAGCTTCAGTCCAAATCAGCAGAAGATTCCTGAGGGAGCAAGTTGGTTTTAGAGCTACTTCAGGCATTTTGAGTTATTTTGGAAGAGTTAGGGGATTTTTCAGTCCATACCAAAATTTCCCATATAATCTAGAATATGTGTTGAGATTTGAGTTAAGAAGATCTGAGTTCATATCATGCCCCTAATACTTTGTGTCTCTATAACCTTGAGAAAGGAGGCAATTTTGTATGGTTAAAAAAAAACCACCACTGGTCCTTGCTAGTTTTATGTCCCATCTTTGACACTGGCTACCTGTACAACCCAGTCCTACACCATTTGATGTCTCTGGGCTTCATGTCCCTCATGTAAATGTACAGAGAGTTGGGCAAGATGCAATGGCCTTGTGCTGAATTGCTTCACACACCTCTCTTTTTCTGAAATCAAAGCTGTCTTGTCATTTATTGTCAAATAATTGTTACTCGTTTCCTGCATCTTTCTCTGCGCATTATTCTCTGAGTTCATGAAGATGTCACCCATGGGGGTGGGAGAAAGCTTTCAATTTCATTCTTGGACCTTCACAATTTCATGGACTCCATCTAGGGATATAAATCACTTATGATTACATCTGAAAAAACAATGATATATTGGGTTCCTGATATCAACCCTGACTATTATTTTGGAGAAGTGATGCCTATTCTGAAAGTATTTCTGTAGTTTTTTTTTTTACCTGTTTGTTGTGTATTCAAAGAATGTCTATCAAGCCCATGATCCTTTTTTTCTCAAGGAAGTATTGATCTTTATATGGATGTCTTAGGATATTAAACTGTGTTGCAATAATATTTTACAGGCTTTTGACTAGATACCTTCTAAAGTATGTGGTTTATTTTGCTGTTGTTGTTCAGTTGTTTTTTCAGTTATGTCTAATTCTTTATGACACCATTTTGAATTTTCTTGGCTTAGATGCTGGTTCTTTCTACAGCTCATTTTATGGATGAGGAAACTGAGGCAAACAGGGTTAAATTACATGTCAGGGTCACATAGCCAGTAAGTCACACAGCTAAGGTCAAATTTGTAAGGCCAAATTTGTAAGGTCAAATTTGAACTCATGAAGTTGAGTCTTTGTAACATCAATGTGATTCCCATAGCAGCTGCTATGAATATGCATGTGTATTTCCACGGTAGATTTGCAAAACATAACAAATTCTCTTCCTCAAAGGCAAAAGCAAAATATTTATTTGGGGCATCATTAGGACAGGAGGAGTTAAGTTTTAACAGGGTACTTATCACTAATCCAGAGAGCACCATTCTCTTAAAACTTCTTTCTGTTAGTCCTCCCCACAAACAAGTTTCCCTAGACAAATTCTTCCCTCTGCCCACTCACAGCTTGCTTCTCTCTGCTCTGCCTGGCTCTTTCTCTCTACTCTCTGTGCTCCCTTTCTCTCTCCTCCTTGGGCAAGTTCCTCCCACATGGGGCTCCATGTGACCCAGGCTAATGGACAAGGAAGATTTTCCTATTCCATTAACCTTACAGTCTCCCTGAGTCTAGCCCCAGCACTCTATCCACTATACCACCTAGCTGCCCAAACTGAGGCAAACAGGGTTAAGTAACTTGCAAAGGGTCACACAGTTAGTAAGTATCTGAGACCAGACTTAAACTCAGGAAGATAAGGCTTCTTCCTTCTAGGCCTGGAACTTTGTGCTTAGTAGCCCTGTGGTTCATTTTACGTACATGAAAGTGTATGTTTATATTGGAATGCTGAGATTTTAATTGGTTTAAATAATGTTGTTGCCACTGTTTTGAATTTAGGATACCAGAAAAAAATCATAAAATATTCAACCAAGGCGTTTTGGTTTTGTATATTTTTATGCTTTCTGCATCTTTCCTAGAGAAAATTGTGGTACAGATATCATCATCCATTGTTTCAGTTTGTCTTCTAGATTTAAGCTCCAAGCTTTCAGTCACCACCTGTCTTCATATGTTAAGAATTTTTTACTTATGGAGTCCAAATGACATTTTTCATATCAAGAAATATTCCATAAGATAAAGAAGCTGTTTAGTGTATTTTGGAGTTTACTCATATAGCTTCATGTCATTCATGCATTTCAAGTGTTTTGGTTCAACCTCCTCATTAATTTGGAAGCAATCCTTAGTTCTAATAATAAACAAGATTACTTCAATGATCAGGGAGCTAAAAACAATTTGCTTTAATAATGATGGTGAGGAGCATAAATAGTACTTATATAGCACTTTAAGTTTTACAAAGCACTTTATGAATATTATCTCATCTGTTCCTCACAACAGCACTGAGGAGAGGAGGAGTAGGCACTATTATTATCCCCATTTTCAGATGAAGGAACTGAGGTAGACAAAGGTCAAGTGACTTGGCCAGCATCATACAACTTGTAAGTGTTGGACGCCAAATCCATCATGCCTTCTGTCTATGGGTCTAGTACTCTACCTATTCCTCTGCCTAGCTACCTATTTAAAAGAGATGAAAGTGGGATTAAAATCTAGGTAAAACAATATTGAAAAATGCCACATTTTATGTGAATCCTTCTTAACATTATTGTGTTGATGGTAGGTTTTAAGTAGAGAACAATTTTTTATGTGCCCTTCAAATAGTCTAGTTTTCTCACTAAACTTAGGTCTATTTCATATATTTCCAGTACACAATTAAGTTAAGAGTAAGGAACTGATGTATTTGGTGCCAGCCCTTAGGAGTAACCTTGATAGCTCCACCTTTAATTCCATGGTTCTTGCCAAGACAATTGTTACCATATATACTGCTATGTGAAAGTCCTGAAAATTCTTTAAAACTTTCTGTCAGATATTAGGGGATGATATGTTCATTCATGATGGTTGAAATTGCAATGTTTTAGTATAATTAGGTCACTAAAAAAAAGCTTTTTCAGAATTCCTGAATATGTCCATCTCCTTTTCAAAATCATTCCAAATATTAGCATCATTTTTGCCATCAATTTTATTATTGGTTCTGGTTTTTACAGTTTGCATTGATTTTCAGTTACCTCAGGATATTTAACATTGCCCTACTCAGATGTTAACATCTTCTTAATTCCATCTCTTACTTTGTCCAGTCTAGGCAGAAAGAGGCAGTGTTCTGCAATGGTTGGTCATACATTGTTTTGTGACTTGGAGGTGAGGGTAATGTTGACAACAAAGGAATATGAAATTATTGACTATAACTGATGATATCTATATAGAATTTTTTTCTGATGTAGTATTAGGACATAATTAAACAATTCTTGTCTTTAGGCCAGTTTATGTGTCCTACCTGTGCACCTATTTTAGTGGTCAGAATAATTTGCACTGAAACTTTTCTATCAAGTGGAATATCAATTAGCATTTCTTCTTTGTTCAAGTGTCTCTTACTTTCTTATTGTGCTAAGAAGTAGCACATTTCGTTGTCCTCCAAGCTATTGCTGTGTTCGATGGCTTTGGGTCTGGTCAATCTGCAATTTTATACCACTCCATCTATTCCTTAGTTTCATAGGAGCACTTTCATTATATTGACCAAGGTACTAATCTAATTAATAGTATCAACAGAACTCACTTGACCCATGTTTCAAAGTTAGTGGTAGGTATTCATAGCTATTTAGCAGTCTCAGGGAACATAAGATCCTGATTTTCCATCGCCATGTCTGTCATTCACCTTCTTTGCTATTGTATCCTTCCTCTTTGGAATGGGCAGTGGGTTAGGCTTTAAGGAATTGTTCATCATCAACATCATACCATCATCATAAATTTCTCCCTTCCAAGATTTAAGGGGACTCTGGGAAGAAGGAACCTTTGAAGTAATTTTGGACCAGACTATATCTTTCAAGAATCTTACCTAGCCCCCATGATAACAACTGTGTGTTGTTATAATCAAATCAGATTTCAAAGCAGAGATGCATAATTAGAGACTTTCTGATGATGGTCCCCCCATTCACCAGTGTAAAAGCCAGTGGCTATGGAGGCAGACCTGCTGTTAGCACAATACTACACGGTTTGATGTAGTAGCATATGGTAGTCATTAAATGGTAGTACTTAGGAACAAGATTGTGAGCTTCAAGTTTGAAAACTGCCTTGTAATCAATGTAATTACCTATGACATGTTTGAAATCATCTTGAAATCATTGCTACCACCCTTTGTAATGTTGCTTAAAATGATGTCATCACAAAAAGCCAATCTACTCTGAGATGCCATGATGGATGGATGAGCTCATTTTTTATGTTCAACGTCATGACAGTCTCTTCACATCCAAAAAAAGAAAAGATAAAAGCTAACAATATTCAGGAAAAAATGGTTTCAAAAGACAGGGTGATAAGGATGGGTAGGAAATCAAAATTTGCAAAGCATCTGCTGCACAGAGACAGTAAGCACATTTTACGAGGATTTTTAGTAACCATTCCAGCTGTAAATGCACAATATAATCTGAAAATTATACAGAGTAGTAATCATTTAAATGTGTAAATTTTATTGATGCTCAAAAAAAGCTTCAAAGGTGATGATATATGGCTTGTTTCTTCAGTTTTGAGGAAAAGATCACCAAGAAAAGAGGGACAGATTAGACCATTCAAATTTCTGTATCACTTTGAGGCTTATAGGTTCCTTTCCTCTTAATAGTTCTGCAAAGTACGTAGGACAGGCAGTGTAACGATCATCATTTTTCAAAAGAAGAAACTGAGTCTTGGAAAGGTTAGGTGATTTGCTCAAGGTAACATAGCTAGAAAGAATCAGTTAGGACTTGAATCCAGGGCTTAAAACTTGAAAATCAGTGTAGGTAGCACAGTGGGTAGAGCATTGGGCCTGGAATCAGGAAGCCCGAAATTCAAATGTGGCCTCAGATACCTACTGGCTGTGAGACCCTGGGAAACTCATTTAACCTCTGTCTACTTTAATTTCCTCATCTTTGAAATGAGGCTAAGAGAACCTAATTCCCCATGTTGTCATAAGGATCAAACAAGTTAATAATTGTAGAGTGCTTAGTACTGCGCCTGGCATACAGTAAATACTTTAAAAATTATAGCTATATAGTCACATTCTCTAGAAAGGTGATTTTGTTGCTGTAAGAAGCCATCAGTGCAGAAAGGTAACTCATCTATTGATGTCTTCTTGTCTTAGAGAGTTGCCTATGGCACAGAAAGATCCTGTGACTTTCCCATGGGCTCCCAGATAGCATTTGGCAGAGGCAAGACTTGAACCCTGTTGTCCTGATTTCAAAACCAGTCTTGTATAATAACTTACATGACACATTAAGTTACATTTTAGTTTATCCAATACTTCAGAGGGGAAAAAATGTACTGGAATAAAAATCATTTTTATATATCTATTATGTTCCTTTCTATGTATGCATGTATATGTTAAAAATAATAGAAGAGAATATTATAGAATTAATATAGCATAATGTGATTATAGTAATGTAATTATATATTTGAATGCATGTATGCATAGTGTAATGTGATATAACTGTATAGGTATATATGTGCACAATATGTGTAAATATGTATACATATATACAAACGCACATATATTCCCTTTCTATATATACACATATGCAGAGATGGAGGGGCAGAGATAGGCTGGCAGGAAAGTCAAATTTAGCTGAAGCTGCAAAGGCACCTCCTGAGGGAGAGAAAGGAGGCTGCATGCAACAGGTAAGTCAAGTTTGGCCATTATCTCCCTTTAGACCCAGAGGAAACATCCCAAGATCCTGAGTCCAACAGCCTAAGGAGTAGTAATACTCTCCCCCCCAAAAATAACCAGATCTGTTTCCACCCCTGATTCTAGCTCAGACATCACAGCCCTTATCCAGGGAAGCAACTCTCATAGAGCAGTCACTTGACTGCTAAGTACCACACACTCAAGCCTGCCTAGGCACCCTAAAGAAGAGACAAGGAGCAGGATATGCCAGGCAAGTCAAACTGCAAGTCTATTGTGACCACTGTCTCCTCTCATACTCTCACTTAAAAACCATCATTAAATTTTATTTTGAATTTATGGAACAAAACAAGTATTTCTATAATACAATATGAAAGACAGTTACACATGAAACTCCAACTACTATGTACAACTTGCTATTCTTTTCAAATATACTATAAGTTATAATGTAAATTTCTTCCCCTCCCCCTAGAGATGGTTACCAGTAGACACAAAAAGGTGTGTGTGTGTATATATCCATCAACACACATGTATGTATATATTTATGTATACATCTGTGTATGTGTAAAATTATCCCATATATACTTCTATTTATCAGTACTTTCTCTGGATGCAGACAACCTCTTTATTCATATGTTTCTTTGTAGTTAATTTGTGTATTTATAAGTCAAAATGATTTAATCACTCAAAGTTGTTATTAAAACAATATTGCTGTTACCATACATAATGTTTTCTTGGTTCTGTTCATTTTGCTTTTCATTATTTCATGCAAGTCTATCTATGTTTTTCTAAGACCATTGAGCTCATCATTTTTTATAGCACAGCAATTTTCCATCAAGTTCATATACCACAACTTGTTTAGCTATTTCCCAATTGATGAGCATTCCCACAATTTACAGTTCTTTGTCAACACAAAGAGAACTACTATAAATATTTTAGGTTCTTTTCCTTTTTCCTCCAATCATCTTGGGAAACAGACCTAGTGGTGGCATTGCTGGGTCAAAGGGTATAGGTAGTTTAATAACTCTTTGGACATAATACCGCATTGTTCTCCAAAATGATTGGATTACTTCACAGTTCCACGAACAGTAAATTAGTGTTCAAATTTTTCCCCACCCTCTCCAACATTTGTAACTTACCCCTTCAGTCATTTTTAGCTTGTATTAAGGTTTCCTGCTCAGTCACTCAGACTGGATGAAGTCTTCTTTTGACATATTGAGATTTGGTGGACATTCTCCTGTGATTTGCGCCATTTTCTTTAGACACTGCTTGCTTTAGAACTAGACACTCCTTAGGGCAGTTATCTCTTTGTCTTTAAATTAGTTCTGGCCAAGATGGCGGCGTAGAAGCAGCAACACATCGCAGCTCTCACATAGCCACCCCAAAATACCCATAAAATAGGACTCTAAACCAATCCTGGAACTCCAAAACGCACACAAAGATACTTCCCACTAAAGTCAGCTCGGCTACGA